>BMAU01009021.1:0-528307 GCA_019973935.1 Trichonephila clavipes | reverse complement strand
TCTCGAGGGAAAGAGTTATATTAACTTCGAATTGCTTTTCAAAAATTCTAGTTGAGCCTCTGTAGAGAGGTCTGAGTTATATACAGGCACACTATTATTATAATAGAACCATTTTTCACAAAAGGAGAACATTTGGAAAAAGATTATTCTAAGTTAATTTTTTGCCAAAATATTGTACTTAAATACATTTTTTTTGTCAAAATGTGTTGATGCCTTTCTAATGGTTTTATTTTAACAATATTTATAAAACAATATCGCTAACATTGAGCGAATGGCCCGCACAGCCTCTATCAATTTCTTGATTTTACATTATCATAAAACACTATATATAAAAAAGTATCGCTAACATAGAGCGAATGGCCCGTACAGCCTCCTTCCCAACGTTCTTTTTTACTTCTCCCGCGTAAACAATAGTACACACCTTATAATTTAAATAGCGCCATCTAGTGGCGTACATGTACCCTAACATACTCCCCCCCATCAAGAAGTTATTCTTGATGTAGAGGAAGTTTACAAAGCTTATGAATAGGTCTTTTAAATCGACCTTTAACAGTTCTAAGAGTTACTACTCTTACCACACCATCCTTACCTGGATGCGTTTCAATTACTTTACCTAAAGGCCAGGTTGCTGGAGGAATATTATCAACCTTAATAATTACAATTTCTTCAACCTTAAAATTATTGTTAGGAGATTTCCATTTAGTTCTGTTTTGCAAATTACTCAGATAATCAATTTTCCACTTTCTCCAAAAACCTAACTTCATTTTTTGGACAATATCCCAACGGGAGTGAAGAGAAAGTTTATCATCATTGGTATGCTCAGGGGAAGAGGTAATAACCTCACCTATGAGAAAATGAGAAGGAGTTAAAATATTTAAACTGTCTGGATCATTGTCACAATCCAAAAAGACTAGAGGTCTTGAGTTCAGAATTGCCTCTACTTGTGTTAACAAAGTGCTGAACTCCTCAAAAGTTAAATTTGTATTTCCAATGACCCTTTTTAAATGGTACTTAATACTCTTAACTCCTGCTTCCCATAATCCTCCAAAATGAGGACTCACTGGAGGGCTACAAAAAAAATGCCACTCTATATTCACTTGAGATAGAAAATAGCAAAAGTGTTCATTTTCATTAAGTTTTGATACAAATTTAAATATTTCTTGCAATTTTCTTCCGGCACCAACAAAAGTGGTACCATTATCACAATAAATGTGCTTAGGTGCTCCTCTTTTAGCACAAAAGCGTTTCAAGGAGGCAATAAAAGCCTCAGAAGTTAGATCACTCACTAGTTCTAAATGTAGAACTTTGGTAACAAAACATACAAAAAGAGCTATATATCCCTTAGTAGTTTTTGCTCCTCTACCTCTATATCTTAAAATATTGATGGGGCCAGCATAATCTACGCCACAAACAGAAAATGGCCTACTGGGAGTAACCCTATAAGTTGGTGGATCACCCATCAATTTATTGGATGTAGTTGCTCGATACCTACAACATACTATACATTTATGAATACATTTTTTTACAATATTTTTTAAACCAATAATCCAATAAGTTTGCTTAATAATACCTAATAATACAGTACATCCAGCATGCAAATATAAAATATGATACATATTTACAATTAATTTACAAATTTCATGCTGATTTGGCAAGATGATTGGGTGCTTAGCACCATATTGGAGTGTCGAATTTCGAAGTCGACCTCATACTCGAATTAAACCGTCTTTGTCGATGAAAGGACAAAGAGCAGATAGTATACTTTTTTTTACTACAAGCTTATTAGCTTTAATACAACTGATTTCCTCTTTAAAGAATAAATTTTAAATATACAAGAAATTTTTATTACTTGCCTGCCTCCTTTCATATGTAGTTAAAGGAGGGACATGAAATTTACATTTGGAATCTAAATTTTTCATCTTGCCAACTCTAGCTTTACAGTTTGTGATGTATCTAAAACAGAATGAAAAAATATCAATTATCTTAGTAAATGATGAAAATTTTAAAAATAAAAAGTGAATATAGAGAGTCACAGTTGACAGCCACAGGGAAGCTAAAAGCTGTTCGTTTTCTTTCCTTTGACACTGAACTAGTCTGATCATTTCTCTTGGGTTGCTTAGGCCAAGAGTCCATCTCACAGGAAAGCCATTGAGGGCCTTCCCACCATAGAACACATTTGGGAAGTTCTTTAGGTGATAAACCTCTGCATGCAATGTCAGCTGGATTCATCTTGGTGGGCACGTAACGCCAACTATCTGCTGGAACCAAGTCCAAAATTTCGGATGTTCTATTGGCAATGTAAGGCTGCTAGTTCCTTGGATGAGAAGACAGCCAAGATAAAACCACTTTGGAATCAGTCCATGCATAGAAGTGAAGATCATACTCCTTCAAGATGTTCTTGCAGGTTGCATAAAGGCGTGCAAGTAACAGTGCACCGTTGAGCTCCAATCTTGGAATTGATACAGACTTTAGAGGTGCCACTCTCGATTTAGCCACCAAAAGAGTCACCTTGGTATTACTATCGGCTTGTGGCTGCACAGCATAGATGACCGATGCATAGGCCAACTCAGACGCATTACAAAAACTATGCTGAGTTATTTGGTGGCTAGCAGTGTGGATCCACCTGGGAATGTGGATTGAACAAACTTGTTCAAACTCCTTCTGAAATGTTTTCCATTTCGTTGCAAGCGCTTCTGGAAGAGGACTGTCCCAATCTAATTTCAACAGCCATATATAACTGTTGATAAAAAATCTTAATAGACACGGTACAGGGAATCAGGAAATAGAAATTTCATTTCGAGTATTTATCTCATCAAAAGTATTTTCTAGCCTGGTCAAAGATGCCTTTACGCGACCTCTGGCTGCTCGAATTTCAGCCATTTGAGCTTTCTCTGTTTCAGTCATATAAAAAAGTTATTCTCCAAAATATCCAAATCAATAATAAAAAATATGCAATAAAATCATCAAATCAAAAATAATTCAGTTCTTTCATTCAAATTAGTTTTATGCACTATAAGTCCTAATAACAGTTTCAAATATCAAAAATATTATTCAAAATGACTTATCTCTTTGCATCTCGTCCTGGTGCCTCCACTTTTTATGTTGATGTCTTTCTAATGGTTTTATTTTGACAATATTTATAAAACAATATCGCTAACATTGAGCGAATGGCCCGCACAGCCTCTTTCAATTTCTTGTTTTTACATTATCATAAAACACTATATATAAAAAAGTATCGCTAACATAGAGCGAATGGCCCGTACAGCCTCCTTCCCAACGTTTTTTTTTTACTTCTCTCGCGTAAACAATAGTACACACCTTATAATTTAAATAGCGCCATCTAGTGGCGTACATGAACCCTAAAAAATGTCCTTAAAACAATTTTATGCATGTATTCTAATCTGAGTGACACTAAATATCATGAAAATTATCCATGTAGGCACTTTTTTAAAATCACGGTTCCGAACGTAGTCGGATATCTTAAATGATTTGAGAAAGATTAAACACTTATCTTTAAGTATCTTAAAATTTAATTCTTTTATTTTACGTAAATCTATTTTTAATTACCAATGGGCAAGCGCTAACATCACAGTAACTCAAACTTTAAAGATAGGATGTTAAAGCTAAACGTACACACACACACAGAGGAGAGAATGTACTCTGTTATTCTATATAACGAGAAAGCATTTAATTTCTGATTCCACGAATTCTTTTGAAAGTGTGTCTCTTCTCCACCTTCTGGAAATTCTAGAACAGGGGTGTCCAACACGCGGGCCGCATGTGGCCCGCCAGTACGTAAACTGCGGCCAGCCAACTTTTTTAAAAAAATTTAAAATACCAGATTTTTAAAGTGTTTTCATTTTGAAATTTATTTTTGAGGGGAAATTTAAAGGTATATATATATATCTACAATGTATTTACCTGTTACCTTTTCTTGTTTTAAAATAAACCCTTTTTGATACTAGAACTGATTTTTAGATTAAAATAAATTTATATTTTATCAAACAGTTACATTTAATTTTACTATAGTAAATTACTTTTTTAATAAATTTCGAATTGCGTTATGCATATCCTTTACTATGGATGGTACATGATTCTCTATGTGTGCGATTTTCGTTTCTCCTCCTCCTTTTTCGTTTAGAGCAGAGCTTCTCAAACTGTGGGGCGCGCCCCCCTGGGGGGCGCGAGCATATCGAAAATAAAAGATTTAAAAAATAATTAGTTTACTGGAATGAATTAAAACAAAATACTTTCAGACATAATAAAAAATGCACTTTTACTCTGATATATTTATAGGCGATATTAAGCCATCAAAAATAAAAACTTCTTCAATACCTAATTAGCTATCTTTGATCCTATAACCAAATAAAAAACTTTTATTTGATTTGCTGTCATCCCGTGATGAGAGATTTTTTTATTACGCTTTTTTTTAACCTAACATACTACTCTTTCAGAGAAAAACCAGATCCCGACCCAGAATCGAAAAACATTAGTAACATAAAAAATTCATCACTGTCATTATTTTTGAAATACTGCACATTATAGCTGTAATCTGTTTGACCTTCTAAGTTATTGGTACAGTTAGTTATGACCCCTCTCTTACGTGTTCTCTGTTGCGCTTTTTTCATGCAAAAGAGTTTTATGATATTTGGAAAACCACGGAGAGCACACACACACACAAGCACATGAAGGATTACTTGGCCAAGACATATTTTTATAATTAATCTCAATGTATAAAGCATAACGAAAAACGTTTCACACAATTTTTTAGCAGTAACATACATATTATCATAATGAATATACTTTTTAACCGGAAGTGGTCGCGCGGGACACACAGATTACGAAATCGTTAATTCTGGCAAAACTGTTTATTTATTACCAAAGAAAAATTGAAAAGTCCTTGAAAGTAGGTAAGTAAACTTTCTCTTAGCTAAATTATTCACTGGAGTCATGATTTGTATCGTGTACAATAAAATAATTATAAAAAAAAAGGATTCGGGTGACTCAATAACCCCGACCGTACAGAGTGCGCGTCTGCTTCCGGGTTAAAACAAGTTGAAGTTTTTTCACTTTAAATATTAAAAATAATACAATTACTCTTCATCGATATTTTATATTATTGATCATTATTTAACGTCAGTGGCGCACACAAGGGGGGGTCTGGAGCCCCCAAAGCCCTTGATTTTTTTCCGATTGATTATAATTCTAAGTTTATAGTACGCAAAATTTAGATAAGTATTTGTTATTAATGATTAATTTTATTAGTTAATGCTAATTATTTATTCAAGAATTGGTGTTTTACCGTGTTTTGTTCCCGAAAATCGACAAAATCAAAACGAACCTGATACAAGATTGGTGAACATTCGACCCCGGACCCCCCTGAAAAATTCCTGTGTGCACTACTGTTTAACATCAATTATAAATGCTAATTCTGTGAGGCTTAAAATTACAATTCGCTTAAAACTAATTATAATTTGAGCAACGATTTTAAAAAAATCATTTTACGTTTTTGTAAACATTGTCGAGCACTTGGCTTTGCTTCCCTTACAATTCAGCTATTATATCAATAATGTTTTATTTTCTTATAAATGAACTCGAGCAAAGAGCGGGCACTTCAGCCGGTATACTTTTAATGTATCAGTGCTGCACAGAATATTTTATAACTAATTAATTAATTCTAAATTAAGAACAAGTTTAATAAGTATTAATGACGTCCATGAGCTTGTCTTGGAAAGCAAAGTTTTTATAAGGAATGCTTATGATTAGAAATTGACCCTCTGAGTTATTTTTCTATATTTAGCAGATATCTATATTTTGTCTTCTAAGCAGCTACCGCATTTTTGTAATATGTTCAATTTAAAAATTAGAGAAAGGAAAAATAACATAATAATTATCTATTATTTTATTTATTTATTTATTTTGCTTAAAAGTAGTATACAAAATTTAATACTTATGTTACTAATTTGTATGGTTTATAATTAAGATCGCCTATTGTAACTTTAGCGTCAAAGTGCATTATTATTGCATTCAGTACATTATTAATGTATAAGGGGGGCGCGAAAAAAATTGTGATCGAAAAGGGGGGTGCCAGTATTGAAAGTTTGAGAAGCACTGGTTTAGAGTACCCAAAAAGTCTGAGGCAATCAGAGATGTTTTTCAAAGTTTTAAAAAAAATTCAGGATGATGAAGATAAAGGACAATGTATACTTAATCTCGTTTGGGAATGACAGTACTATTAAATTTCAACAATGAGTAACGAAAGATCAATTCAAAAGGAATACCATAATTTTCAAGAAAATGGCAACACACAACAAACACACTGTAATAAATTAATCATTATTTGTGATCATTGCATTATTATATTATGTAAACATTATTATATTATCTATGTCTGTATACATGAAAAATGATGAAAACAAAAATAATAATTCATTCTGTATTAAATTTGCACTCCAATAAATGCTTTTTTGTTTCCAAATCTGATATAAAGGTACATATTTTTATGTGCGGCCCGCGAGATTGTTTTTCTGAAGTGACCCACAAGGTCATTTGGGTTGGACACCCTTGTTCTAGAATAACCCGTATTGTGTACAACCTGTTTGCTCCCTCAAGCACCCCTTACCCTCGTCGCCACATACACGTTTTCATCACCGCTTGTCCTTCCAGTGTACCCTTGTTCGAAAGGGGGAAGGAATTCTTCGAATGAAGGAGTTCAAAAGATAAGAAAATATACATTTTCTGTTTCTCGGTAAAGGTTCGTGCTATGTGAAGAATACAGTAGCGAAAATTGAAAAATGGGATTTGAAATTAAAAATTCTAGTTACAGGCCGGAATAAAGATAGATAAGTATATGCAAAGGCGGCTCTAGTGCCAAGACCCATGTTCTTGGCGCATTTGGATCGAATTTGAAAAGCACTTTTTTTGTCACGGAAAAAAATTAGCATTAAATTATTTTTTAAAGTATTACATTATTTATACTTTGGAAACCTAGTGATTTTAGACTATTAATAGCATATAAATAAAGTGTGTCATAAATAAAATCACAAAAGTGAATAACGATTTTAAACAAAAGGATTACTGAGTTAAAAGAAAACTAGATTATTTTAATGTCAATGAAATTATTTTTTATATATGCATCCATAGTTATATAGTTAAGAGTATATGGATTGTAAAATTTTATTTTTGGTTTAAATCTAAATAATAATGTTGATGCAAAATTTTGTTCGTAAGAGAACTTCCACTTCCGGAACGAGACGTTACACAATTTTCATTACAAATTCCAGAATTTAAAAAAAAAAAATGCGTCTAATTTGTTTTGTAAATTTTAAATTTTGATTTGAACATTTTTTTTAATTTTATTTTTGAAAATTTCGGAATATTCCAGGGAGGGAGTAAAAAACTATCTGGTGCCCAATGCAAAAGAAAGAGACTCGAAAAGAAAGCCTAATTAGAACACATACTCTGGAAGTTTACTGAACTACTTACAAGGCACTATATACAGAAAAAAAGGAAGAATGTATAAAATTAGAATCTGATTTAGATTTTTATGAAGATAAATATCTTTTCTAAATGTAATTTTTATTTTACTTTGGCGAGGGGCGGTAAAATTGCTAGAGCCGCCCCTGTTCGCATTATCTCATCTTTTACCAGCATTGGCACACACAAGGCGATGGGTCCGGACCCCACCCCCTTCAAAGTCCTTGATTTTTTTTGCGATTGATTATAATTCTAAGTATATAGTACTTAAAATTAAATCATAAATTAAATTAATTAATGCTATTTATTTATTCAATAATTAGTTTTTTATTGTGTCTTGTTCCCGAAAATTGACAAAATCAAAAGGGGCATGATACAAAAATGGTGAACTTTCGACCCCGGATCCCCCCCTCCCCTTGAAAAATTCCTGTGTGCGCTACTGCTTACCAGCAGCAGAAATGGTGAGTTAGGACTCGTTTGGGGGGGGGATAAGGGTCTGAACACACCCCAATGATTCCTAGAAGTTTCTTGGGAATTCGTTTGGAGAATTTCTCAAGGGCGTTATTCACATTCCTATAGAATGGAAATCGACAACCTCTTTTAGAAGTGGAGAGAAAAAGGACATTTTGCTGGGCTAAAATATAAATTGACAACTTCGACAAACTTGTCAAATAATATAGAAAAATCAAAATAATTAAATAGAGTGAAATTAGAGTCGTGTGTACAGTGGACGTTATTAGAGTTTGTATAAAGACCGTTTTTAACACAGAAAATCTTTTTGGCCAAGTCCATTGGATCAAGAACTAAGGATCGGTCTAACCTTAGGTACATTAACTGCCTGAAAATGAATTTCTCCACCCTTTCTAGAGACATGAGAATACCTTTCTCGAGAAGGCTGACCCAAGGGTATCGGGCAAATGAAGAAGAAAATATAAAATACTATAGAAAGCAACAATAATTAAAAAGATTAGTGCATCTTGAAAATCGTTTATACTAAAGCGAGGAATTATACTATTATTTGCATTTGGTTTTTCAATTTCTCAAAATTAAATATAAAAGAAAACATGCAGATTTTTTAATGAAACAAACTGATATATGGATATTAGAACTTCTCTTATTTATTAGAATTTCATTTTTTGTAATGCTCAAATTCTTTTAATTATTTTTTATGAGAGTTCTGCCTTGTATACTCTGCTTATGCATGTAACATTAGAATTATTGTTTTTATATTTATTTTTGTCTGATGGAGCACGTTCTTTATCAAATTTTTTAAAATACTGGAATCGAAAAATGTTTACATTGTTTCAAAACCTGCTGTTGTTTTGATAGAATCCTTAGGTAGCCAATGTTGGCTCTTCCCTGCTTCACGCATTTCCCTATATAAATATATATGGAATTTTATAGCGCCTAAGAAACTAGTGTAAATGCATTTATTTTAATACGGTTGTTTTTACTCCTTATTCTTGATGAGAAAATGTTTTTTTAAATACTTTCTACGCATATTGTTTAATTTTCTACCTAAATAATATAATCGACACTAACTATGTAATATTTTCATGAGACTCATAACGGCACAAAGTTGGCTTTGAGCTGTATTTTTAGTATTCTCTTATATTACGCTTTGCTTCTTTTAGTGGAATAATCAATCCGAAATATGAGATAAGATCCTATAACGTGAAAATTTTTGCAATAGAGTGACTATGATATCATTTTTGTGTTACTGCGTCTTTTTCTCCTGTTCTAAAAGTAGTTTATCACAGAGGTTATTAAGTGGTCATGGCCGAAAAATAAAAAAGGTTTGATTGTGATCACATCCTTTATTCGAGAATTCTTCTTGTACCGTGCCAAAATATAAGAGAGTGAATTATTCAAATAAAGGTTTCATATACATTGAAGAATAGGGAGAAGTGCCGAATAAAAATACAGCCACGTGTTTAGGCAAAGGGACTAGCTAGTTATTTGTTGAAGTGACATCATTGTTTAGGGAATATTAATCTCGTTTTAGTAAGGCGCATGAAAACAATTATCCTTTATTTATTGGAATCGCCAATAAGTCAATAAAAATTCAATGTCTAAAGAATCGGTAATATACCAAAATAACGTATTAAATGCTTCAGAAAAAGATAAATTGAAACGCGTTTTGAAATAGAGTATTAGAATTTATGAATATATATATATATATAGATATATATATATATATATATATATATATATATATATATATATATATATATATATATATATATATTAAATATATATATAAATATATAAAAATTTTTAAAAAGTATTCAACAAAAGCAAAAATAATATGTTTGTAAAATGTACATAATGAATCAAGTCATTTTACATTGAATACAGTTGTATTTAGTCAGCACTACAAAACAATGCAGGGACAATTGGCAACGACGAAACTCGTAATTTTGAACATTCTTCTAGTGACGCTGATGACAATTAAGCTCTGAAATCCCCCTCTCCAAATTACCACACTACACCAATGGCCCCTTCTGTGAGGCAGGTCGTCAGTGGCATCAGGACATGAACAAGCGACACTCTGCACACGTGAATGTGCAACAATTACTAGGCTATAACAATGCACCATTTTGCACCGAAAATCTACTTAAACAATTGTTGAAAAATCGAGAGCAAATAACAAAAATGTTGCTTTTTAATGAAAAATGTCTTAAAAAAAGCGAAAAACGTTAAAAAGTTGTTATATAAGATGTGTGGCGGTATCTAAAATAAGCCAGTAACAGCCTCCGCACACGATTGATCACATTTGTCAAGTGGTATGTTACGTGCTTACGAATCCATAGGTCGAGGGTTCTAATCTCCAACATTGGTGGCCTTGGCATAAAAGAAGAATGCAAACCTTTTGATGTGTCATGGTGCCATCCACCCACCAAAAGAACAATCAAAATTCGTCAGGCCCACTTGACGCAGCAAAACAAAGTCCCCAGACTCACTTGATGCAGCAAAACAAAGTCGTCAGACTCACTTGACGCAGCAAAACAAAGCCGTCAGACTTACTTGATGCAAAAGTAACAACTCACACGCTTTCCAAAACAACAAATATCTCGTTCGTTTGCCTATCCTCCGACTCACTGGTGGGGTAGTACTATGGTGGTATCTAAAATAAGAGCCACAGAGTAACTGCCTTTGGACAGGACGGATCACTTTTGTCTAGTGATATGTTACATGTTTACGCATCTATAGGTTGCGGGTTCTAATCTCCGACAGCACATATAATTGATTTACTGAAAGGACAGAAAAACTTAAGATAATTTTCCTCCAAAAGCCCTAAATCCAATAATATATATAGGATTAAAATATTTATATATATATATTTCACATTCAAATAAAATTTACAGTTGAAATTAGTTTTTTATTTTTAAAAACCTACATTATGTTATTTAAAGTGGTTGAATGTTTTTTTTTTATCGCGTAAAATAATTACGCAAACGAGATAACAATAAAGTACTGAATAGTTACAGATTCAAACGATTTGCTCCTCAGAATTCTCCCCAAATCCACAACTTTTCGTTCTATTCCTATTATTGGTTAATACGTTTCTATAAAATAGAACATTTGTGAAGTTTTAAAATAAAAATAATCAAGAAAAAAATACGGAATGTTATTTTTTTAATACAAATACAGTAAATATTTAATTGTTAAATTTTATTTAATAACATTAAAAGTGTACTGTACATACGAAAAAGTATAATTTTACATCATTAGCGTTACAAAAAAATGTATAAATATGTAAAATTTTACATCCCAAATGTATAATTTTATGTATATATTTAAAAAAAATTAACTAAATAATGGAATCCGAGTTTATACAATAATCTGTTACAAACCATTTTTATATCATTCATTGTATGAGGCGCCACCCAAAAGGAGAAGTTGTGTTGGAGGAGTCTAACATTTGAGTCTAACATCACTGAGATCGGTGATTTTTTAACATTTCGAAACATCTCCCCCAATATAACTTTCACTGAAGGCTTCGTCTTTATCCCTTTTCCTTTCCCTACAGAGGGAGCGCTTATCGTTTTATGCATTTTAACCATAATGTGCAACAGAGGGCAAATCAATTTCACTTTATCTTCGGTAGCGGTGAAAGTGGTACGATTTAGCTAGAGATCTATTTTACGCTCTCTCATATTTTGTTGCAATATGAAAAGTATAAAGGAATTGAATTCAATTGAGCTAGAGGAAGGAGTCAATGAATCGGCAGAAGCACTGCTCAAATATTCTAAATTATCAAGGTATATATTGTTAAACAGTTATGCAGTTTATAATACTTCCCCGAAATTGAACTTTATTGAGGGTTTGTTATACCATGAACTTTCTTATGTAACCAATGTGGTTCGTATCGTTAGATGCATTTTTAAAGATAAGTTTGATGAAATTCTCGATCTTTACACCACAAAATACAGTGAACTTGATTACTCGAAATTTCTTCTCTCTCGTTGTGAATTGTTATGTGTCGAAACAAAATACTCCAATTTCATTTTAGTATCTGCTTTCCTAAGTCATTTAATTTTATGTTTGGCTGGGAACGAGGAATGTTTCCAAATTCTGTACATCGGCGAATTCTGCTTCAATGTCTTATACAGAAGATTTTTTTGGAAGATTTTTAATTCCGAAGAAGGTCACAAGAATTTACAGAAATTTTGTGATCAATTTCGCAAAAAATTTATGAAGGACTCGAATCTGCGTGATTTGCGTAACACCACCGTTGGCGCAAAATGTATAAATCTTGTTGAAAACTGCGTTAATGCTACAGATGTTCATTTTTCATTGGAAGACGCAGAGATCAAAAGATTTCAAGACTGTTATTCATCGATAAATAACAGGGAGAGTAAATGCAAGACTTTGCGAGAGATCGAAAGTGTCTTATTCCCTTTCCGTTGTAGCAGATGCAAAAAGAAAACATTTTGCAAATGTTGTGGATCTAAATGCCACAACTACCTGGTATATGCAATACAGTTTATTTCTGAAAGATATAAAAGAAGAGTAAAATGTTTCAATTGTAAGTACTCATTGTTCCAAAATTGATGATCTCAGAAATAGGTGTATAAATGTTTTTTATTAAAATTTGAAGAAAAAAAATTATAGGATCTAATAGATCTAACATATAAATTTCATTTTGCCTAAAACAATTTTTTGTGACTCAAATAGAATATTAATTTTTTTGTAATATTTACATGATAAAGATTTATTTCAATACACTATTATGTTTTTAATGTGATATCCATGTATTGTATTCTTAGTAAAGATTTTTCATGTATATCTCTAGACTTTTGTGTGTGTTTAATAACAAACCTAATTTTTACTTGAAATCATTTTACTACTTCATCATTTATAAATATAACTTTTGTTAAAAGACTGAAATTTTGTATGATTTTAAAATCGTTATTTACATAACTTTGAGTATCTATGTTTTCCTACTTTTGAAAGAATTCTTTTTAACAATTATATTTCTTTCAAATAATTTAAATTTTAGTAGTAAGTGAGATTTTTCAATATTTTTAGGTAATGTAAAACATTTTAAAGTGTTTTTCATGTGTTGAAAAACTTTGAAAGTTGACAAAAAGTAATATATTATTGTAAGAATTTTTTAAAAAAAGAAAGTTATATATATATATATTATTGAATTGGGTGTATAGTATATAAAATATAATGTAGCTTTTAATACCAGTCAATAATTATTTCCGAATCATAAGAAAATCAATCAATATTTCTAAAAAATTCTTTTTTTATTAATTAAAATTTAAAAAAAATAACTGCGTATGAATGTATTTTAAGAGCAATGAGCATATAGAATTTCGAAAACACTTTAAAGAAAAAAGTACTAAAAAAGTATCGTTTTTTCGCATGTAAATAAATTTCATTGAATTCTCTCCCCCATCACGTGTAAGCAGAAACGACAGAAAAAATGATACCTCCAACATCTGATGATGAAAGTTATCTTCTAATTGTGTTTAATCACTCTCGACAGACAGTTCAAATCATTTTTTTTTTTTTTTTTTTTGCTACTACATTTTAAAATTCACAAAAAATTTAACTCATGTTTATTAAGCTTTGTTATTACGGTTGCCTTGTGCATTTCCCTAATATTTTTCTTCATAAAAAAAGTGTTTTCTTAAAAAAGAGATTTCCAACATAAAGTTCGTTAATATACGAAACTAAAAATTTATGTTTTGCTATAACAAAACTTACGTTATTGATTAATTTTTATATTAAGTATGTGTAACATTGACGATCAAACTGAAAATATTTCATTGTGCTACCTGAAAAAGCATTTTTAGATAGTTTTGAAATAAAAACCCAGGTAATATCAGTTTTTGTCATGTATCCAAATAAAAAAAAGGGGAGGGGGGAATCACTTTTTATTCTATATTGTAAAGGTTTTTAATTGTTGGTATATTTAAGTATATTTATATCAAAAGACACAATTTTCCTTAAAAAATTATTAAAAGTGATTATAAGATAAATTGTAATAAATTTATTGCTTACTGCATAAATTTATTAGAATATTTTCGGAAAAAGTGCTTGAGATTAAAAATATGTTTTAAGGAAACAACTAATTTGCAGTAACTACTTATCTGCTCAATAATGCTGAAGTGAAGGCACTTATATTCAGTTCCTCAAACAAATTTCTTATTGCTATTTACGATGTGTGTTTCAAAAGAAGTATTACAATTCTAAAATTTCATTTCTGGATTCTCTAATCATGTTTGCAGTTAGCTGTAGTTTATCAATCGTAGAACTTTAAGGTAATTTTATGCAGAGTGAAAATTTGCTAAAAAATAATAATTAGTCCAATTTATCTCAATAAAGAAAGTATAGAAAGTTATATAGCTGAAAACGCGGAAGAGAACGTTTGTAAACTGGGCTACCCACAAGAGGATGTTTTGTGGGGGAACTCTTCTATAATATGAATACTTTTAATTTCTATTTAAGTGGTAGCAAGGCGGAGAATTTAAAACTGTACATGTTAGCACTTTTGCGAGATTTCGGGCACCAATATTTGTCAAAAAATTTCCAAAGTTGCAGAATTCTAAGATGGAGAACTAGAACTTCAAAATCTCAGCTCTGTCCTAACTGAGGTTTTAAGGGGTGTTAAATTTCTCTAGAGGGCTGAAGATATAAACTATTTCCCAACAGTTAGAATTCTTTTAAATTTAAATTAAATAATTCGAATCTTTTACACAGTATTTACAAAGGATTATGGCTTCAGAAAAAGTTCAAAATGTTTGAAATGCAATCATAATTTTAAAAACTATAAGCATATGAACAAAAGAAATAATTGTAAATAAATTTTTCGATGCACACACCATTTTCTCTAAAATAATATAGCCTCTGGTGTATAAAATTTTATAGAATTATAAAATGTATCATACTCTTTAAACCCTACATCATTTAAGAATAATATATCTTTTGTATTTCAAAATATTGAAATTTTTTTAAAAAAATTTGATAATGTAATTTTATTTAATTACGAATGAAATTTTAAGAATACATTTATCTTAAAGAATCTTTTTATTTTTTCTGTGAAATTAATTTTAATCGTAAAATGCGTCTGTGTGAAAAGGAAATATATTTAAAAATCTCTTTCTATATATAGCTGAGCATATTTAAATTCTCTCTCAGTATAGGGTTTTTTCCATTAATTTATCAGCTCTAAAATAGCATAATAGCTTATAAATATTTGGCACTTCTAGATTTCTGTCAGTTTATATCGTGCTTAAAAATCATAATGCATGGATAAAAACTGATTTGGTATTTAAGTTTTCATAACACCCGTCAGTCTTTCAAGTTATGCTGAATGATATGTAGAATATTACCAATAATTCCGAGATAAACACAGTGCTGTTACCTTCTCTGAGGTAGGTAATTTTACAGAGAAAAATACAACACGTGTAAGGAATTTCGGAAGGCATTGTATTTCACCCCTTCGCAAGTGATGGATGGTACTGAATGCCAAAGAACAAAAATAAACACATAGCATGTTGGTCACTTCCATAGAGTTCCATATTTGAAAATTGGAATACACCTTTATTTTGGCACTCTAAATGTTGTGTTAAAAATCTCGTGTCAGCGTCTTAAGGGGGATTGCCAAATGTACTGAAATGGTTAGGGTACGTTTGCGCAATGAAATCCCATTATTCAGGCGTAAAACTTTTTCTGAGAACGTAAATTACTCATATAAATCCACCTTGAAATGTCAGAAATAGTCCAGTAAATTTTTATATTACGAAAAATACAAATATCCTTGCTTCCAGAATTTTTTGACGCCATATTTGGCAAGCTTTATAAGAATGTCTATGCCACGCGTATGCAATCTACGTACTAAAGTTTTAAATTGTTACTTTAGAATAAAATTAATAATAAAATTAAATGCACATTAATAATATTACATTTTATGAAAAAGAAATTAATAAAATTAAATGCGCATTAATAATACTACATTTTATGAAAAAGAAATTAATAAAATTAAATGCGCATTAATAATACTACATTTTATGTAAAAGAATATTTTGCTACACGAATAATGACTAACCACTTCAGAAACACTAATTCTGCTTTTTTTACATGAAAAAATTGGGGGAAGGTAAAAATAAAGTAACCCTAAACTACGTCATCAAACCACTTCCCATGACATCCTTTCGAAAAGGCAACACTCAAGTGACCTTGAGATCAGCTGACTGTTTTTGCTTGAACTTAAGAATGGCCGGAAGAAGAATTACTTGCACATGTCAGCTGTGGAATGGGGGGGGACTCTATTTTTAGCACTGATAGAGGGGTGGCAAGGTTATTCCGCAAAAGTAGTCTTCAAACTTTTCCCACTGACAGAACCCCTAGAACACGGGCGACCAACCTTTTCGGGTAGAGTGCCACAATTTGATAAAAAATAATTATGAGTGCCGCTTCCAACATTTCCATCAAACAAATATGGAAAAGTAAAAAAAATTGTTACTTAATTTGTGGAATTTTTACGCAAATAGCACATCTTTTTTAATGCAAGAAATTTAAAAAAAAGATGAAGTGCAAATTTAGGTTTTATTGTTAATAAACTTTTTACAGGTACAAAATAAAAATGAGTAACTTGAAACGTTTAATTTTAAATGATTATTAAGCAGTTAGTATTTACTTAATGTTGCTTTTGAATTATTCCTTTTTTTTTCTTTTTTTTTAACAAGTCATCTTTATTAGGATTAACTTTTTCAGATACTAATAAAATTAGGTTATTATAGGTGCACATCAGCTAGTTATATGAGTAATATTTATTTTATTACGTTCATGGAAGAAAACATTTATTCACACAAACATATTTTGATCCAAATTTTGTCTGAGACAACCCCACATCAATAAAATTGTAGAAAATTATTTATTATTATGTATTCAAAATTCTTTTAATTTATCAGAATGTCTGCGCGTGCCCCCGGTACAACTCCACCGTGTGACGGGTTGACCCCCACTGCCCTAGAACTGGAAGGTCTTTTTGTGGGAACCTATTGCACACACTCTTTTTTGTAAAGGCAATTAAATAAAGTATTGCATGGATTATTAAAAATTTTAGACTACATTTAATATAATTTACTAAAATTAATAATATTAATCTGTGATCCAGGTTTCACCCACCCATGCATTATGTTTAGTAACTAGAATGTGTGCTTGATTTTTTCACACAAACAGTTCGAAGTCTAAGCCCATTGAAATTAACTGCAATCGCATTACATATTCTGAGCTTAATTTATTTCTATACTTTGTTTTTGTAACCACTTATGCCAAGAAATATTTTTCATTTTTTCACATTGTTCTGAATGTCATTAAAATGTTTAGAGGAATACCGAGTATTTAGTACGAATTTTCAAAAAAAAATTTTTGGAGCTTTTCTTGCTTAAACTTAGAGTTTGAACATCAAATCTGTTGATAGGTCGATAAGTCGTTACCTTTCCCTTATTGTAGGTGTTTTCCCAACAAATGTCAAAAGGTGTACTTTCCATTGGAAAACTACTTAGTTTTGCAAAACATTGTACTAACAATTATCTTGTGGATAACCCGGGATAGTAAACATTAAAATTTTTACAATCTATTAGGATATAAATAAAACACATTTTAATATATATTTTATTATATTATAATAAAAGTACAAAAAGTATTGCAAAATAAAGTTATTATGTTGAAATAAAATTTTCAGTTTCTTAATGACAGGAATGAGTAAAGATGATGGAAGTTGTTAGTTAATAAAAGTGTAAACAACATATAAATTAATGATATTCTGATCAAACGGCATTCACCGAGACAGTTCAGAATATGAGAGATAAATCGCATTCGCGATATTGGTTTTAATTTGTCTTATTTGATCACCGCAAACAGTGTAGAATTTTTACACTATCACTTGTAGTAAATATATCACCACCTTTTTCCACGGTTTGGACATTTTCTTCTACAAATTTTTTAAACAATTGTGAAGGTCCCTTAGGACCTCAGTTTGAGAACGAGAATAATTTTGAGTCAAAGAAGAACCAGTAGCCATTTTTATAAATAACTTTCTTTATTTGGTTATTTTTCCCAAATAGAATCAAAGACTTATTAACAAATACGTCTACTAATATTATGAGGTTTTAAAGGTAATATCCTTTAAATTAACTTAATTAATTAATGATCCAATTAATTAATTTATTAAATAACGATCACGCAGAAATTACCACGATAAGAGATCCCAGAATTATATTTAATAATGTTCTTATTGAACATTTAACTTTAATCTCACTCTTAAAACTTTAATGAGACTTTAAACACAAATCTATATTTACCGCTCGGAATCTCAATTCTTGAGATTAAATATCTCTAACAAGAATTCTCCAATTTACATCCACTATAACTTTCTGCTTCAATCTCTATCTCCTACTGCTCTAACTTTACTATTTCGTTCGACTTAAATACTTAATCTAATCTGCATAACAAGGAATCCTGTCCGCTTTTTTTGGAGTTGATTGGAAATAAGTAGGGAATTAAATTTCCCTAAAAAGGTCGACTCAGAAGGTTAGTGATAAAGTTCCGTATAGATTCGTCACACAATGTTTAGAATAACATACTTTTAAAATTTATTAATTGACAAATGATGCTTTTCGCCACATTAACTAAAAATAATGTATCGTAAAATCCCTGTTTAGATTGATGGTTGTTACTTTTTTGCCTTTTTTTAAAAAAACAAAGATTTCAACAATACATTTTTTAAAGTTTATGATGTGCTGGCACCCTTAAGAATTTTAAAATGTAGACAATCCATTTAAAAACTATGTCCTATAAATATTTACTAATGCAATATAAGTGAATACCTAATCCACTCTTTTAAAACGGTTTTTTATGTAAACACTTATTTTGCATACTGTGGAGTGACACGTGGAACACTCGCCTCTCTCTCTGGAAACTGTGTGTTGAATATAATATTTAATGCACAGGTAAATGGTTCCACTATTTTAGTTATTTTAAATTTAATATACATGTTTCTTTTGTTGAAATACCGTTTTGTTTAGACATTTATGAATAGGTCTTACGGAAATTGACTCCCAAAGAGAATACGAGGCATTAATAAAAAAAAAATTTCAATTTAAGCTATAGCTTTTAAACTTTCGATTGCTAATTCATGCAAAACACACAGAATTTCTGACACAGCTATGAACATTTCACAAAAATGTATTTAGTAAGTGAAAAATATTTCTCAACGTGATTGGTTACAAAATCAAATTAAACTCGGAATATGAGATGCTACTGCAGATAATTTCATAATTTTACATTGCGCCAACAGTTTATGTAAAAAATTGTGAACACTTATCAGTTTTCTAAATGTAATACATGCGTTGATGACAATTGAATCAAAAATTAATATTATCAAGGAGTAAATAACATTAAATTTATACCTCATGAAATTTTTTAATAAAAAATAAAATACCTTTTTAAAATTGTCTTAACATATAATATCAAAAATTTGTTTATATATATACCTTAAATATTATTTTAAGATTTATTCTATGTTTGGAATGAGATTCCCCCAAACATCTTATAGTTCTAAGCGTTCCAAGAGTCGAAAACATTTGAACACTGATTTTTTTTTCAGAAATAAGAACTCTCCCATGGTCAAAATTTACTGCTGTCTTAACCCCCACCACCCTAAAAAAAGAATAACTAGCATTATTTTTGCCAGTTTTACAATTGTGACAGTCCTTAGAAAGTGTCCCCTTTCGCTGAGGGGAGACTGCTACACCGGAAATTTTCAAAATGACAAATATTGAATAAGAAAAGTAAACGCTGATCCTATACATTAAATTATACACTGACACAACCGACCAGCACAACGAACTAAATGAACTCCTCGAAACACTCAAATATATATATATATCCACACTATAAATTACACCTAAGTCACAAAAACCCATCAAAGTAATACTAAAAGGACTCCCACGCGACACAAACACTGAAGACATTAAGAACGACCTACACAACTTAGGATTCACAGTCAATCGCGTTTCGCAAATCACAGGCAACTTAACTAAACAACTATTACCAGTTTTAATAATTAATTACACTTCCCATTAACCTCTTTAACGCAAAAATTTTTGAACTTAAAAAACTCAGCTACTTATCAATAGTCATTGAAGGTTTTGAAAGCAAAGTGGCGACCCAATGCAATCATCAACACGAGCACAGTTCACACTTCACAACACATTGCGCAAGAACCAATCGTACCAGTATTCACCCCGACATCCAGTCATAACAACAAAAACGAGTGTCTCAACTTGATCACTCAAACACTTCAACACACAATACAGGCATTCGCTCAATTAATACAACATATCAGTTATCATAACGCCAAAGAGTCCTCTCCCCTATAACTGTAAGGAAAAATAATACAAACACCAAACACTCAAAAGGAAAAATCAAGAAGGCCTTACTCCAAATAGTTGAAGAAACTTGGACGAAGCCTCTGATGAAGATGAATAAATAATTTCTTTTTTCATTCACCCTTTGACGAATAAATAACACCAATTCTAAAAAAGCACTTTCCTGCACAATTTCACGCAACCCTTGCCCATTCACTAGAGAGGTTTTCTCGTTGTGAAACCAAAGGCTCATTGCTTCCCTCTTTGCCTGCAGAACGGTCTCCCCCCTGACGAAGAAGAATAGATTGTTGTAGTAGATCCTCTACCGCTAAGCGATTTGAATGATCTGCACTAAATTCTGGAGGACACACAACCAACATCAGTGACTGATTGATGGCCCCGACTGCCGATTCAACCATTTCTAAAGTGACTTTTGGAATATTTAAAGGACTCTGTAATTACTAAACAACCAAAAAGGACTCTGATACGTTTCCCGATATGGGATGGCGGATTTCTTAAAATCCAGTTCCCATTGATCCCCAGCTTTCAGATCCTATACAGCAGATGTTCCTAAAGTTTTTTGTTTCATAGACCCCTTGCCATGTTTTTCGGTTTGGGGTAGACCCCTGCTTACCTAATATTGAATTTTTGCAGATTTACCAATTTATGGACAGGTGGTATAGATCTACTTACTTTAAACTATTTAAATTTCTAGCTGAAGTGAAGTATGGTGTTTAAAAAACTTAAGAAAAAACACGTTAATTAAATAAAAATTTAATTAATGCATGTAATAAATGAGCAGCAAACAAATGCTTTTAAAGAGAGGAATAAATATGGCGCTTCAATAACAAATTTTCAACATTTGGAATCAATTGTGTCTGGTTTAACTCTAAATCTCCTCGGTTGTATTCCGAACTTATTTCCCCTTTCCCTTTTTTGTTTTGGAGTTTGGCAACCATGCTGAAAAAGTAATTAAAAATTTGCTTACGATATTCCATAATTGGTGATAAATGACAAGTATGTCTTTTTAAAACCAAAATTGTAGGTAGGATCTTTGTTTTTAGTGCAAGAATATTAATTTCTATATTTAAGAATATTTTTTTCTATTGAAAATGATCATTTAAAGCATTTCATCTGATATACTTAGTGACGGGCTCACGCGTATTTTCTTTAACATGTCCTTTGGGCCAGAATTAATGAGAACTCTTTTCCAACCAAATCCAAGAAGTGAAGTGTGAATGAAAGATGCAAATGAACAAGCTTTTAAATATCGGAACTTAGAGTAAACGGAATGGCAATTTGGCAGGTAGTTGATGTCCAATATAGAAATCGTGGTTCAAGTCTGAATGAGCTTTACGTGACTGTGATTAGAAGCTATAAGTGATCGAATATATTTAATTCAAGTTGCACACCAGTGCATACAAGTAAAGATAAGATTGACCATAAGTCAATACAGAGCGATTCTCCAAGCTGTAATAAGGTAGGATTGACTATTTAATATATTAGAATCAATGATTAGGTGGTTCAGTTTTGGATAGTGGTCTGAATCAGATTAAGTCTTATTAGCTGAATATATATATATATATATATATATATTGTGTGTGTTGCGTATTTTGCCATCGTAGATTCTCTCATATTAATTATTGAAATTTAATTTGTTAAAGAGGTTTAAGTTGAATATCTTAATAAAGTCATATTAAGATAATAATTCCTTCTAGTTCTTTCGTTAATCCTACACCTCTAGCTCACGCTGATACACCGAGAGATATTCTCCCAAGGGGATCATCTCAGTTTATTGTACCTAATTTTCGTTTTTGTGATTGAAAGACCGGCATTTTCAGTATTATACATAAGTTCGATCCAACTTTAGACAAATTCTCTTTTTTTATTCCTTTAACTTTCACTACTAGTCCGATAGAGGTTGTAAAGATGTAGTTTCTTTTATTAACTTCACCTTAAGTAGAAGTAAATTTATTACAGCATCACAAAAAACTTTTTTGTTTTTATAAAAAGAGATATTTGTGAGAATAATTGGTTGTTTCAACCAAATGGCTATTAACTCATACTTTTACTACTGAAGCTTGTTAGAAAAATTATTTTTATTGGAGCAAAGCAATTTTATTTATTTATTTATTTTTTTGCTATTTCAAAAAATCAGTTTCGGTCACTTGATATTTTTTAATTCCAATAATTTGAATTGATTTGTATAAGAGTTACGATGTTAATTAAATATCTTTTTCAATGACCACACAATTATTACAAATGTTGCACAATTATTAATAACATAAAAATACAACTTTTTATAACGGTTGAGTGAGTGAATATTAACGTCGCACTTTTTCGTTAATCGAGGACTAGGTAACCGATCTCCTAATTAAGAACCATAATCAAGCGACGCGAATGATACCTAAGCTAGCTTTCCCCCTCTACTAACTTCCACACCACTCAAACTGGAGGAGGTTTGAACATAGACATGTGGCTGGCAGCGGTAGCCGAGTGGTGAAGGTATCCGATCGTGACTGGCCTTGTCACGAGTTCGAGCTCAGTACCACTAAAAACCCGCCGTGTAGGGGAGCGATGCACGTTATATTTGTCGAGAGCTCAAACGTCCTAACGTTGGTGTGGTGAGGTAGTTAGGAGAGAAGGAGTGCCAACTCAGGTGTCGTCCACGTCACTTGACCATGGTTAAAAATTACGTGGTCCGTCGCCAAAAGCCCTCGTGTAGCTGTACAGTGCGACATTAATATTCACTCACTCACTCACTATTCATCGTTCCTGTGTACGCCGAGATTCGAATAACTACGCATTCCTCGAATTCTGAATTACATTGTTGATAAAAGTGTCGCATAACAATACACCTGACATATTCTATGTTGTACTTGTAAATGAAAATTCAAGTTTTAAGTCACATACTGTCATTGATTTTAGTAACAATAATAATAATTTGTTATTAATGTCATTAGATAACAATCAGAGATTAGTTTCTATATAATAAAATTGTAGGTTAAAACGATTTTTGTCTCAAAAAAAATTTTGTAGAGAAGCTCCTTTCCTAATTCATTTCAAACATATTGTTTAATTTTTACGAATGTGTGTGTTTGGTAACCAAATAACAGCTTCAATTAATGTAGTAACTCAGAAAATAGCGTACATTATGTGGTATCCTGTTTAAGAAAATGTAGATGGTAGAAACAAATTGTACTTAAATTTGAATTTCTGAGTTGCCTTACAAGAAACTCTCATCAAGAACATAATAATAAGTTTCGATACAAGTCTTTAAAAAGAAAACGTCATTTTTCTGTGAAAATGGTCATTAGAGTACTTTTTCATAAATTGTTATAATCTTTTTGAACCACATTTCCATTTCTTATTTTATAAATTTACGTTATTATTTCTGGTATTTATGAAAATACGACAGAACTATGTATTAAGAATTCCATTTTAGACGACATAAACTGGTTAGTGAAGCAACTGAAGACAAAAAAGTATCTGGTGTCTCCCCCTTGGTCTCCCTACAATGGAAAAGAAGGGGAAAAAAACCAATCTGTGGTTTTTACGACTGCTTGACCTGTTTGCCCTTCTTCACTGTTCAAAGACGAACATTGCTTATGGTACATTATGCAAGAAAAAGTTGTGCATTCTAGCTGTTAATGTGTTTCCTATAGCTGTTTGAAATTAATTTCTACTCCTCCCAAAGAATTTTTTTTTCTTCTTATTTTATCATCCCCCTAAGAATCAGCTCGTTGGCTTCTTCATATTTTTAAAATCCAATAAAATTTGTATTGATTTATAAAAGAGTTACAATGTTACTTAAATATCTTGAATGAACGCACAGTTCAACAATTATTAGCAGCATAAAAATACATAGACTAATAAAGGCTGAAATCTGCTTATAACTAAGTATTGTTTTATACATCAGTATATAATTTCATTAATTCAAGTGATTAATATATAATTATTGAACATATGTAATGTATATGTATATATACACTACGTTGTTTTACTTAAAAGACCAATGTTAAAAATGAAACTTTATAAATAAATAATTTAAATCCTTTTCTTAGTCATGATCCATAAAAAGCTAATTACATACTTATCAAAAAAATTAAACCTTAATCACAGAACAGCTAACCATGAATTGCAGTACCAATAGTGTCAAAATGATATATGACAATTAGACATTCTATGCTGCCAGTGGCGCACACAAGGGGGGGTCCTGGGAGTCCGGATCCCCCCAAAGCCCTTGATACTTTTTACGATTGATTATTATTTTATGTACATAAAATTTAATTAAGTATTTGTTTTTAATGATTAATTTTATTAGTTAATGCTAATTATTTATTTAATCATTAGTTTTTAATGTGTTTTGTTCCCCAAAATCCACAAAATCAAAAGGAGCTTGTTACAAGAATGATGAACTATCGACCCCAGACCCCCTTTGAAAAATTCCTGTGTGCGCTACTGAATAGTATTATGGGCAAATTTGTTGTTCTCAATGACTTAAAGAGCTTTTATTTCAGGGCGACAGATCCTGAAGTATCTATAGAAAGCCAAATTACTTTAATACAATGGACAGGAGAAATGTGAAGTAGAAAAACAGAAGAATTGTAATATTTTTTAAGTAGCATTAAGTAGAATTAGTTATAATAGGGGCATGTGACTCTTGTTGTTGTTGTTGTTTCTTATCCTCTAATTGTCTGACTTCGTCAGACAAGATCCATTAAATTGTTGACTCTCAAAAAATCGATAACAAGAAGGGGAGAATCGTACAAGTCTTCTCTGGAAAGACCCAGACAGTCCAGGATATGTTCGGCAGAGGCCTGCTGAACCTTGCACTTGGAGCAGAACTTAAAAGTCTTCCTGCCCTCAAAGAAGGAAAGACTTTTCGTGTGTCCACTAGCCAATCTGGAAATGGCCGTTTTAGATGCTCTGTCGCAGTTGAGATCCAGAAAAGAGCCCGGTTCCCTGACCGCATACCAGTGGTGGGAGGGAGGAATCTTCCACTCCTTAGATAGTTGCCTATTAACTTTGGACTGGTGCTCTGAGTAGGTAATGGCAGGAGAGGAGGTTGTTAAGAGACTACAGCCCTCTCTGGCTAAGCGGTCCGCTTGCTCATTTCCAAAGATGTCAACATGGGATGGTATCCACTGAAAATGAACATCGTGATGCTTTGAAATAAGTTTGAGATTGTGAAGGATGGAGATGCTTGTTTTGTCTCCTACTTGAGTCCAATTGTGTAGATGTTGAAGGGAACTGCGACTGTCCGACAAAATCCAGAGTTCTCCATAGTCACTTTCATTGATAATAGCTTCGAGGCCAAGTTTGATTGCCATTAGTTCACTTTTAAAGACCGAAGAGAAATCCGGGTTACGGTGACAGAAATAAAAGTTTTGACCAGAATTTTCTATGTAGATTCCACTACCTGCACGATCGTCTAGTCTACTGCCATCTGTGTAAATTTTAATGGCGTCACAGGGGATTTCATTAATACTTTCCAATGCAAGTTGCCTAAGATGAGCTGGGATGAGATCTTGCTTTGTGACCGGGGCAGACATGTTGAAGTGGAAGTGGACTCTGGGAAGTCCCTCTGATGGACTTAAACAAGATTTTAAGGAGTGGGGTTCGATATGAGATGAGGGCAACTGCAGATGATCAGCATAACTGAAAGGGCTGTTTCTCTTCAGTCTCTGATTATTGTGCCAATTGTTAAAGTATAGAGAGGTTTTGTTGTGATGTCCATAGCTAGAAAGTTTATTGAAGTAATTGGTGAGGATATTTTTGCTTCTAAGATGAAGAGGTTGGAGATCAGCCTCGAAGAGGACAATTTCTTTCGGGCAACTACGTCTCAATCCAGTAATAATTCGCGCAGCACCGAGCTGAATCTTTTCCAAATTCTCAAGACTGGCGGCTGACGCACAGCAGTACACTGGAAAACCGTACTCTAGTATGGGCCTAATGAGAGCCAAAAAGGTGTCTCTCAATGTTACAGCATCGGCTCCCCAGTCTTTGCCCGCTATAAATTTAAGAATACTTAAACGTTTTCTACATTTTGAGACAATGTGATCTATGTGCTTATGACTTGACCATTCAGGATCAAGGACATATCCGAGATATTTTGGGTGCTTTTCATAAGCAAGATTCTTGTTATCCATCTTTAAGGTTGATTGATAGCTGTACAATCTTTTGTTGGTGGTAAAGAAAGTAGCTATGGATTTTGTAGGATTAAAAAAAAGTTTGAACTCCAAAGCATAGTCTGAAAAAGAAGATAATGCATTGTTGAGATTCCTTTCCATCTCAACAAAGTCTCTTCCTGAGCACCAGATGACGATATCGTCTGCAAACAAGCCTACTCTCATCTCAACTGAAGGTATTTTCTCAATGCCTGCTAAATATAATGAAAATAGAGTAGGGCTGAGGACAGAACCCTGTGGAACGCCCTGTCCAAGCACAACAAGATCCGAAAAAGTGTTGTTAAAATTTACTCTCATAGATCTGTGATGCAGGAAATCCGAGATCCATGCCATCGAATATTAAAAGTGTCATGTAATTTAATTAGTAGCTTGTGCTTCCAAACTCTGTCAAACGCTTTCGTTAGATCCAGAAGAGCAGCCATAGTATGGTGGGTGGGCTTGCAATTTTGTGCATCTCTAATGCTCTGACAGAAGGAAATAATTTGATCGACAGTACTATGGCCTCTTCTGTAGCCATACTGTTCACCACGAATTAAGTTCTTGCTGTCCAAAAAGTACTGAATTCTGATTAATATCATTTTTTCCATTATTTTGCAGGTAGTACTTGTTAGGGCAATGGGTCTAAAGTCCTTAGGAGACCAGTTGTTTTTACCAGCTTTCTTGATAGGGATAATGATCGCTCTTTTCCATTCAGCTGGAAGACGACCTATTTTCCAGGATAGGTTTATAATACCTAGAAGTCTAAGTTTTCCCCTGTGACCAAGGTTTTCGAGCATTCGCCCAAATACACCATCCGGGCCGGGAGATTTAGTCATATCCAAAAAGGCCATTGCTAGCAGAAGTTCTTGCTGTGAGAAGTCCCTGGACAGGCCCTGATCACCCACATCAGAGGTGCGACAGCCATGGATGATGTTCTTAGCTCTTTTCATTACTGATTTATCCTCAGAAGTGAAGACCAACTTGCTGGTTTCCTGATAGTAGACAGCTAGACCATTTGCTGCTGCTTTGTCGTCAGGGAAAACCTGTCCGTTAGTGTCGATTACCGAGTTACTCTCTTCACACTGTTCTTGCTCTTTGTTGATTTTCTTGACGATTCGCCAAAGTTTCGAGTTTGTAGTTCTAGAATCTAGATTTTTGCACAATTCTCTCCATCTTGTTGTCATCTTCTCTTGTTTTTCCAACTAAGACATGTATGGTTTTTTCCTGAGTCCATTGCCCAGATGGCGCATGCCCATTTCGATTGTAATTAAGAGAATCTACCGTGATTAAAATACATAACTGGGAATATTGGCCTAGTTAATTGAGTAAAATTTAGTGTTGCTGTTGAAAGTTCAAATTAAGGAAGAATATTAAAAATTAAACTTAAGATGAATAGTGAAAATTAAAATTTAAGTTGAAGATCGGAAATTATAGGTTAGAAGGACTATTCGAAGTTAAAATTTAAATAGAGGGCAGGGAAAGTTAGGAGTAGAAAAATAAAATTTAAGCACGTAATTTCTTAAGGGCCATTAAGACCCTCGAATAAATCACGTTTTGCTTCTTGGAGGAATGTGACGGGCTCACGCGTCTTTTCTTTAACATGTTCTTTGGGGCCAGAATGAATGGCAACTCTTTTCCAACCAAATCCAAGAAGTGAAGTGGGAAAGAAGGATGCAAATTAGGAAGCATTTAAATATCAGAAGTTAGAGTAAGCGGGATGGCAATTTGTAGAATGTTAACATAATCCGTGGTTCAAGCATGAAGAGGTTTTGGAAAACATTAAGTGACAGTTATCGGAAGTTATACGTGATAGAGATCCATTGAGTCAAGGGGCATACCATTGCACTCGAGTAATTACAAGGCTTCATCTAAAATAGTTTTGATCGTTACTTCAAACTACAGTAAGGTAGGATTGACTATTTAATATTAGGATATGTGATAGTACAGGAATTGTGTGCTTAGGCGAGTCAATTATTGATAGTGATCCGGGTTAGGTTAATTCGGTAATATATATATATATATATATATATATATATATATATATATATATATATATATATATATATTCTGTGTTTTGCCACCGTAGATTCTCTCACATATATTATTATAATCTAATTTGTTAAATGATTAAGTTCAATATCTTAATAAAGCCATAGTAAGATAATGTATGCTTCTAGTTCTTCCGTTAATCCTACACCTCTAGCTCCCGCTGATAATCAAAGAGATGTTCACCTGAGGGAGGGGGAGTATCACAAAGCTTCGATACGACTTTAACCTTTTAAGTTTCTTCGGCGTATATATACGTCTAGTTCAACAGTGCTTTAAATGCCCCGGACAGATGTGTACGTGTTTCGATCTTTTCTTGCACTGATATCCATTAAATTATTCCGAAGATTTTGGAATGAAAAAAAAAGGACTTAGGCAGCGTTTGTAAAGAATTTACTTGTTTCAGAAAAAGTCTTATTTATTTATTCCTTTTCATTCCCCCCTCCCAATACATCACATACGGGCACCTACGTGGAATACGATGACCTTGGGGAACGAATTTCGCAATCGGCAGTTAAGAGATTAATTATAAACCGTACAAATTATCAAATAAATGTTAATTTTTGTAAAATTTTGTACATGACAAGTCCCTGGAGCAACTGGTAATCATTAAACTTATTCTTAACTTAATGTTGCTTAAATAGTTCTTAAAATACATTGTGAAGTTCCGATGCATTTATAAATGTATTATATCACTGAAAATGTGTATTTTACATTTTAAAATGTCAGAATGTACTTTTTTTGTTTAATTTCAGTAAATTAATAATTTTTTTAAAACAGCCTTTTGTTTTCGACTTTCTTGCGCCCACCTCGTACAGTTATCACGCTCTCCTAGGAGGACATGTCTCACAGTTTGAGAAACGCTGCTTTGCACAAAGACTTTTCACGGAAGACCCAATAGGAAAGATTTCCACCGAAAGGCTTCAAGCTAACAAACAGCAGCATCTCCCTCCTCGCAAAAAGAAAAAAAAATGATAAGAAAATAATTCCAATTTTTCAAAACAAACAATTTTTTTACTTCAATAATTTGAAATAGGGTTTTTTTTTGTATGTGTAAGTGTCTTTTTGTCCTGTCCTTTTTGAAAATATTTATTTATTCCTTACTTACGGTATTTTAAATAAATACAAAAGTGAATTTATTAGTTCTACTTTTCAAAATAGGAGATAGAGAATTTTTTAATGTACCGGTCAAAATAAATTGTGGAATTTGTTACAAGACCTTCTGTGACTTAAACTAAAAAAAGCAACAATGTAATTAAAAGTTCATTATTATTTTGATAAAAAATGGCATTTCAAGCAAGTAATACTTCCTTAACAATCAGAATTAAAATACTTTAACAATGTAAAGGAGTAACTATTGTGTTTTTTAAGATTAAAGTTAATTTAATGTTTTGATCTTGACTATAAAGTTGCGATTTTAAGCAATTTCTGTATTTCGAGAAATTTTACAAAGCGAAAGACATTGGCTTACGACAATGACACTCTCTTTCATATGGGAGATTGCTTTGCACTTGATGCATTGGGTCTTTTACTTTGCTTCCGGCAAGATATGCCATCTCTTTTCGATATTCTCATTTTTGAAGTGGGCATGGAAATCATAAAAAACTTCTACTTCAATCATCATTGCACCTTTCAAACTGGATCTGAGAACCCGCTCTCTCTTTGGATGTCACAGTCGGGGTGGCTAACGACAATACAGCAATTCCTCAGGTAAGCTCAACAACCGTGCACGCTATATGTCGAGCCCTGGATTTAAAGGCTGAACTTGATCCTTTCCAGGACACTAACCAAGAGCCGACACCAACTAGAACCAAGAAAGTTCAATACAGCTCATCTCTTCCTGATGTGTGTGTACTCGTTCACTGTTTTTAAGATCTGCGAGGCCTTGGAATTAAAAGCTCATCTCCACCCACTAAATGAACGACCGATGTTTAAGAACATAAACCCTAGACCAGTTCCATTAGTGCACTCTGTCACAGTTTTTCACTTGTGTCAAGCCTTGAATCTTGACGTGCAGTTAGCAAAAATCTAATATTTTAAAACTTATACAGATTGATGTAAAATGTTCAATATAAAATCAAATCGCTACCAATTTCATGAATAGAAGAAATACAATAACCGTGTCTCCTGCTGAGAAGAATGATTTATATCAATAAAACGGTTATTCGGCCAGGTCGTCAATCAGGGGTCAAAAATAAAATATCTTAAATTAATTACAGGATCAAATTTCATACAATTTCTCTTTAAAATTAGCCAGAAAAACTTATTTTTTGAGAGAGATAATAACTCTAACATATAAAAAAAAATTAAATGCATGAAATTCACCAGTCAAGTGTATCAAGAAGAATGAAGACCGATTTTTACCTGAAAGGATAAATGAAATAAAATTAGAAAAAACTATCAATAACAAAGAACCGATTGCTCAATTATTGGTGAAAGTACCTTCTATAATAGTGCTATACTTCAATACCTTGTACATGACGTTTCTTGTAACTAATATCAAACCGATCTTAATTATCATATGGGTAATAGGTAACAAATTAACACTTCCTGGGGACTAAAGAAATTTCCCCTCGATTTTTTACGATTGCCCCAGGGTCAAAACACGGGGTTCCCTGCGAGCCATAAAACTCCTGCTGTGTTGCTTCCTCCGTCCCTCATTATCTTTCAAGATGTTAAACCTTAAAAGGGGGAAAGGATTTCAGAAAAGTGCGGCTAATCCGCTTTTGAAAACGTTACTTGAAGGCAGAAAAATCCGTGCAGTCCATTTTCGAAGCATTTTTACACTGACGGAATTTTCCGTGCTATCCGGTTAGAGGGATAAGGAACATCTGCTTGATGTTCTTCCTGTTGGGTGGACAATCATGAGTCACGATACTATGCGTTCAATAAAGCTTGTTTTTGTTTGATTCCATACCGTATGCATTGTATTCTTTTTTCAGCGCCGATGCTTTCGTCATCCTGTACGTACATAATACTCTCCCTCATTTCTGAATATCATGTCTCTCAGATGTTTTTTCGTGAAAATATGGCAATAAACCCACCTGTTGCTTAAGTTTTGCACACCAGTGTATTTTTTATTTCTAAACCTATTAATTTTAAGCAATTTGTTTTTTTAAATGATATTTAACCATTTTTATACGTCAGCTGGGTGGCGTGGTTGGATTTTCTCTGGCCCTCTCTACACAAGGTTGCGGGTTCGACCCCGGCCAAGTCGGTGGATTTTCCGTATGATTATACGGTGTGTAAAAGATCCCTAGGGGTGCTCCTAGGAGCCAATTTAAATCCTAGTACAATTTCGCATCATCAGAGCTCAGGTGCCTCCCTCTAGGCAGGAAACTGTGCGTCAAAATTACCTACGACGATTGGTATCCACCAATTTGTCACCGAAATAAAAAAAAAAGAGACCAGATTTCGGGATGTGATAGGTAGATTGATGAACTCTGTTTATAATCTACCATTAGAAGTAAATATATATATATTTCTATATTTTATTGCAGTATTCTGTTTTTGTATTTTCCGTTGGATGATGGATATCTCAGAAATTACTAATGAGTATCAGGATTACTGATGTGTAACATCTTTCCTCTCAATTACCGAATTTTGTTGGAGTAATTTCGTCAAAAGGGACGGATGTGGGTAACAAGAAATGACGTAAGCGCGAGCTATTTGATTTGACCAATGATCGCGCGTGATGGTCTTTTCACTACTCTCGCATCGGGTCCAACTCTAGTAGGTAGTTGCTGTTTTTATATTGTTAGATCCCATATTAATCAAATTGAAGCTTCTCAAAGCATTATCCTTCGTCGAATATTAAATGCTCGATAATTCATTAGGAACACTGACCACAGAACCGCAAGTTAAAAGCCGTCAATTGGACAGTTTATTAAAAGGATTGCAGCAAACTTCTTTCATAATATTGTTAATTCTAGTAATCTCTCGATCTTGAAAATTGAAAAATATATCCCTGATCCTAATTTAAACAGACCTAGAAATATTCTCTCTCAGACCCCCTCTTCATGTAATAATTTTTCTCCTTTCAAATTTCGCTTCTTCCATGTTAAATGCTTATTTCACCTCTTTCCACAAATCCCCTATAGTCTGGTGGTCAGATACTCTCTCCCAATACTTTGCATCGGATTCGATTCCCAGATTCTCTCCGTTTTCAATTTTACTACTTACTCTTTAATTTTCCTCGGAAAATTATTTTGACAAATCTCTTTTTTATTTTAATGTTCCTCTTCTATTTGTATCCAAGATAGTATTTTTTAATAGCTTTAAAAAAAGCTGTTTTCTGTTTTTCTTTCCAACCATTTTTCGTGATTCTAGCTGCATTCGCATTGTTTGGTTTTTCGGTTCTTTTTTGCCGACTTTAAAGTTTTTTTTCTCAATTTTAATGCATTCTAATTGTTTTAAATTTTTTATTTTTCCAAAATCTCCAGTATTTTTATTAAATATTTAAAGCACTTAATTTCAAAAAAGGGCAAAAGTCAATCATTTACAGTCACTCAAATACCTCACTGATATAAGGTTGTAGCTCAAAAGAACTGGGTACTCAAGTCATCGTACCAACGATATATTGTTAAAGTTATCATTTCAAAAGATTCGAATTCTTATATAGGATAAACTTACGATCCTTACGTTCAATTGTCTACACTGGTGTGCAAAAATTAAGGACGAAGTCGAAAAATAAGCATATCAGCTGAACGAAGAGGCAGAGTGGACAGAAAGAGTAATCAGGAGATTAAGTAAGGTGATGTACGGTAGCACATGCGCAGATATGCAGGTAGACGTAATGGTGGAGTGTTTGAGTAGTATAAAGCATGTTGTCGGTGTAAGATCAGTATTTCTGGCAAAGAGATTGCACGCCGTATAGCAGTTAAAATCACCCAGAGTTACTGCCTCAGCGAGAAATGGGGAATAATCAATCTGTTAGACGACATCTGGATGCTTTTACCCGAGGTCGAATCATTGGGAAGTTGGAGGAAGGCCGCAGTGTGACAAGTGTGGCTGCAGAGTTCGGAATTGCTCACAGCATCGTTTCACGACTTTGGAGACAATTTCAAACTACAGGAACAGCTATCCGGGGGTTCAGTAGTGGTCGTCCACGAGGAACCACACCCGCAGATGACCGGTACATTGTCTTACAGGCCAGAAGAAACAGGCGGCAGACAGCGGGAGAAATCGCTAGACACACGACACAGGCGACTGGATGACCGATATCTCGTTTTACCGTGGCCAGAAGACTGCACGGTGGTGGTCGGTTTGCACGACGCCCTGTACGGTGTGTACCTTTAACGCCTGCCCATTGGAGAAGGCGTTCTCTGTGGTGCCGGGAACACCGGAATTGGAGAGACGATGAATGGGGACGAGTACTATTTACAGATGAGAGCAGATTCAGTTTGAGTAGCGATTTTCATCGCATACTCATCTGGAGAGAGCGGGGAAGCCGCAATCCTCCCTCGAACATCATTGAAAGGGACAGGTATGGAGGTCGCGGTGTTCTCGTTTGGGGAGGCATCATGCTTGGTAGTCGTACAGACCTTCACATCTTCGACGCAGGTTCAGTCAACGGGACCCGTTATTGTAACGAGATTCTTCTTCCATATGTGCGTCTTTTTAGAGGCGCTATGGGTCTGCAGTTCCTTTTCATGGACGACAGTGCACCATGTCATCACACAGTAGCTGCCGAACAGCTCTTAGAGAGTGAGGATATTGAACGTATGGATTGGCCGACACGATCTCCGGATCTCAATCCCATCGAGCATGTATGGGATTTTCTAGGCAGACGCTTGGCAGCTCGTACCTTACCACCAGTAACGATTCGGGAGCTTCGATTTGCGCTGCAAAGACGAATGGGCAGCAATGCCTCAACAACTCATTGACACCCTCATTCTCAGCATGGGCAGACGCTGTGAAACCTGCTAAGCAGTCAGGGGAGATCATATCCGCTACTAAAGACCGGATGTATCTTGCTGGACACCCATCACAGGGATGTTTCGGCCTTCAGTTGCATTGCGCTCCATGCTACTTTTTCAATCAAGATTCTTTTTATCCCTCGATTTCTCTTTTAGTAAGTGTTGCTCACATTACACATGTCCTTACGTATTGGGGATCTTACGGTATTAAATGTGTTGATTTGGAAAGCTTTTGTACAAAGTTATATTGAAAAAACCGTCTCGTCCTTAATTTTTGCACAACAGTGTAAGTCTCAAGACTCGTTGTGTAAGAAATCTGAGGTTAATTTATATGTATAAACTATATCAGTAGAGCACACAGGAATTTTTCAGGGGGTTCCGGGGTCGAAAGTTCACCATTCTTGTATCATGCTCCTTTTGATTTTGTCGATTTTCGGGAACAAAACACAGTAAAAAACTAATTATTGAATAAATAATTAGCATTAATTAATAAAATTAATCTCATTAATAACAAATACTTAATTAAATTTTACGTACTATATATACTTAGAATTATAATCAATCAGAAAAAAATCAAAGCCTTTGGGAGGAGGACCGGAACCCCCTCCCTCCCCTTGTGTGCGCCACTGAACTATATTAATAATTATATTTACTGTTAAGTGTCTGAAAAAGTTCAACATTCTTAAGTATATATGAGCAAGTAATATGGAATTATATTTGAAGAAATATATTTTAGCGCGTATCTGTTTCACACTTTGAGAGGTTAATTCCTGTCGCTGTCAATAGCAAACAGAACAACTCGCATGTTATGACTCCTCACATGGACATTATCTCTTGTAAAATTCGCTCCACGTCCAGCAATCATTAATTAAATCGTTCCTTCGAACGATCGCTTATATTTTTAAAAACTGGACATTCCATATCTAACATTCCATATCTACTTCTATCAATTATTAATCATGATTATGTATCACATATATGACTTCATTGCGTCATTTTTTTCCCCTAAAACCGCAAAGTCCTATATTTCTATTATTTTTGTCCTTCCCCTACCCCCCTTTCTCACCGGCAAAGTGCAAGTTGGTTCATTTTAAATTTTTATTCAAAATTTATATTCTCCCCCTCTTTTTGCATGAGATCTTAGAATTTTTATTCAAGATCTCCTTGTCTCGGGTCGTTTATTTTCGGATCGACCCAATCCATTTCCACGCTCACTTCTCTGCGAGCGAACGGCCTCGGCCAATCAGATCGCAGGAAAGTGGAGCGAATGTCCCACCGGCCGACAGACTTCGTCTGTCGCCGTTCCAGCAGAATCGTTTCTGCCCATTTATTTAAATCTTTTAAATTTAATTTAAGTAACCCCATTAATTCGGCTCTTAATTTTAAAATTCTGATGAGGAGGTACGTCCCAATTAGGGACAGGTACTCCGTAATTGACATGCCACTTGCCATGGACATTATTTATCGTCAAACAAGTGGACTGGGTATGGCTAGTCAAGATATTGGAGACATATTTGTGGCAGAATGCATATTTGAAAATGAACAAACAGTGATTTCGATGGCCGTATACAGTTCTCCGAATCATAAAGTTCAAAAAACTAAACATTTACTGCCTTGTGTACTTTTACCATACACCGAAGATGGTTCTGCTCTTTTAAAAACAAACTATCACTCGCTGCCCGTGATTTTGAGTGGTGATTTCAACGTTAACTTCAGCTTGCCAGAAGTTGAGCCGCTCATAGCCTTTTGACTGATGAACTAAAGTTCGAAATGAATACAAATCGAAATATTTCGACAGCTAACAGTGGTGCTGTTATTGACATTGTTTTTCAACGGTCTATAAATACTTTGGAATCACAAGTATATGTGTCATATTTTACTTATCATAGGTCTATTGTACCCACACTTCCCCAAATTGAACAAGAATAAATATTTTTGATAAAAAATTGCCTTACTCCTTGTGTTAAATAGATAAAATTTTCATTAAAGATATAATTATTCGATAGAAAAATATTTGCAATCATACTTGATTCATTTTTTTCAGGATTTAAGTTACTATTGAGTATTTGCCACGATAGCATGCCAGATGTTACACTTAATATGCGAGTACTGTAAGCCTCGGTTCTTTTTCTTTTAATTTAAAGAGTATGAAAGCTCCGTATTAAATTATTATGGATTAATATGTTTACGAAATTCACTCTTTTGATCAATTTTATTTTATTAATGAATTGAGAGAGAGAGAGAGAGAGAATTCCTTTTTTTCAACCTTAGTTAAAATTTTACTGTTTTCGTCCATTAGGATAATGTGTGATAAATCTGGTAAAAAGTAACAACTGTTTCTCAAAAAAGTAATAAATTGGGAGGTTTAAATTTTTTACTGTGAATCTTATGGTGTGAAATCTAACTGTGACGTAATTATAAATATGTCAGATGGAATTCTTTTCTTAATGGTAGTAAATAGCAAGTTTCTACTGTTTTATTTTTAATAAATATGATTTCCTAATTTTTTTCATTTCCCACAATAAAGTCGCTTTTTTTAGTATTTAATTCATCTTTAGGCCTCAAATTATCTATTTATTTTTATTTTTTTTAATGCTTTCACTTCCTTCAATTTCTTTTTCTTTCGTCATATTCAAATTCCTCACATTCAGTTTCTTTATCCTGGTCTATACTCTTTAGTGCCGTTTTACATAGAAAATGTAAGTAAATTTCTTCTTAATCCACATTTTAAATCCTTTTAAATTGTTTCATTTCTACAGTTTTCAGTTGCTTAATTAAGTTTCAGTAATACTTTTTTATTCTTCACAGCTCGTTTTTTAGCACGGGGCGGCCATCTTGAATAAAATCTACATTCCGTCTACAGCCTATTTCGTATGATTTTAATCGCGCCTATTTGGCCTATAACGGAATACAAAGAAACTGTCGTAGATTTAGAAGAATTCAATTTTTCATTTTAAAAATACATGTACACTTGAAATAAACAAAAGACCTAATAACTACAATAACTAGGTGAATAAAACGCAATAGTTGCGTTCAAAATCGCGATAAATGAGTTTTATTTATGTAGATGCCGCCATATAAATTCGAATAAGTACGAATCTATATGCTATCGTGCAGATTCGTTACTTTTTTTACTTCACTAAACTCCGTAGTCTTTCGGATATTTACGTATTAGACCATATTTTTGGAGATACTTCAATACGTTCGCTTCCGTAGAAAATATTAAAAAGTAGTAAGCTTTCTTAAAAAATACTATGCTTCGTATAATATTTAATAAGGAGTACCTGTTAATCCTGCGAATAACAAGTACTTCAGCGATTCAAAATTAAAAATAGGAAGTTGACCCTCATCAGCAAATAACAGTTTGAAGGTTGTAATAAAGTATTAGCTTATTTATCATTGACATAGAAATCTAAGTCTCAATTTTCTATTCCTACGATTCACATAATTTTTTTTCGCAGAATGCCTTTTAAAGCAGTCGTTGTGTGTACCTGTAATTAAGCTCGCTTTTTTCTTTTTCTTATTATAATTAATAAGAAAAAGAAAAGTTCTTGATATTATAATTAATATCAAGAATTTTTCTCAGTAGATTTTTCTGGAAGAAATTTGTATAACGACTTATGTTCTTGAACTGTATGAGTCGCATAATAACGAGAAGACTATCAAAATAAGGATATGCCAGATTCTTTGAACTGCATGCTAATTTTATGGAATTGATTTTAAAGGAAATATAATTTCTTCTTTACAAAGCATACGAATTTCTCAATTAATCGCACGATGAATAAATTAGAAAATGACAAAATGAATACATCAGAAATGATCTGATATTTATTATCAAGTTTTCAACATATCACGTCTTTAAGGTGATGGCGGGCCATTAGTTTAACACCTTACATGACATCTAGATGGCGTTGGCTATTGCGAAATTTTTGGCACAAATATTTGTCTCAAGACTCCCAAGATGGGCAATAAATTTCTCTCTCGGGTAACCTTTTCAATGAAATTCTCCCCTTCAGCGAAAGGGAACACGCGGGGGGCGAAGAGAGGGGTGACAGTCGTAAAACTGGTAAAATAAATGTTAGCTCTTTTTTTTCTTTTTCGGGCGAGGGGCTTAAAGCAGCAGAGTGAATCTTGACCATGAAAGACTTTTCATTTCTGGACATTGGTCAATCGTCAAACTTTTTCAACTCTTGGAATCCCTAGAACTGTAACATGTTTTCGAGGAATCCCCTTCCTCGCTGAAGGGAATATATCTTAAAATAATATTTAAAGTATATAGATAAACATATTTTTGATATTATATGTAAAGACAATTTAAAAAAATATTATATTTTTTATTAAAAAATTTTATGATGTAATTTTAATGTTATTTACTCATTGATAATATAAATTTGTGATCCAAATGTCACCTACGCATGCATTATACTTAGTAACTGAGATATGTGTTCACAATTTTTTACACAAACTATCGACGTATAAGCTTTTTGAAATTATCTGCAGTAGCATTTCATATTCCGTGTTCAATTCGTTTTTGTATTTTGTTTTTGTTGCCTATCGCGCTAAAAATATTTTTCACTTTCTAAATACATTTTTGTGAATGGCATGAAAATGTTCATAGCTGTGTGAGAAATTCTGCGTATATGGCATGAATTGGTAACCTAAGATATAGGTCTTCTAGCTTGAATTTAAATTTTAGCATCGAATCTGTTCATATGTCGATAAATTTTTTTATCTTCTTCATTATAGGTGTTTTTTTCCCCACAAATGTAAAAGGTTTCAAAATATTGTACTCTAACTAGTATAAAATTACTTCGTGGAACTCGGGATAGCAAATAATAGTATATTCACAATCTACTGCATAAAATAAAGTTTTAAAATTCATTTATTATATTACAATAAAAGTTAAAAAAAAAAGATCTTTAGATAATTGTGGCTAACCGAATTTCATGAGAACATAAATCCATTTTGCATACATATTTGTAATTTTTCTTTCCCATTTTTTTTATTGGGACTCGTGGAACACAGTTTGTCGATCAATTCTCTAGATAAATGATGTACAGAACGAAACTGTTTAATTTTTCCTGAACAAATGATTTTTAAAGGAAGAATAGGTGGATTTAAAGCAATGAAAAATTAAATTTCATGTTTTAATGAACAAACAGTATGATACAATTTTACTTTTATACAATAGAACAGGGGTTGGCAACCTATTTCACGAGAGGTACAATTCTCAGTGGTACCCTGAATTACTCAACAAATGTGTCAATTATTGAGAGCATGGAAGATGATAAATTTATAATGGTCCTTATTATACGAAGATCTTCAGAATTATGGACAATTGCGAAATTTCGAAAAAATCGGAAAGATATCTCGAAACATAAATTTATAGCTATTTTGTGAATTATTGGATGTCATTGCTGGTGAGATTTGATTGTTTGAAAAGAGAAGATCGTGTGCACTCTGCTCTCCGCTTTTGGTTGATTTCGAAAAAGGCAAGAAAAAAAAATTTCTCTTTGTGTTTGTAGCGCACTTCCTTCAATAGAATCCTCCCCATTCTCTGCAAGGGGAAGAGGGCCACAGTCTTTACGACTGTGAAACGAAATACTTGTTCTTTTGGGGGGCGGGGGAGTAAAATAGTGTTGAATCTTGACCATGAGAGAGATCTAAAATGGCTTTCTTACTTTTTCGACTCATGGATTCTGATAATTTGTTATGAATGCTTTATTCATTTCTAACTATGGAAAAAATCCTATGTATTTTGCAATCTAAATTTTAGGAGCTGTTCTTGTTTTAATATAGATTTTACCGTCAAATGTCTTTTAAAATGTCAATAAGTTGTTCGCTCTCCTTGATTATAGGTGTTTTTATCCACAAATAAAAAAAAGTTCATTTTCCATTACAAAACGATTTAGTTGTGCAAAAGCAATGTATTAACGTGAATAAATTTGTTTTGTTGGTCCCGGTACAGTAAACAATGGAATGTTCACAATCTAGTAGGCACTACATATAAAGAAAAACGATTTAATATTCTTTTATAATGGAATAATAAATGTTTCTAAAAGTATTACAAAATAAAGTTCTTATGTACAAAAAAAAAATGTTTCAGAAATTTCCAATTAGGTATACACTTACACCTGTATTACATTATTAAAGGTTTATGGGAAACAATTTTGAATAGAATTTTCTTTAAAAAGTAGTTATATATATATATATATATATATATATATATATATAAATGTTAAAAAAGTTAAAGGTTATCAATTTTGATATTTTTCTAAGATAGTATGCAGCTATTTCATTAAAAAACTGGTTAATTATGGTTTTGACCATTATTTTACATATAAAATATTTTTCAAATTCAAAAAATATTTTTATAAGAAATGGTAGGTAAATGAAAATAAGCATTACAAAATTATTTCATGTTCAGCAAAAAAAAAAAAAAAAAAAAAAAAAGGAAGAAAGAAAGATATTTTGAAATTAAAATTTACTTTTGTAACTTTAGAGAATGATTAAAATATCATTATAAGGGAGAGAAAATAGGCTGGCAATTAATTATCAAGCACAATTAATCAAGCATATAATATATAAACATTGCCTTTATTTTTTCTAAGAAATTTATGTTTATTTAATGAATATATGTCAATAACAATTTTTCAATTTGGAAGTTAACATTATATTTAAATCAAAGAAAATTGCATTATTGTTTAATTTTTGGGCATATTTGGTAACAAAATAATAGTTTCATTCTATGTAGGAATCCAAATAAATTATTCTTCCTCTCTTTCTGTTTTAGTACATAGGAAAGAAATTGGAAACTTTTATTGCTTTTTTGTACTTTTCTTTCCTAAAGACTTCGAACCAACAAGTGTTTTCCGGTCCCCTCTGAAGTGAAATTCCCATGAGATATTATACATCGTGGGGTGGATGACCAGAGTACTTAGGTCTTCCGAGCTATAACCTCTCGCCATTAGGATTTCGATTGTTATGACTCTTACATTTTTTTAAATAATAGTACTTAAAAGTAAAAATTTTTTTAAGGACAGTAATAGAAATAAAAAATTTAAAATTAAAAGAATGCATTAAGTGCTTGAAAAATACCATGAGATGTTGACCTCATGACATGACGAGATGCCTTTGAAAGGACGCTAAACGGTATTGTGGCTGACAAAACGGCAAAGTAATTTATCATATAGTGATTATACTGAGTAACAGATTGTTTTTAAACAATAATTTATGGTAAAATAGCTTTGTAATAATTAGATTGACTTAAGTTTTCTAGTGGATAGATTCAATATCTCCCCCGAAAAAAGGTATAAATTGCTCTTAACTGATTATGATATTTCCTGAGAAAATGAATGGAAAAAATAAGAAATGTAAAACTTTTTTAACATTTGAAAATCGAGCAATTTGATCCACAATTACGAGATAAAAAAAAGCAAACATTATTAATTATAACAGTTATATTTTTCCTTCGTTTATAAAATAAATCATTCATTTTAAAAGTCTTCCAAAATTAAAAATTATGAATATTTGGGTTTAAAAAATGAAAACACCGTTTAATTATTTAGAAAATTAAGTTTCAATTTTTTAAAAAATTAGTGTTTTTAAAAGTTTATTCAGCAGATATATCTTTTTTCTGAATGCTTTACTTTCTAATTCAAAAATGAACTAGTAATAAAAATCAATATTTTAATTATAGTAATAAAATAAAAACTCCAATGAGCAATAAATATATGTTCATATCGTAATGCCCAACATATTTCTTTTCCCATAAAGAATTCATAATAAAATTTTACTACTTAAAAATTTTTATCATACATTTAACTAAAATGGATAAAATTTGAATTAACATTAATTCTAAATTTTATATGTGTAAAATGTAATGCGCAAAGAAAAATCCCAACTTCTATTATGTTAAAAATTTAGTCAAGAACTTGATCAAGTTATTGAAAATGTTCAATGACACAAAATGACAGACAGTATTTTTTAATAAAAAAGAAGGCAAAAATTTAAAGATAGAGAGACTTTAAAATCGCCATATTGCCATATTTATTCGAATCTAAGCCGCACTTTTTTCCCGATGCTTAGGCTACAAAAATTCTGGTGCAGCTTAGATTCGAAGACTGAAAAAAGTTTTTAATGCTGGTAAAGTAAATTAATTATTCACTTTTTATTAATTCACCTTTATTATTTTTTTTTTATTTCGTTTAGTTAATGATTGAATATAAACGTCATATTGATCAGCTACACGAGGGCTTTTGGTGACGGACCTCGTAACTTTGAACCATAGTCAAGTGACGAGGACGACACCTGAGCTTGCACCTCCCATCTCCTAACTACCACACCAATGAGAGGACGTCTGAGCTCTCAGATTTAACGTTCATCGCTCCCCTACACGACAGAATTTCAGCGGTACTAGGCTCGAACTCATGATACGCCAGCCACGAGTACGTTACCTTGACCACTAGGGTATCGCAGCCACTTTTCATTCCGTAAATATATCATATATCGATAATATATTTTACACTATTTTTTTTTACAAAAATGTGCTGAGAATTTGGGGTGCGGCTTAGAATCTGAACATAATTAATTGAAAAAATAAGTTTCTGTTAATTAAATTAGAAAACAATATTTTGTGTTAATAATTGTTCCAATGGTTTATGGTAAAGTTTTACGTCAAATATAAAATCGATAGGAAATTTTTTTTTGTTAATTGAAAAGAAAATAATAATATAATAATAATTGCATTACAATAACTAGATTAAAATTTTAATTTGAGTAAGGAGTAGTAACTTGTGTTCTTATTGTGAGTTAATTCACAACTTTCGATCAAGTATAAAGTAAGTATACTTTCATTCTTCGTTAAGTCATTTCGCAGAATTTAAATATTCTTACAGACATTCCTTCAATGACAAAAAAAAAATCTAAGCAGTATAATTATAAACGATTTTTTTTAAAGCACACATGCAGAAAATATTTAAAACTTTCCTAAATCGGAAAGTTCGTCAGATTTGAGATGTTAAATCCCTGTACATCATAAACCTTTTCCATTGTCCACTATTTGCAAGTTACCATAATTTCAGCTGGCGACTATATTTCAGAAAGATATCGCCAAAAATAAGTATTCGTAGCCAAGAATAAATTCGCTTTTCAAACGATGGTGGTGCCATCTGTTTGAGATAGTCCTAACTACGCCAAAAATAATTCAGAATGAACTTAAAATTTTAAAAAAGTTAATTAAGAAAAACATAAAACCTAATTCTGGCTACACTAGTCCAAAGAGGGAAGCTTGCTTTCTTATATACTATTTAATTCTACTCTAAAAAAAAATTTTTTTCTGTTAAAATGTCTTTTGCGTTTCCACCTCCTATACTTTAACATAGAAAAGTCAAATTTCATTTTGCAAAAATGCTGAAAACTGTGTAATTTTCCAAAAAATCAAAATTCAAGAAACACTATCCTTTAAACAATTATTTTCTTTATATCCATAAATTTTTTTATTATTATTGAAGCTTTTTCCTGCCCACAAATGTCTTTGCCATTTCATCCCTATCCTTTAACATTGACCGAAAACAGCCTTAACACTTGACTTAGGGATGTTGGTTAGACACCCTTTTTTATTGAAGTAAGCCAATTTGACTCATACAAGAAAAAATTGAAGTTAATTGCAAAGATAGAGTAGCTCTCTCTCCAAATCAATTTAAATAAACGAGTTATTATTAAAAAATTCATCGAAAACGTTTTTTACCCATAAATTCTGTTTTTGAAATACATTTCCCGCAAACATTTCTATTACATTTAGCACACACGTTTTTACATCTCTTTCCATTGCATGATTCTTGAACGTGTAAATTGTTCCGTGCGTCAGCAGTATATGAATTTTTGTCATTGGAATAAAAGTGTTCTCAACTTATTCTTTGTATTTACTCTCTTCTTACCTCTTCAGCCAATTGGAAAATAAAATGTAAGTTAGGTTTAGTTAAGTTTGGTTTTCTGAGCTTTCTCATACCTGCAGCAGTTTCTGTTATATCTTCATTACTTCATGGAACACACTAAGAAATTCGTCCTTGTACCTGAAGAAAGACTTCGACAATTCGCTGAAATTCATTTAACCGATTTAGATAAGGAAATGCACAAAATTCTTCGAAAACCTAACTTAAGCGATCAAGAGAAAGCTACTTTATATACTCAAATTCTTCAAAAGTATACAAATTTTCTTCTGCCAACCCAGAACATAACAGAACCAATACATGAAGTTAAATCTGAGGACTTTAATACAAATGAGAAAAAAGAATTTGACCGAATGAATTCCTCTGATGAAATACGAATAAATATCGAAAATGAAATTTTGTGAATCAGATGCCTCTGAAAAGAAGATACCAAGCTGAGAAAATTATGTAACTTCTTCAACAAAATAGTGCGTCATTATCATGGACTAATGAGAAAGAACTAATGATCAAAAATAAGATACTTCCAAATACCAACATTGTAGACTTGGTAGCGTTTTTGTTAAAAGATAGAAAAACTGAACCGAATAGACTTCGGAATTTTATTGATATTCTAAAAGAGTTTGATTTTCCATCTCAGTTAATAAAAAACAGATATTTTAAGTACGAGACTATGTATGCAAAACCTGCTACTTGGATTCAATATTAAATATTTTATGTATGCTTGATATTTTAAATAAAGCTTTTTTTCATTGAAACATTGTGTGCGTTTTTATTTATGATATGATTAAAGAGGGTTAATAAAGCAAAAAATTTTAATTAGTGTATTTACTGTTGAAAAAAAAAATAGATATATGAATTGAGAATTAATTTAAAAAATGAAGGGGAACAATAAGAGAGGGGTCAAAGAAAATTTAAAGAATAAAGGATAGGAATAGAAAATAGTGTTAACTTGTTTTTAATTAAATGTTTATAAAAAAAATAATAATTTAAAATTGTAATTAGAAATACTTATCGCTTGATAAAGATATATGGAAAACTTTAAATAATAAATAGAATGTATATGTGTGATAAACTATAAAAACAAAAAAAAAAATCAATTTTTTTTTTTTTTATTTTTTTTTTTTATTTCTTAAAAACCATCTTTACATTATAAATTTTTTGAAATACAAATACAGTCTAAAATCATTTTTCTTGCGGTTAAGAAAGCGTCCCAAAATGTCACTCATTGAATATGTCCTTTACACCTTTTAAGAAGATAGAATATACAATATTGTCCACAAACATTGGATGTGAGGCTTTGTAATGAAGTTTCATTATATATTACGTTTGGAAATAATTTCACATATTGCTAGATATGAGGCTCGTATACCGATGGTGGAAATCCATAAGAGTCAAAAAATTCGATGGTCTTTTCATCTTGAATATACATAGCTAACCAATGAGATCCTTCTTCATCATGGGGGTCTGTATTTACCACGAGTGCTGCTTTTTTCTTGACCTTGGGTATTTTGTCAGAAGGATACACACCTAAGAAATCTCTAGGAGCCTCCTTTGATAAAATTTTACTTATCTGAGAGGTGAACATTTAATTCCCAAAGTCAAATAAAACGTTTCGTGTCTTGTTTATTTCAATCAGTGATTCAAATTCGGCGAATACAATAAGTGAGACAGTTTCATTCAGAGCCTTATTAAATTTTAACTCGACTCTCAAATTGCTGTGACGAATGAGATTAAAATGCTCTCCTTCACAAAGATCTGGGGATAAATCAAATAAAAAAAAAAAGGGAATAGCCTTTAGAAAATTCTGATCTAGACAAATGAAGTCCTTCAGAATTTAAAAATAAGTTATTGTAAGCTTGAATATAATTTCCTTTTTCAAAATCTAGCTCTAGGGGTTGATGGGGAACAGGTTGACCGTCTACGTACACACCGATAAAATTCACATCATAATGTTTGAATTCGAAAGGAGATTTTTTATAATTCCCATTGAAGGCATCATTATCTACACATGCTATGACAATACGCTTAGGCATTTGTCCAGAAAATACATTATCTTGAATGAAAGAATAACTAGATTGTGGGATTGAAAACACCTTGCAGCTAACTCGATCAATTGGGTATTTCGCCGTTGTTCTTTCTAAAGCTTTCGCATGACCTATAACACAACCGCCGGATTAACTTGTACTTTTCTTACATAAAGGGAGACATGTTCAAAAATCACGTTGTAATCTTCCTCTCCCATCAAACAAAATGATGGTTTATTTCGGATGAGTTTTAGTTTCACATCCACTAAATTTAATAAAAGTCTGTCTTGGTTAAATAAATCCACATGTAGTCGTCCAACCATATCAACAGTTCCACTTCCTTTAATGAACTTCACGCGGCTTTTGAATCCTTCATTCGGTTCCTTATCATTTTCATCATAAACATTCATCCTGCCAGCAGTGTCTTTATAATAAAGTTCAGATGTCAGCTGAGAAGTTTTGCTGTCGTACCCATGATTTAAAAAAGTTTCTATTATAGCTCTATAGGGATATGTATTATTGCTAGAGGAAACTGTTCTTTCGTTTAAGCAAACGTCTACTTGGGAAAACAAACTGTGCAAAAATAAGAGAGTTTACAGGTCCAACTTTATTTTCATTAGTAATTACTTTACCATCGCTTTTAAAGATTTTTGCTCGAACATGTAATTGGGTCTGAGAGAGATCTAGGTAAGCATCACCACTTCCAGGTATGAGGAATTCAATGGGACCTCAATCTGCAACATTAGTAACAATTGGTGCTTTTCTATGCGTTGTCAGTTACGTAATTCGTGTAATATAAAGTTTAAAATTTCCTAAATTGAAACGAGAATGCAATCCCGCAAATTTAATTCTCTCTTTTTTTAAAAAAATTATAGATTTCTTTTTGGTACACTACGATTTTCGCAAACAAATTATTGAAAATTGCGTGAAAAATTGTTTTTGAAACATCAATTATCTTATTAAAAATAATTCGGCTGGAAAATAACCTTTAATTTTTCTGCGTTATTCTTGATTAAACATTTATCTCTGTGTAACACGATGAAATATATGTAAAACAAAATAATTTATTTTTTATTTTATTTCAATGAAATTTGTTGCTAGAAACTAACTATTATAGAAAAATTCAGCAAGTAAAGTTCAGAATGGAAATTTGTAAAGAAATATTACTGTTATTTTTGCAAGAAATATATTATTAAAGTAGTCACATTTGTGTGTAAATCATTATAAATTTCGAAATAAAAGATAGATGTACATTTTTAAAAAATGCTATTTCAAGATATAAGCAATCATTAGAAAGGAAAAGTATATTATAACTCCTTTAACAAGCAAATATTGAAGCATCGAAACAAATTTTTCTATCATGAAGAAATACGAAATACTGCTAATTCTTTCTTTAATTTATAATTGGCGCGACTTCAGAGCATGACTCGAAATATACAGATGTGCATTTTCGAGTTTGAGTATTTCTGGATTTTGTTTCTCTCTTTATGTCTTTTTATTCTTTGTTGGGTTTTAAATTTGTGATGACAATGAGATGCTCATTTGGAATTTTCTGTTTAATGTCACACGCGTGTAATGCTACTTTAATTTAAGAAACCGTTTCTCTAAATAAGTATGATGTTTCGATTAGAACCAATTTTTGTGATTTCGTTAGAACGATCCTTAAAGATCTGCTGATGAAAAAATCATTCGATTCTAAAATTGATGTACCGTAAAATCCGGTGTATAAAGCGCAGTTTTAACACCAAAAGTTATATTTAAAATTTACGAGTACTCGATACACGCCTCGTATAAAAATGGCCGCTTTAAAAATAAAAAAAAGATATTAACATAAAGAAAATTAGACTTCTACATAGAACGAGAAGCACTGTTTATATGTTAAAGATACAAACTATTTTATATCTTTATATAAGTATACTATTTTTTCAAAAGCTTTGGACAATACTTCAAATAGTGAATTAGAAACATATATAAGAGCATTGCATAAATGCATTTCAGGCTTCTTCGTAAACAAGTGACTAAAATACATCAAAATTTAAAAAATGTAGCTTGAAAGTATTGGAGTGCGTTATACGGCGGTGCGTGGTATACGTTGGAATTTCTGGCAATTCTAAGAACTAAACTGACTATGGGAACAGATATAAAATGCTTGTAAGAAAATATTTTATAACTTAAAAATAATAAAAAAAATTCTCTTTTGTACAATCGTATATACATACACAATCGGACTTCGATTTATCGAACCCATATTTAACAAATGTTGCTTTTCCCAGATTAAGGCAAAAAAAAAAAAAAAAAAAAAACCTGTTTTTACGAATAAAAATTCACAGTTAAAATATTATTTCAAAGGCCGAAAAAAGATTTTCTATTTCTTACATTGAATCTGAAAAAAATCTTTTTTTTAAATCAATTGACATATTTTTTTTGTCCGGAACAGAAAAATAATTTCCTTACAGGCATCAAATGTCGACGGTAAAGGGTGCATTCCAGCTTTATAGTTGTAGATGAGTTCATAAGTGACGCGAGTTTGGAAAATGATAAGAAATTCCGTTCTGAAACTTCTATCAAAACTGTTACAGTTTCTAATGTTTTTCATTGTTTGGAAATTGTGAAAACATACCTCATGCAGCATGATGTAAATGACGCAGTATGTTCTTTTTAGTAAGAAGTCGGAAAAGAACTCTTTCGAATTAGGAATGAAAAAGACTGTCAAATATCTATTAGATAGTACTTTAAAATTTCCAATCATTTTCCAATAATCCAATTACCAATAATTTTCTATATAACAGCATTTTTATCTTCAGAATAAAAAGTGTGTAAAACTGAACCATGGATATCTTTTGTATATTTGCTTATTATAGAATTTCAAAATGAATGAGTGAGTGAATATTAACGTCACACTGTTCAACTACTCCAGCGCTTTTAAAGACAGACCTCGCAATTTTGAACCATGATCAAGTGACGAGGTTGACATCTAAACTGGCACCACCTTTCCTAACTCCATACCACACCAATGGGAGGACATTTCAGCTTTTGACAGATTTAACGTGCATCTCTCCAGTACACGGCAGGTCTCCAGTAGTACTAGGCTCGAACTCATGAGACGCAAGCCAAAAGTCCTTTACCTTGATCTAGATAAGTGCAAAAAAAAGAGGGATGGGATATCCCGTTATTACAAATAACCCAGAAATAACCAATAAAATATTTAGTTATGATGAATCCGCTAGATAGGGATCGGACTGTATGTATATACACAAAAATATATATAATTACATGCATGCATATATATGTATGTATATATATATATATATATATATATATATATATATATATATATATATATATTTGTGTGTGTGTAATCAGAGTTTAGAAGACATGTTACCTCAAAAATTTCCAAAATATATCGATTTATTTTGTTACCTCTCATTTCAATTGTGTAACTTTTCTAAATACGTACAAAGATTTCGCAGCTCTATGTGCATTATTAAGCCATTTTTTTAAAAGAATATGTTGAAACGTAAAACGAAACCAGATCACGGTACGTATGTATTGAATGCAGTAACGCACACAGGAATTTTTGAAGGGGTCGGGGGATCCGGGGTCGAAGGTTCACCATTCTTGTATCATGCTCCCTTAGATATTGTCACAAAAAACAGTAAAAAACTAATTGTTGAGCAAATAATTAGTGTATTAATTAAATAAAATAATAACTAATATAACAAATACTTAATTAAATTTTACGTACTATTTGCTTAGAATTGTAATCTATTGGAAAAAAATCATGTGCTTTGGGAGGGGTCCGGACCCCCAGGACATCCCCCACCCCCTTCTCTTCTGTGCGCCACTGATTGAATACATTATTTTCAAAAGCATTGGACATAAGATATTTCCATATGTGTTGTACATTAAACATTTACGAAAAAAATCTAAACTTCTTAGTTGGATTTGAAAATATCATCTAATACTCTACAAAATATCTTCATCATTTTAACGGTTATGTCATAGTTTTCGGATGTAATCGGAAAGCTTCTATTGTACTAAGAGCTGATCCTCAAGATTTGCTTTTAAAAATCTATGGCAGCTTAGTGGTCATGATTACTGACTCAAGGCCGGAGCGTCATGAGTTCGAGCCTTTTGCCTCTGGAAATAAAACCGTGTAGAGGCATTGATGCACGTTAAATCCGGTGAAATTTAGAATCCTCCCAAGGCGTGGTGAGGAAGTTCGCAGAGAGAGGTGCCGATTCTGTTATCTTCTTGCAATGTGAATCAAACCTACGAGGTCCTTCACCAATAACCTTCGGGGTGCTTTATTGTGTGATGTTAATAAACACTCACTTACGACTTTAACACTCCTCCATTTAACAAAGTCGATAAATCGCGAAAAAAATTTAATTGCGTGGAAAATTCATGAAATTGAGATTCGTCTCGTAAATCGTAAAACGTGCTTGGTTGAAGGAAAGAGTTCACAAAGTGGAGAAGTTTAGAAAATAGTAGCTCGTAGAATGGAGGTCTGGCTGTAATTAAATTTTTCGACTTTATCAAAGACAGGAGTCACAGCAGAGTTTTGAGATAGAAATGCCAATTTCGTGAGAGAAAGAAAATACTCTTAAACAATCAAAGGGCCTAAATCAGTGGCTCACAAAAAGTGTGGTGGTGGGGGGGGTTCTTACCCCCTCCAATTAGCCCTTTATTTTTTTATAACCCCACACATATAATACGTAAAAGTTAATCAAGTATTTATTATTACTAATTAATTTTATTGTGTGATTTTTGCCCATTATTTATTCAACAATTAATTTTTACTTTTTTTTTTATTTCAGACGATCGACAAAATTAAAAGAATATGTTTGGCTGTGTATTGAGTTATGATACGAGAATGGTGGATTTTCGACCCTGGAGCCCCCCCCCTTTCTTGAAAATTCCTGTGAACGCCACTGGCATAAACAATTTATATGCAAACGCTGGTGCTGGAGAAGATGAATGGATCTGGTAGCATTCACGATAATGAGTCTTTTGCTCCATTCAGTATTTTTTAATAGCATTTAATCGCAATTTGTTCCAAAGTAAAATTTTACATTTTTTCAAAAACAAAGAAGATATTTTTATTTCGGTATCTCAATACAAAAACAACTTTTGACAAAATTTCATAATGTTGAAAATAAAAATTTCAAGGCTCTCTCGTGAAGGAAATTCTGTACCAATAATACCGTAAATGCTTTAATTTAGAACTTTATACTTACATTTATAACTAAAATGGATTTAGGTTATTCTTGTATACAAAAAAGTTATTTTCACATTCTTCTTATTAACCTTTAAGCTTGTAACACAGTACGGAATATTTTTGCACTTCTGATGGAGTGTTTTAAGTGCACCTCTTTTACAAAATAATGAAGTTCTCGACCTCATTTATGAAACTTTGCTAGAAATCGCTTTAAAGCAGTTTTTCTCAAACTTACTATATTTGCGACCCAATTTTCAATAATAATTTTCATCATGCCCCACTACATAGAATAATAATGTATTGAATTCAATAATAATATACTTTGAAGTAAAGCAACAATACGACTTTAATTATAAACCGTACTTATTTTACCGTACCGTAAGATAACTATTAAATTTTGAATGTAATTTTATGACATGCTCATGGTCAATGGTAATTATTAAACTTGTATTTAACTTAGTACTGTTAAATTACTTATGAAATAAATTCTGTAGTACTGATACATTGATAAGTGTATTATATTAGTGTAATTGTGCATTTTATTTTTTCTTTATGTCAGAATGTAGCTTGTTTTGTTCCCTTTCAGTAAATTAATAATTTTTTAATAAACTTTTGATTTCGACTTTTCGATATACTCGCCCCCTCCCCCTTGTAAGGTTATCATGCCTCCTAGAGGGGGCGTGCCCCACAGTTTGAGAAACGCTGCTTTAAAGAAGTGGTCTTCAAACTGTGTTCCACGGAAGCCTGGATTTCCATGAGGTATTCTCAGTGGTTCCTTGAGTCACAATTAAAAACAAAAAGAAAATTATAAATATGTGCACAAAATGGATTCGTGTTCTCTTTGAAGTTTATATGACCAATAGTATCTAAAGCTCACTTCAGTCATCAAGAAACTGAAATATTTATTTATACATAATAACTTTACATTTTTGGCAATATTTTTTAAACTGTTATTTTTATACACTCAGGAACATTGAAAATAGCGACCAAGAAGGAAGCTAATTACAATTGCGAAACTTTGCAAATAAGTATAGCGCAATGTGATATGCAAATGATCCAAGTTTTGGGCCAATACGCATGCTCATACACACCGAGGTGGCGCTACAATCAGGAAGAGGGTGCTATATAAGCCAGCGCAAATTCGAAGATTCATAAACGTGACGATTACCCGCCGATTGTAGGAAGAGACTTTGGTAATCAAAACATACCAGGTAAACATGCTAGAAAACATTTCTCACAGTTGATCGAGTTTGAGAGATTCCTGATCATCAGGATGAAAACTGCACGCTCGTCGACGCGCCGTGTTGCTGGCCAGGTGGATCGTTTTGAGTGTTCCGTTAGAGATTTTTGGGAGCAGTGGACATGAGAAGGTACCCACGCGCGGAAAACCGGGTCTGGAGTGACCAGGAAGACCACGAGTAGAGAGGATCGAAGGATCGTGCGGCAAGCCCTTGTGGACCCCACAGTGACTCGTTCAACGATACGAGTAGACGTAGGCGTAGCAATTGTTCCACAAACCATTTTCAGACACCTTGCAGAAGCAAATCTTAAATCCAAGTGCCCTTTCCGTGCACTCCCTTTAACATCGGAACATCGGCAACTGCGTCTACAGTGGTGCCAAGCCAGATCAATATGAAAAGCCACAGATTGGCAAAAAGTTGTGTTTAGTGATGAATCCCGGTTTGTTTTGGGTACAGACGATAACCGTGTACGGGTGTGGAGGCGCCCTAGTGAGCGGTACAATTCCCCCCCACATTGTTCTACGTCACACTGCCCGCACAGCTGGTGTAATGGTCTGGGAGCCATAGCCTATGATAACCGGTCCACTTTAATTGTGATGCGTGGAACCTTAACGGGCCAACGTTATGTTGATGATATTTTTCAACATCATTTAGGACCTTTCCTAAATGGTCTATCTGGGGAAATTTTCCAGCAAGATAATGCTCGTTCGCATACAGCAAGAGTTACTCAAGACTTCCTAAGTCATTTTCAGACTTCCATGGCTGGCCCACTCCCCGATTTGTCCCCTGTAGAGCACGTGTGAGATCAGCTAAAATGGCAGATGCCATCGTGTCACTCTGTGCATGATTTAGAGTTAACTGTTCAAGATTTGTGGGCCCATCTGCCTCAGGATAACATAAGGTGTCTAATGAACTCAATGCCGACCGTGTGGCGGCATGCATTGCAGCTGGAGATGGTCCAACGCGCTATTGAAGTTGCCCAGTATTTGTGTCGTTGCACACCCTGTATTTGTTTAATTGTCTTGGTTTTGAGATCAAGTGAATCTCTCGTCTGTGTCATTATGTGTATTAAATTTCATTTCAATCCGAAGCTTTCTTCTGGGTCGCTATTTTCAATGTCCCTGTTTGTATAATAAAAAAGAATACTAAAACGTTTTACTTTATAGGAACTACCTACTAGATTTTGAATACTCTATTTTTCTTTATCCTAGGTTCCACGGAATGTTTTTATACTTGTCTTGTAAAACTAAATAAGCTTAAAATGGGAATGCATCTTTTACAATTTGAACCCCCCCCCCTTCCATAATGAAGAAGTGGGATTAACTTATCAAAATGTCATTTAAGCAAGAGCAACTCCTGAATTTTAGGTTGTAAAACCATGCAAAATTCCCACAGCCAGTGGCGCACACAAGGGTAGAGTCCTTTGGGTCCGAACACCTGCCCCCTAAAGCAATCGAATTTTTTTCCGATTTTTTATAATTCTAAGTAAAGAGTGTTTTTTTTTCCGGGAATAGAAGTTTAAGTTGGCATTACTTTCCAAGATGGCGACCGATTTAACAGCTGTCAAGTGATTTGTTCTCAGTTTGGTTTGGCAATTCATCAAAACGATCATCAAGCAAGACGTAGATTCGTCGAATGGGCCCAAAACGAGATTGCCGTTGTTCCCGATTTTCATAAGCGAATTTTGTTTACGATGAAGCGCACTTCTGGTTGAATGGCTACGTCAACAAACAAAACTGCCGCATTTGGAGTGAAGCTAATCCACAAGTGCATGTCGAAACACCGTTACATCCAGAAAAACTGACTGTTTGGTGCGCTTTATGGGCTGGTGGAATCCTTCTTCAAAAACGATGAAGGCCACAACGTTAATGTCAATGGTGATCGGTATAGAGCCATGATTACTAACTTTTTCATTCCTGAATTGAACAATCATGATGTCCAGGAGCTGTGGTTCCAACAAAACGACGCAACATGTAACACAGCTCGTGCCGCAATCGATTTATTGAAAGACACGTTTGGTGACCGCTTAATTTCACGTTTTGGACCTGTGAATTGGCCTCCAAAATCTTGTGATTTAACACCGCTAGACTATTTTTTGTGGGGCTATGTATAGTCATTGGTCTATGCAGATAAGCCACAAACGCTTGACTATTTGGAAGACAACATTCGCCGTGTTATTGCCGATATACGGCCACAAATGTTGCAAAAAGTCATCGAAAATTGGACGTCCAGATTGGACTACATCCGAGCCAGCCATGGCAGTCATATGCCAGAAATCATAATTAAAATGTAATGCCACAAGATTATCTTTCGAATAAAAATAAATTCATGTTAATCGAATAATACATCGTTGTTTTATTGCAATTTAAAGTTCTATACCTCTAAAAAAACACCCTTTATATATAGTACGAAGAATTTAATTAAATATTTGTTATCAATGATAAATTTTATTAATTAAGGCTAATTTTTTATTCAATAATTAGTTTTTAACTGTGTTTTGTTCCCGAAAATTGACAAAATCAAAAGGAGCATGATAGAAGAATGGTGAACTTTTGACCCCGCACCCCCCCCACCCTCCCCTGAAAAATTCACGTGTGCGCTACTGCCCAGTGCTATAAACATTTTAATGCCATTTAGAATAATGTACTTTATAAGTATAAAATATTTCTCAACGTGAGTGGTTGCAAGAACAAAATATTAAAATGAATTAAACACAAAATACGAAAAATGACTTCTCATGTCTAGTTAATAAGTACGATACATAGGAAAAAGGGACGTTAAGTTCACTAATTAATATTATTAATGAGTAAATCATATTAAAATTTGATAAAAGATTTAATAATGAATACTTTTTAAAAAAATGTCTTTACATAAAATATTTATAGCGTATATTGTGTGATATACTTTAAATATTACTTTAATATATATTCTTTTAAATGTGTGGAATTCTGGAGCTCCACAAAAACTCATACTACGAGTCGAAGTTTGAAGACCTCTGCTTTAAGGTAAGTCTTCTCATGGTGGCACTTTTACCAATAATTTGGACTTTTGCTGCTTTAGAATTATGTGTAATATTTTCATTAAGTATTTTGAATAATTTTTTTTTAATGAAAAATAATTAATGATACAGAAACACTAGACTGGAATTCATCAAATACTCTAACAAAGGAGGGCACGACTGAGAAAATTAATTTGGGATGGAAACTTGGAGTAATCGTAGTACTCCTTTACGGTGTTAACCCCTCAATGTAATTCCGACGAATGGCCAGTTAATTCGGAGGAATTAGCCTATGAAATTCATTCTTAGCTTTTATACAATAAAATTTTAATTTCCCGCAACGAGTTCGTACCCTGATCGGTAAATCATCTGCTTACTATGCGTGAGTGCAGGGTTCGATTCCCCGCGATCAACTTTGTTTCTTCAATTCACTTAATTATTTTTTTAAATTAAATAAATTGATTTATGAAAAGTTCATTAATTATTAAATGATATTTTATGTAATTATTTTGTATTTTTTAAAGTAAGAAAAAATTAAATAAATTTATAAATTAAATTATTTGTTAGTAAAATTATTTAAAATTATTATTAATTAAAAATATTAAAAATAAGTATTAATTAAAAATATTAAAAATAAGTATTAATTAAAAATATCAAAAATAAGTATTAAGTAAAAATATTAAAAATAAGTATTAATTACAAATATTAAAAATAATAATTAATTAAAAATATCAAAAATAAATATTAATTAAAAATATTAAAAATAAGTATTAATTAAAAATATTAAAAATAATTATTAATGAAAATCATTGCTAATTAAAACTAAGAAATCAATTATTATAATTGATTAATTATTATTTATTATGATTAATTAATTAATATTCATTATGATTAGTTAATAAATATTCATTATAATTAATTAATATTCATTATAATTAATTAATTAATTAATATTCATTATAATTAATTCATTAATATTTATTATAATTAATTCATTAATATATTTATTATAATTAATTATTATTAAACATTAGTATCAGTAAGAAATATTATTAAATTATTATTAAAATTATTAATAATTTATTATTAAAAGTATTGTTTATTATTAAAGTTATGATTTATTATTGAAATTATTATTAATTTATTATTAAATTTATGGTTTATTATTAAAATTACGATTTATTATTGAAATTATTATTAATTTATTATTGAAACTATTTAAATAAATTTATTAAAATTATTTAAATAAACTTTTTGAAATTAAATAAATTTAATTGCAAAAAACTTTTGAAATATTTTATAAAATTATAAAGTAATTATATTAATATATAAATAAAGACATATTTTTATTATATTAATTATAAAATAATTAATTTAATAATAATAATATATTTTATAAATTATTTTGTATAATATTTTATTTATAGTATATTGTATTTAACATTATAAAACTATTTGTAACTAATTTTTATGTAAAATATCATATAATATTAATTATATATTCTATTATAAATATTTTTTATTAATATAAAATATATTTATAAAAATTAACATAATTATTTATATAATTACAGTAATTTTTTTACTTTATAAAATGCAAAATAATTACATAAAATATCATTTAATATTTAATAAAACTTTTTTAAATAAATTTATTTAATTTAAAAAAATAATTAAATGAATTGAAGAAAAAAAGTTGACCGCGTGGAATCGAATCCTGACCTCACGCATAGTAGGAAGATCATTTACCGATCAGGCTACGAACTCGTTGCAGGAAATTAAAATTTAATTGTTTAAAAGCTAAGCATGAATTTCGAGGGCTAATTTCTCCAAATTGACTGGCCATTCGGTGGAATTACGTTGAGGAGTGAGCACCCTAAAGGAGTACTACTAGCAAACCACGTCTCGATCCCAAATGAATTTCCTTAGTCGTGCCCTCTCCTTGTAAGTAAAAGGTAAATTCAAGTAATTTTTTTCACTAAATAATTATAAAGGAAAAACAAGAGAAGTAATTTTTTAAAAGGTATAATTATTTTTTCAAAATTATTCATTGAGGCAGAAGATTGAAGAGCCGCAGCCTTTTATGCCAGCCGTGGTTTGCCGACTACTGCTCTAAATGTAAGTAATTTTGAATAAAGAGAGAAAAATTACATCACACTTAAATTGCATGAATTTATAATTATAAGTGGTACCAATAAGAAAATTACAAATTTCACTATACAGAACACTTATGAATTTCTTTTAGAGTCGGAAATACTTGAATGAATGGTAATGGAAACTAATCGATTTGGTCATTTGTTTCAGTGTTTCACACAAATTTTTGTAGTTTTAGTAAAAGAGATAGATTAGTTGTTTTTTTTCCTACTATTCCTAATAGTATTCCTACTATTAGTTCACTCTCTATTAGTTAATTCTACAATTAGTTACTCTCTCCCTATATATATTTATTTATATTTAAATGTATCTTTTATATATATATATATATATATATATATATATATATATATATATATATATATATATATATATATTTTTTTTTTTCAATCTCGTTAATAAAATACTTTTCATTCCTCCACTCAAGTTCAAATACATTTAGTTAAACTTCTAGTGGATAACACTTGATGTTAATACGGTTTTTTCAATTTTAATTCATTAGCTTAGTTAAAAAATGAATAACTAGTAACAAAGAAAAATAATGTCCATCAGCATGTATATAAAGGAAAATCGTTTAATGTGTCCTTGTAGCACAATGGATGGCGCGCGTTAGACTTTTAATCCTAAGGTCATGGGCTCAAATCACACCTGAGATGGACTAATATCTGGAATGTGATTTCTTTTTTACTATACTATTTGATTGGAATAATTAAATTTAATTAATGAATAAATAGTAACAAACAAAAAAACATCTTATATAGAAAGGAAAATGGAAAATTGCAAGGAAGATCGCTTTTTATTTTGTCACTTAATATTGTGATTTCGTCATATGTATATGCATATTTATACTGTAACGTCGTGAGTAGCTATCCATCAATAAACAAATCTTTACAGCTTAATATACAAATAAAAGCAAACTTTATTTGCTAACAATTTGTAAATGAAGTTATATAAATCCAGATTAAATGCCAAGCCGGTGTGGTCAGTTCATATACTCATGCTCAACGCCACCGGCGTTCATCGTCTTTTTCACTCTCTCTCGGGGATTTTTTTTTCTCTGGTCTTTTCTCTTTCTCTCTCTCTCTCCGGGTCTCTTCTCTCTTACTCTCTCTCTCCAGGTTTTTTTCCGGTCTTTTTTTCTCGTGTCCTCAAAAACAACCCTTTTTAAACAACAGGGGTGTGTTCACAACACGCCCCTCGCTCCTTCTTATTCGCAGGTCAACAAAGTCTCTCTTGACCTCCCTCGTCCTATTGGCGCATAACACGCCAAAACACACCCGAGCCGTCTGGTCCAAGGCGCCATAGTTCCTTGTCCACAGCTGGACACACTGGCCCATCACGCCACCTGTTTCTAGCATCCCCTTCAAACAACACTAGAAAAAGACAATATGGTTATTTTTAAGATAGGCTTCGCCTATTGTCCATGGGGCGCCGAACTCTTAAGTCTATTATGCCGACCCGTCTGCTAACTCCACTCCCTGAGTTCAGACAATGGCCCCATGGCCACGTGCACCGGTCATTCCACAGCTGGTTGATTGTAAAAACTTCAGGGACAATCGATGGGTGAGGCACTTGTCCTTGACCAGCTGGTAAAACCATAACATTTATCGAAAGATGGGAATTCACGACAATAGACTATGTCACAACTCCTTCCCCCTAAAAAAAGTCCATTTCACGGGACTGCTCTGGTCCTAGTTGGATTCAGTTCCCAGAAATCACACACACAAAGATCGTCCCATCAATGAGATTGATCAGGGCAGCAATCCCGGTATTAAACACAATCAAAAAAATAACATAATACATGAATCAAATTTCAAAAAAAAATGCACACTTCACACAATTAGATCTTAAAATCCGAATCTGGGATTTTTTTTCTCAAAGTTACATTTCACCTTTAAATTATAATTTTTAAACAAAATGCGTCAAATGCCAATCTCTTACTAACCATCTACACTTAATCGCGCCTGACTACAGAAGTAAACATCTGTTGGCCTACGGTTGACTAAGAGACATCAGAGATTGTCACTAACATCCACTTTTCTTCCACAATGTACACAGATATACATACACACATATAAATAAAACAGTAATTTAAATATACATAATAATTAATAGCAAAATCTACAAACTACTTATTCCAATCTACTTAGGCCGTCCGCGTTTCCATGGAGCCTCCCAGGTTTGTGTTTGATTTCAAAATTAAACGGCTGTAAACTCAACGCCCATCTTTGTAACCTAGGATTAGTACTCCCCATCTTGTTTAGGTACCTTAAGGGGTTGTGGTCGGTTTCTATAATAAATTTTTGCCCGTCTAAATAATGCTTTAATCGCTTTAGACCAAAAATTATCGCAGCTAATTCCCTTTCCACCGTGCTGTAGTTTCGCTTCGCCTTAGAAAATTTTTTGCTTAGGAAAACGATGGGGTGTTCTTCCCCTTCTATTCTTTGCGATAAAACAACCCCAGCACCCACCTCACTCGCGTCCGTTTGCAGGATGAATTCCGTGGCAAAATCTGGGGCAAACAATATGAGTTGGGTGACGAGCTTGGCTTTTAGCTCTTCGAACGCTTTCCCACATTTCTCATCCCAAGTGATCTTCTCTTTCTTAATTTTCCCTTTCAGTGCGTCGGTCAAGGGTGAAGCTATTGTGCTGTAATTTGGGATATAATGAGAGTAGTACCCCACTAGACCGAGAAAGGATCGTACGTGTGTTTTAGTGGTGGGCCGCGGGAAATCTGCTATAGCTTTTATCTTCAAATCACTCGGAGACCTACTCCCTGAACCAATTCGATGCCCTAGAAATAAGACTTCCTCTTGAGCAAACTTACATTTAGAGGGTTTCACTTTAAGCCCCGCCTTTCTCAATCTTCCTAAAACTATGTCGATATGCTTTACGTGATCTTTCCACCCTTGGGAAAAAATGGCTATATCGTCTATGTACGGCAATGCAAACTGCTCCAACCCCTCTAAAACTTGGGCCATCAATTTGCAAAAATAATAGGGCACACATACTAACCCGAACATCATTTTCTTCGGGATATAGGTGCCAAATGGAGTAACGAAAGCTGCGTATCTCTGAGCTCTCGGCGTAAGCGGAATCTGAAAGTAACCTTTCGACAAATCCATCACCGTTACATAGGGAGCCGCACTCACTTTTTCTACTATCTCTTCCATATTTGGCAAAGGGAAAAATTCAGCTCGAGTTATCTCGTTCAATCGACGATAATCAGCACAAGGACGAGGGTCTTTATTTGGGCTTTCTACTAAAATAAGGGGCGAAGTGTAATCGGACTGTCCTATCTCTATTACACCCAGTTCCAACAAACGTTTAATTTCTTCTCGCAATATGTTAATTTGTCTCGGAGACATCCGATAAGGTTTTGTTTTAATGGGCTTGTCCGAGATCAATTCAATATCCATTCGCATCAAGTGAGTCGTCGCAGAGTCTGGGGAAAACACGTCCTTATTTTTAGTAATGACTTGTTTTAATTCGTCCATCTGAGAGGGGGATAGTTTAAGTTGCAGTTGACTTTCCCTCAATATTTCGTGATAGTCAAACTTCGTGCATTGTTTATCTGGATAAGGAATTTCCGCATCTCCCTCTATGTCATCCGAGACCTCTTCTACAACCAGGCTTACCAGCTCGGGTCTCCGATGATACGGTTTTAGTAAGTTTACGTGATAGATAGTACTACGGTCCCTTCATCCTGGTAGATCTATCACATAATTTGTATCCGAAATTCTACTAAGTACCTTTCCCGGCCTATCCAATTTACCTCAAGTTTATTTTGTTTAGAGGTAACTAACACCATTACCAGATCCCCTTCCACAAATTTCCGTTCCACGACATCGCGATCGTAACACGTTTTCCTTTTAAGTTGGCATTCTTTCATCCTAGTGATCGCAATATCTTGGCAACGTTTGAGTCTATTATTTAAATGCAATATATATTCCACTACCGATTGACTCGTGTTTCCCTCCTCCATCCATTCCTCGTAAACTAACGTTTGGGGTGTTCTCAAATTCTTTCCCATGACCAACTCGGTGGGACTGAAACCTGTACTCTCGTGCGCAACCGTTCTGAGAGAGAATAATGCCAAAGGAAGAACCCCCTCCCAATCTTCTCCCGATTCCACGCACACAAAGCCTTAATTACGCGCTTGATGGTTCTATGCACTCGCTCCACTGCATTGCTTTGGGGGTGGCTGACTGATGACCTCGTCACTTTGATGCCGAACTTATTGAAAAAGGTGGTGGTCAATTCACTAGTGAAAGAAGTCCCCAGGTCGGATTGTATTTCGCGTGGGAATCCTATCCTAGAAAAGATACTCAAGACGGCGTCTATTATGTTCGGGGAAGTAATACTCTCAACCGGTATAGCTTCCGGGTACTTAGAGGCTACACAAATTGACGTAATCAGATATCTGTTTTGCTTTGTTGAGACAGGGAGAGGTCCCACAGCATCTATATTGATTTTAGAGAATACCTCCGAAATAATCGGCACTAATTTCAGGGGTGCTTTCGCCTTATCTCTCGGTTTCCCTACTCGTTGACACGAATCGCAAGTTTTTACGAACTCCTCCACGTCTCTGTACACGTTCGGCCAAAAAAATGCCTTAGAATTCTATCTTTGGTTTTCGTCACCCCCAGATGCCCCCCTATTTCGTCATGGCTAAGTTTGTTAATGTCGAGTCTAAACTTTATGGGTACGCATAGCTGTCTGACCTCCTCCCCTCGCTTAGTTTTCGCGACTCTAACTAATTTCCCCCTGATGACCCTAAATTCTTTGTCTATTCCTGTTTGGGCCTTATCCCATAATGGTTTTAGATCGGGGCATTTTCTTTGTTCCTCTTTAAATTCAACACCATTCACTTTCGCCAAACTCTTTCCCCCTTCTCCTTCAAAAGCGGGAATGATAAAGCTATCGTCTTCCCCTTCCTCGGACGGGGAAATCCGTAAGTTCAAACTCCGCTTCGTTCGCCTCTTTTTTTCTTTCTCGGGGGAAAATCTTTTTTGTTTACTTCTAGTCACCACGGCGTTAACCAAGTGCACCCCCTATTCGTCTGACTCCAGCAGTTCAGCTGTTCGGTTTCCCAATAAATATAGATCATTGTCACTACTATCCTGTTTTATTGCAGCCTTGGTATAAAACTCTCCTTTCTTCGTTTTGATTTTAATTTTAGCCAGAGGCAAACAGTGGCAAATCTCATCTAACGGGCTTTTCAGCCAAACGTATTCACCTAGGAGGTCATCTTCATTAATTCAGCTCCACGAACAGACGTCTATGGATGACCCCGAATCTCTTAGACATACGCGATCAATGCCATTTATTTCCATGTTCATTTTGAATTTTTTAAATGGGTCGTAATTCCCGGTATTTAAAGTTAAATTAGCTACCGTGTCGAAATTATTTTTCCTTAATCTAGGGCACACTGGCTTTATGTGCCCTGTCTCATTGCAGTAGTAGCATATTATGGGCTTCCTCTTCTCAAATTGATTATCCCCCGCCCTGGGGCACTCCCTCCTAATTTGAGAACTCCCCTGGTTTACCTCATGCTTATAAGGATCCCTGTTCAAGGGCCCGATATTTTTACCCTTACCACTAAAATGCGCAGATTTATTTTTACTTTCGAGAGACTGTCTATCAAAGGTTCTACGCTCCCAGGTTTTCGTCGGACCTGTTTTTTTATGCACTCTTCTAATCGCCTCAAAATGGTCCAATTTCTCAGCTAAACTTTTAGCCTCCTTGAAACCATCCCACGAATCTAAAAAATGGTCTACTAATTCACTTGGTGCTCTTTTTTTTTTTTATTTGTTCTGTCACTAGTAGCTCTTTTAATGCGGCGAAATCACCCACTTTCATCCCCGCTAGCCAGTTGTCCAGGTAGGACCTTAGTTCGAATACTAAATCCGCCCACATGGCCCCAGGTCTGCGTTGATGCGACTCAAATCTATCTCTAAGGGCTATCGGCGTGAGTTGGAACCGGGCCAAGAGTAGATTTTTTATGTGGGGGTAATCGTCGCTTTTCTCTAAAGGTTCTTTCGCTACTATCTCCGCAATTTCTATGGGAAGTAAAGGAATGAGTTGGGAGACCCATCTATCCTCAGCCACTTTTTCTTTTATCGCCTGCCTTTCAAATATTTCAAAAAATAAATTAATGTCTGCATTTTTTGCATCAAATTTAGGCACCAAGTCTTTTAAATTAACACGTCTATTTACCCCTTGCCCTTCTAAATCGGCAGACGATACACTAACCGTCTCAGTGGCGTTAGACAATCTTAACCGCTCCAACTCATATTCTCTAGTCTCCTGCCTTTCCTTCAATTCCCTAGCCTCCTGCCTTTCCTTCAATTCCCTAGCCTCCCGTTTTTCCGCCAAGATACCCTCCAACAAACTTTTAACCGATTCTTCGTTATAGTCTTCACTCTGACAAATTCTATTCTTAATTTCTGATTTGGTTAGAGTACAATTGACTTCGACTCCCAAATCTATCGCAACCTCTAACAATACCTCTTTTGTTTGCTTTAAAAGAAACGCCATCGGGCTTTAATAAATACAACACTAAATCCAATCTCAATTGTCTCTAAAACAAATCAAATATCCAACATAAATCAACACTACACTATACACTATACTCAGTTGTACTCCACAAACTTATACAACTAGAAAACGTAACTAACCGTACACTAAACCTAGACTTTAATTATACTTCACAAAATAATAAAATACTCAGAGTAACGTGACAATACACTACGCAAAAACTGTGCTAACGAAGCAAATATACTACTGTATACTACGACCTAACTCAATAAACAAACATACATACAAACATAGCACATCAATACACTTCAAACAAACTTAATAATTTCTGTAGTCTCTCAGTCTATACTTTTAACTTTATCTAGCATTATTTTCCTTACAAAATTTTACATTAACTAAAAATAATGTTTTGCTGCCCCGATACGATACTCAAAGAAAAAGACTGACCTTAACATTGCAGGTGAAAACACTGGAAACCTCTTCCTTATCCTTCTCCGGGAAAAAAAGGAAGGCAGGCACTTCGCGGGCACTCTTCACAAGCAGGAACGGGAGACACTTGCATCCAGCACTTCTCACAGCTGGGAAATCCAGGAATTAGGGGTCTTTAAACTTGCTTCATCACAATCGCACACGGCTGGCCTTTTTTTTCTTCAATTAAAATAAAGGATTCGGGCATCTGTTTACTTAAATGCCGGATCAACACCGCTGCCACCAATTTCATATATTTATATTAGCTTTAACGTCGTGAGTAGCTATCCATCAATAAACAAATCTTTACAGCTTAATATACAAATAAAAGCAAACTTTATTTGCTAACAATTTGTAAATGAAGTAATATAAATCCAGATTAAATGCCAAGCCGGTGTGGTCAGTTCATATACTCATGCTCAACGCCACCGGCGTTCATCGTCTTTTCACTGTCTCTCGGGGATTTTTTTTTCTCCGGTTTTTCTCTTTCTCTCTCTCTCTCTCTCCGGGTCTCTTCTCTCTTACTCTCTCTCTCCAGGTTTTTTTTCCGGTCTTTTTTTTTCTCGTGTCCTCAAAAACAACCCTTTTTAAACAACAGGGGTGTGTTCACAACACGCCCCTCGCTCCTTCTTATTCGCAGGTCAACAAAGTCTCTCTTGACCTCCCTCGTCCTATTGGCGCATAACACGCCAAAACACACCCGAGCCGTCTGGTCCAAGGCGCCATAGTTCCTTGTCCACAGCTGGACACACTGGCCCATCACGCCACCTGTTTCTAGCATCCCCTTCAAACAACACTAGAAAAAGACAATATGGTTATTTTTAAGATAGGCTTCGCCTATTGTCCATGGGGCGCCGAACTCTTAAGTCTATTATGCCGACCCGTCTGCTAACTCCACTCCCTGAGTTCAGACAATGGCCCCATGGCCACGTGCACCGGTCATTCCACAGCTGGTTGATTGTAAAAACTTCAGGGACAATCGATGGGTGAGGCACTTGTCCTTGACCAGCTGGTAAAACCATAACATTTATCGAAAGATGGGAATTCACGACAATAGACTATGTCACAATACTAATAGTAATTATTTAACTAAAATAAAAAAAAATTGTTGACCCAAGTAGAAATTAGCTTAATTATATATATATATATATATATATATATATATATATATATATATATATATATATATATCGTCTTCATGACTTGACCAAAATTCAAAATTACAGGGTCCGTCATGAAAAGCCTTCGAGTAGCTGAATAGTGTGACATTTAGAAACAAAAGATAATCGTTCACAAATCATAAATGTGTATAAATACGGAAATCTCACGAAAAATACTTGTTCATCATTATTCAACTATTTCGTATAATTATAATTTAGTTTATTTTCAATTTAGATGAATATATGGTATAGTAAATGCTATTATATTACTTCCACTTCATATGAATATATGTCTTGAACCTCTTAGCATCACGTATTTCAGATAGAATTTGTATCGGTGTGTCACCAATATATTAAACACCTCGTAACTCTTCTTGTTTGAAACCCCACCCTTCTGTATATCAATGATTCTTACCATTAATACTTTAATGAAATTCATTTCAACGTATGTTTAATAACTCTAATTTAGAAAAAAACATTAGTATATATTCCTCCCATTACTAATTATAATTTTTATTACAATGATTATAATGCATACATATACATTTTTTAGAAATCTTTCAGGACTATTATAAATCATACTTTACATAATGTCGAAGTGTTTAATAAAATTTAAAGAAAGTAAAAATTTAAAAAAAGATCTTGATACACACACACATAATATTTTTTTTTTAAATTTATTGATTAGTGTTTTATCACGAAAACATATTTCAACACCAAATACATACCTTCATTCTTTTAAGCAGCTTAAACAATACAAAAATTACAGCAATTAAAAAATTTTAATCTTCTCACATAATTAAAATGTAAAAATCTTTGAAGATTTAAAATTTTGTAATAGTAGTAACATCAGAATCATTTGTTTATTCTCTAAGGATTCAATATGCAAAATGTAAAAACTCCGATTAAAAATATTGGGCCCAAAACTCCTCGCGGCTGCAGGACAACGTTCGTATGCAATTAGGAAAATGTTAGAAGTTTGTACACTAACATTGGTTCATAGATATTCTTAAATTTTATTTCAAGTGGTGATTCAATCTGACTTTCAAAAATTAGAAAGTGTGGTATCAATTGATCAAATTTCATTGCTCAGATTAACGATGAAATAAAAAAAATTCACTCTGACAATTTTTATTGATAAAATTCTACTAAATTTAACAGCATGCTTCATTTTAATTGTATACACATTTTTTTAGGAACCTTTCAAGACTATTACACATCATGCTTTAAATAATATCGAAGTGTTTAATAAAATTTATAAAGGGAGTAAAAACTGCAAAAAAATCTAGATACATAAGAATTTTAAAAAGAATTTACTAAGCAGTGCTTTTTCATTAAAGCATATTTCAACCCCAAATACAAACTTTAATTCTATTAAACAACTTAAACAATAATAAAAGTACTTGAATAAAAAAATTCAATTTCTCACTTCATTTAAAGTACTCAAAATGGAAATCAATAAATACATGTTTAAATATTGGTCCATTTTTCATTAAAATAAAAAAAAAAGGAAAAGTAATATAATTTGTTTGCAAACAAAATTTAAAAATTTATAATTTATTTTTTGTCAACACTTTTAACTGGATTTTAAAAACTCATCCGAGACAATTAAACTCTTAATTTTACAATATTTTTGCTATTTAAACAGAAATACTTTTTTCCGAATAATTTTTTAAAAAATTTCATCAAAACATTTGGAATTACAAGTCTCGCAGTCAGAATTATAGGCATTTTCTGTCTTGCACAATATATGCCATTCTTCTCGCTTTGCTATACTTTCCAAGGAATACACTTTTTCAAACACTTCTTCTGTTTCGTTCAAAGAAAAACTGTCATCAATATCATTAAGTCTCTCATCAAAACGATATGAGTACAATATTTTCCAAATGTGGTGTCCTGTAATGCACACTAAGTCGAGTCGGACGAAAAACGATTGAAAAATTCTTTGCAAAATAACTTATCGCAGTCTCTTAAGTCTCTAGATTCAAAAACTTTCCAAAAGACTCTATCATATAAGATATCTAAGCAAAATTCAGCAATGTAAAGAATCCTGAAACACTTGTATTTAAGAAAAAAATGAAAAACGGATTCTTTAAGGAAAGCTGCCACTAACAAAAAATGAAAGTACGTTGGCTCAGGCTCATCACATAGCCTTATGCATCGAGAGAGAAGAAATTCAGCACATGTAATTTCTAATTCAAACATTTTTTCGCTTTGAATTCGTCTTAACATAACCAATTACTGAGTTCTTGGGCCACAAAATCTACTCTAAGACATGCAGGATTTATCATCCTTTGTAATTCATTACTTATATCTAGAGAAATATCAATTACAGCCAGAGCTTGTAACAGTATGTATCGCTTTAAGCTTTCATAATCAAAGAATTCATAGTCGTCTGTAATATCTAACATGATTGACATTTCTATTTCTGAACTAAACAATGGAATGTTCTGAGAATGTTCAACTATTTCCTCTGGTATGTCACAGAAGCTCGAAATCACAGAACCTATTCAAAGTTTCTTATCTGGGTCTACTTAAATTCCCGTTCAATCTTTTTTTTTTTTACTTTTTGAAATTGTACAAACCATCAAATGCTCATAAAATAAAATGAATTCCTTACCATTAACACTAGTAATATTGCAGCAGCAGTTATCAATGACCACGTGAAAATGTAAACTTGCACTCTGTTGTTCTTACGGTTAAAATAAATGCTGAGACAGTTCAGTTAAAACAGTTAGATTCTGCTAAGAAGACTCTCATAACTTGAAAAAGATAAGAGCTCCTTCTATTGGTTAGGAGAGGGGGGGATGACAATGTGAAAGGCATGGGAATGTCAGACAACGCTCATCGTTTGAAATTGAGTAAATAGTTTCTTTACACTCAAAACATATTTCTCCCCATTGAAATATTTTCGTGGTTTTTATTATAAACCTTTCTTTTGGTTCTTTTCTAACTCTATATTTTAAATAAAGTTTGGTTCTCTGCTGTAATAAATACGTTTCAGCCAATTTTAAGGAAAATGTCATTATACAGTCCTATAAAAACTTTTCTGTAAAACCTTGCAGAAAAGACTTTTGTATTCTTGAAAGCTACAAACTCCTCAAGGCCAAAGCTCTGCCCCTCTCCCTTTTTTATTTTCCATTCTGCGAGAGACGGGGACAAAATTTATGGTCCGGCATTTAAATGTCTTCTTGTATATGGAGGTACGAAACTATCTATCTAGCATCTCTTGTAAAATTCGTTTCACGTCCAGCAATCATTAATTAAATCGTTCCTTCGAACGATCGCTTATATTTTTGAGACTGGATATTCCATATCTACTTCTATCAATTATTAATCATGATTGTATCACATATATGACTTCATTGCGTCATTATTTTTCCTAAAACCGCAAAGTCCTATATTTCTATCTTTTTAGTCCTTCCCCCACCCTCTTTCTCACCGGCAAAGTGCAAGTTGGTTCATTTTAAATTTTTATTCAAAATTTATATTCTCCCCCTCTTTTCGCACATGAGATCTTAGAATTCTTATTCAAGATCTCCTTGTCTCGGGTCGTTTATTTTCGGATCGACCCAATCCATTTCCACGCCCACTTTTCTGCGAGCGAACGGCTTCGGCCAATCAGATCGCAGGAAAGTGGAACGGCTGTCCCACCGGCCGACAGACTCCGTCTGTCGCCGTTCCAGCAGAATTGTTCTGCCCATTTATTTAAATCTTTTAAATTTAATTTATGTAAAACCATTAATTCGGCTCTTAATTTTAAAAATTCTGATGAGGAGGTACGTCCCTCATTTAGGGACAGGCACTCCGTAATTGACTTGCTACTTGCTTTGTCTTCTTGTATTTTGCAGAAGAACACAATGAATACACCCCTTTCCCATTTCCAGGAATGAAGAACTATCCGTATTGCTGGAACATTTCCACACCCTGAAACATTTCTCGTTATTTTTTAACATATTGCTATCTCTCTTTCAAACTTAGGATCTTATTTACTTAGTTATTTTCGTACTTAATGAATTATTTTCATGCTCTTTTTTCATATTTTTTTGATTGTTTAATTTATATGAAAATGTATATTCAGTGATAATTAAATATGTCCGATGAGCAAGGTGTAATACTCCTTGAAATTTCCCTTGTTAATTATTAATAACACATTCTTCACAGCATAAAAAATCTGCATACCAAATTTACTAACAATAAGTAGTTTATAATGCAAAGAGGAGTACACACATATTAATGTTTTATTGTTACGCTAATGCTCATTTAAAAAATTACACGTACGGAAAATATTCACACTGTTTCAAGAGTAAATTTTGATATTTCTTCTTTAAAAAAAATCAAAATTTCTTTCTTTTTTTTTTTTTTATCTAAACCTAAAACTTATTTCTATTTATTTCACATTCCTTATTAAATTATTCACTTCCGTAAGCCAAAGAGTACGTAATTGTAGCATTAACGCTCAAAATTCCTTTTAATTTGATAGTATGAAAATCATCACTAATAATATGAAGCCGAGTGCTTAGAGCACGTCGCTTCCACGCCACTGGTTCGCGGTTCAAATCCTGGTTTCCTCACGGTTGACTCAGCCTTTCGTCCCATAAGAGGGTCGACAAAGAAGTACCAAGCTCGCTTGGGAACTTAACACTGGGGGTTTCACGTCAGGCTGACCACCTGACCGGAACATCTGCCCTTGCACACCAGGGCCCAAGGTTGCGTATACTGAGTCGGCCACAATAGGCTTTGCCCCTCATGGGCTGTCGCGCCACTGAGCTAAGTTATGATAGTATATTTAATGGAATAGGCAAAATTTATAAACCTTAACATTTTTACACAGAAATAATAATGAACAGAATGTATGACATATTTTTATTCAGATTTGTTAGCATACTCCCGTTTTAGTTTAAAAACACACAAATATTTTCTTTATTATCTTAGTTTGGAAGCAGTGGCGTAGCTACCACCGTATAAATGATACGGGGCCCCCAAGCTTCTAGGGTCACAAAATGCGCAAGAATAAATCGTAAAAAGTGCTGAGAGCTCACCCAAAAAGAGCCTTTAAGTAACTTTGATACGGGGCCCACTCAGGACTAGCTATGAGTAGTTATAATATATAGCATAGCAGTAGTTATAATATACCGGTTCTGGAACAGTGGAGCCGGTGGAGCCGCATTTGGAATCCCCCCCCGATCTGAACCGGGAAGATGGTTTGTGATTGATAAGGGTTTCGGGGATCTGTACTGATAAGAAATGCACGCTTTTAGCGATAACGAGTTATATTCTGATATAGTTTTAATTAAATGATTATGATTTTTTTAATTACGTCATTGAAAGCAAATTTTAATTGGGATAAAGAGTCAAATTTTTCTGTACATATGATTATTTTTATATAATTCCGTATACATCTATTTCTGAAAATCATGATATACGTGTTGAATGATTATTTGTTATATTTCAAATTTGATGCTTGTGATTTCTGAAACAGAGGATTGAAAATTAGGCAAACGAAAGGAAGTGGAAATTCCCCCCCGGGTCTGAACCGGGAGGATGGTACCCCCTCCGCTCTGATAAGGTTTTTGGGGCTCTGTAAATGGGTGTTACAAATGCATGTTTTTAGAGATAACGAGTTATATTCTGATATAGTTATAATTAAATGATTATGATTTTTTTAAGTACATCATTGGAAGCAAATTTTAATTGGGATGAATGAATCAAACTTTTTGGAGGGGGACATAATTTGTTACTTAGGGTTAATGAATATATTTTATTATAATCTATTTCCCCCCCCCCTTAAATATATTTCATTATTATTTAAACTAAAGTATTATTCGCCTGTGGCGCCATCCATGAACGATTTGAATTTACAAGTGCAGAATTATGCCTATTCTTAAGTTTCGAACCTCAAAAGTCTTCGTACTTGAATGTTAGACATGTTTTTCTAACCATTCGACTACGAAGACCTAATGCTTCGTTGAGATTTTGTGAATACATCAAAAACCGAATTAAAATAGTAAAAATAAAGTTGAGATTCCTACAACTAAAAATTAATAGCACTCTGTTTGAAAAATTCGATGTAAAACTATTCAAAACTAGGGATTTCTTTATTTTATTAGGTAATCTTGCAATTTTGAAATAAACGTACGGTGCATGTTTAGACCAAACGAAGTCACGTGCAGAATGAATCATAAGTCTGATAAAGTATTACTCAGTAGGGTAAAAATGGAATGTGTACTTTTATGGTCATAGAGAAATGTTCTAGATATATATCAGAATGTGTGTCCTGATAAGAACCTTATTTATTCACGCTGGAAAGGCTCCAGAAATCCTATGTGCATGTCAATACATAAATGCTGATAAAAAAGCAGTTAATGCCCATTTTATCAAGGCGTGCATGTGAGAGTAGATTATTCTGCTACACCAATCAGCTAATTTACTTTCTGTGATAATACTCAGACAAACCAATCACATTTCAGTATTGATGTAAAGTTCTAATCGTAGAGTTGGGTTATATTTACTTCAAAGTCATTTCTAACTTTTTCTCTCTCAGACTACAGTTTTAAATCTTGTTCTATTTTTAAACGGACTCGTACAAAATTTCAAAATGAAACGAATGCTGAATCTCCCAAATATGTCAGCTAAGCGTGTGTGTTTCAATAAAGATGAGAAACTAGATTCCTCCTTTTCGGAAAGTGCTGTTCCGCCACATCATTTCCATTTGGGGCACGATATCTATGCTGCAGTGACATATTTTGCTACCTCCGTACAAGTTCATCTACGACAATATTCGAGAGATGAAAACAATCGACTTTACCCAACTAAAAAAGGTGTCTGTATGTCAACTGTGCTCTGGCAATCTCTTGCAAATCGAATCGAGCTAATTAACGTGCCCTCCTCAACCGAAGAGACTTTAGTTCTAAAGGACGCTTTGATGATTTCAACTGTGTTCACCGAGGAGGTTCCACATATTACCTGCCAGCGATACTTCAAACAGAAGGACTTTTCTAGAAAGTTCATCCCCGGAACTTGTGTTATGAATGAAAACAGTTGGTTAGAATTAGCACAAATTCGCAAAAGAATTACGGAGAGCGCCATGTCCATGGTTTTCGATTGTATTTTTCGAAAATTGCTGTTAAATGAAGTTTCGAAATTGACACCAAATGTTGTTGTGAATACAGACATTTCAGAAGTAGAATCAGTACTAACTACTTCATTAATAGAACTTTTTTATGAATACTTAGGGAGTTCTATTACGGACGTGTTTGAATGTTTTGGATGTACTCAGGGATATGCAAATCAACTCGGGCATGAATGCATTACAATGGATCGTGAAACTCGTTTGCAACTCTTTGGTGATCTAGCCTTTTTTTGCTATGAACTTTGAGCAACTAATTCAAGACTTTATTCAACGAAACATTCAAATGTTAAATTATATAAGTCCTATGTTTGTAAATAATTGGGATATGACTTCTGTTATAAATAATGCTAAAAGTATGTACATTGCCTCTGATATTCATCGCTTGCCTTAAATAAAATATTTTTTATGTGCATTGATGTGTTATTATTGTTTTCATCTCTAGTTTAAATATTTATATTTGTGATATTTCATTTATTTTTTCAGGTTAATTTAATGGTATAAATACTTTAAGTATTCTGCTTTTAACATTATTCATGTATGTGATATTATTCAATAAGCACGTTATTCCTCAGTTAAGAATGAATCTTGAAAAGGCTTATCGAGAACCCGAACAACCGGGTAGTTTTGGTGGTGTTGAGGCTTTATTTAGAGCAACAAATGGAAAATTTCCTAGGAAAGATATTAAAAAGTGGTTAAGTGGGAAAGATTCATATACATTACATAAACCTATTAAAAAGAAATTTAGGAAAAAAATAGAGTATTTGTAAATAGAATGAATAAGCAATTTCAGGCTGATTTAGTAGATATGCAGTCTCTTACTAAGTTTAATGATGGGTATAGATTTTTTGCTTACTTGCATTTGTGTTTTATCTAAATATGCTTGGGCTGTTCCATTACATGATAAGAATGCGAAAACTATAGTATCGGCCTTTGAACAAATCTTTTCTGAACGTATTCCTCTTAAACTTCAAACAGATGCTGGTAAAGAATTTACAAACAAACTTTTTCAGAATTATCTCAAAAAGAAGGAAATAGTATTTTTTATGACGAATAATAATACGAAAGCCTCTATTGTAGAACGATTTAACAGAACGTTAAAGACAAAAATGTGGAAGTATTTTACGGAAATGAATACAAAGCGTTATATCGATGTTATTGATAAATTAATCCATAGTTATAATAATACTTGGCACAGAAGTATTCAGATGGCCCCTTTCTGTAACCGAGGAAAATGAAAAGGAGGCATGGAAAAATTTATATGGAAATAAAAATAAAACATCATCTAAACCAAGATTTCAAATAGGGGATACAGTTCGAATTAGCAGAGAGAAATTAATATTCGAAAAAGGATATGAACAAAATTGGACGCGGGAGATTTTTACCATTTATCACATTCTACGTAGGAACCCCACTGTTTATAAAGTAAAAGACTTAACAGGAGAAGTAATTCGGGGTACATTTTATGAGGAGGAACTTCAAAAAGTAACGGATTCAGGCTATTATCCTATCGAAAAATTTTGAAAACACGAAAAAGAATGGCAAGATTGAATATTTTGTACAATTTTTGGGGTACCCAGAAAAATTTAACATGTGGGTACATGACGTGAAACATCTATAAAGAACGATCAATATCTATTTAATCATCAGTCGTAAAAATGTCTTTCTACGTAACACTTGTGAGTGATAGCTCCAAAGATTTTTTTTCCAGAAAATAAAATTTCACATTTTATTACACAACTTCCGACTCCTATTACTCTAAAGGGAGAATGGGAAATGGGATTAGTTGACTTTATTTATCCTCATACATGGTACAATATAAGAGAAGGTAATAATTTATTCGGTTTTGATCTGGGTGATGGGAAGTTGATAGCCAGAAAAATTCCTCAAGGATGTTATGAGTCTATACCTGACATTTTAGAGGGCATGTACTTAGAAGATTTTAAGAATAAAATAGAATTTCATTATCATCCTGTTGTCAAAAGAGTGAATATCAAGACAAAAGGACAGGCTAAAATTTTTTAGATGAAGGTGTTTCTGAACTCCTTGGTTTCGAACCAGGTGAAATTAAAGGGAAAGTAGAAAGTCCTTATATCGCTGAACCTAATGCATCGTTTCCCCTTATATATGTTTATTGTGATTTGGTAGAACCTCAAATTGTGGGTGATATTCAAGCTCCCCTTTTGAAAATTGTAAAAGTCGAAGGAAAAGATGGAGAAGTGGTAAATTCACACTATACAAGACCTCATTTTGTTCCGGTAATACGTCAGCATTTTCAAACAATCGAATTGGTTCTTAGATTACATTCAGGTGATTTAGTACCCTTTGAAAGGGTTAGAGTTATAGCGGTAATCCATTTTCGCATGAGACAAATAGTATAAAAGAAAATTAATGGATGTATAAAGTTCATTCAAGAATCAAACTTTGTGGAATAAAGATGCTCGTTCCCTATACGTGTTGTTTAAAACAATATGAGGACTATTTCGTCAATCAAGCCGGTAATGGACTTTCTTATTATCAAGGTCAATCTTTTCAAAAGGGATATGGTATCGGAGGATGGTTTAAAAGACTATTCCGTTCTGCTCTACCCTTTTTATCTCGAGGAGCCAAATCTGTTGGAAAAGAAGTTTTAAGAACGGGGGCTCAAATAGCGAATGATTTATTAGAAGGACGAAATTTGCAAGAATCAGCTGAAGAGAGGGCAAAGGAAACGGGGAGAATATTAGCAAAGAAGGCAATTAAAAAAGCAGACGATATGCTCGGTAAAGGGAAAGCCTATAAAAGAAAAAAGAAACTTCCAAAGTATCTCATTCAATCGAAAGTAAGGAAGAAGAAAAGACGTGATATTTTTGATACGCAATAGAAATGGCATTTCTTTTGAAGGATTCTCCAGAATGTGCGAAATCCGAACTTAATTTATTTGCACTTCCGCCTACCCAAACGGTAATTGAAAGAGGTCAATGGGTTCAGTTTCATCCAATAGCAAACGTATCTGACGGAGGACCTATTGAATTTGTCATTTCAGGAAGCGGTGAAGAGTACCTTGATTTATCTCAAACTCAACTTTATGTAAGAGCAAAAATTTTAAGAAATGATGGAAGACTAATAACAGAAGAAAATAAAGTCGGCCCCGTTAATCTTTTCCTTCACTCTTTATTTTCTCAAGTGGATATTAGTTTAAATGAGAGAATTATCTCATCCAGTAGTAATACTTACGCTTATAGAGCTATCATCGAAACTCTTTTAAACCATGGGTATGACAGCAAGATTTCACAGCTTACGTCTGAAGTTTATTATAAGGATACAGCGGGTCGAATGAATATATATGATGAAGATGATAAGGACCCAAATGAAGGATTCAATAAACGAGTTTCATTATTCAAAAACAGCGCAACTGTTGATATGATGGGGCGACTTCATGTAGATTTGTTTAATCAAGATAGACTTTTGCTTAACCTAGTGGATTTAAAGATTAAACTCATTAGAAGTAAAACAGAATTTTGCTTGATGGGAGATGGGGATTATAAAGTGGTTTTTGATCACATCTCTCTCTTTGTAAGAAAAGTACGTGTAAATCCAGGAGTTCTCATAGGACATGCGAAAGCTTTAGAAAAAGCAACAGCTAAATACCCCATCGATAGAGTTGTATGCAAAGTATTTTCTATACCACAATCCAGCTATTCTTTCATTCAGGATAACGTTTTTTCGGGGCAGATGCCCAAACGATTGGTGCTGGCTTGCGTGGATAGTGATGCATTTAACGGAAACTACAAGAAGTCTCCCTTCGAATTCAACCATTATTATATGAACTTTTTAGGAGTTTATGTAGATGGTCAACCTATGCCTCATCAACCATTAGAACTAGATTTCGAAAAAGATAACTACATTAGAGCATACCAGAATCTATTCTTACAGTCTGAAGGTCTTTATTTATCGAGAACTGAGTTTCCTAAAGGATATGCCTTATATCTGTTTGATTTATCACCTGATTTATGTGATGGGGAACATTTTAATTTGATCAAGCACAGTAACTTAAGAATAGAATTAAAATTTAATAAAGTTCTAGAACAGACAGTTTCATTAATAGTTTTTGCCGAATTTGAGTCCCTGATTGAAATCAACAAAACAAGAAACGTGCTCTTCGATTTTGGAAGCTAATGATGTATGCCTCACAGATTCATCGAATTTTGTCTAGAGATAGAGATGCATCAAGATATTTCATTGGAGTTTTCCCATCAGACGAAATACCTCTTCCAAAAGAACGTGCTACCCTAGTTGTAAATACGGATACACGTGACCAAGAAGGATCACATTGGTTGGCAATGTATATTAAAGACAAGGACACTTTAGAATTTTTTGATTCCTATGGACTTCCACCAGAAATGTACGGGGTTCATATTTTCAAGTATGCTGAACAGTTTACGAATGTGAAATGGAATAAGAAATCTATCCAAAGTCTCACATCAAATGTTTGTGGACTTTATTGCGTATATTTTCTTTTAAAAATAAGCCGAGGTTATTCGATGGATTATGTGTTATATGAATTATCTCGTAGTAGACTCAATGATTTTCGATTGTATCAATATTTCAAAAAAGGTATAATGTAAGATTAAATTTTAGATGGTGAATAAAATATATATATTTCTTATATTTTGTGTTTGTGGTATTATTTTTGTAAGACAACTATCACTTAATTTTTTATTACAAATGTATAATATTGCCTGATATTTAATAATTAGTATGAATAAAATACTATATTATTTTACTTTCTGAAATAAATAAGAACTAAACAAAGTATAAATTGAAAAGAAAAAGCAATTTATTTAGGAACAAAAAAAAAAAAATTACACTTTATATTCTATCCATGATGATGAAGGTTTTCCATACAATATTTTTGTTTTCAGATATTTATTCTTAATATAGCTTGATGGAAAATTTTTTCTTTTTAAAACTTGGTTAAAAATTCAAATCCAAAAGGCTTTTTTTTTTCCTGTCCCTTACTAGATGAGTAATCAAATTTATAATATTTGTATTGCGTATAATTTTTCCATCCACTATCAGCTCTTTATCAGGTGTCCAGTATATTTCTCCTTGATTTTGCTGGATAAAGTTTAAAATTTTCTTTGGGATATTTTTGCATTTCACTGGGGCTATACTTCCTATCTCCTCTTCAATTGTATCAACGCTTGTTTCCTCTTTGGGACGGGTTATAACATGCTCTTTTGGTGATAAGCTTGTAAGGGTATTTATCTTATCTTCAACCGTGTCTGTAGACTGATTTTGATAATTTTCTTGTTTTGTGTCCACTGTTTCCATGATATCAGGATTTTTACTAGGATAGGGAAAGTTTACAAACTTCTGAAGAATTTGAAGATAAAGAGTTGCTTTTTCTTCATCAGTGATATTTTTCCTTTGAAGAATGGTATGCATCTGTTTATCTAGTGTAGACAATTGGACCTGAACAAAGTTTTGAAATCTTTGTTCTGGGACAAGCATAAGTTTCTTAGTATGCTCCATTAAATAGAGAAGATAAAACCGAAAGGGCAGCGGGGATTAAGAAACTAAGGAATCCTTCCCCCTTTTGAACTAACAAATGCCTTTTCTTATATAAAGGAATAGATCTATCTCCCAATTTCCGTACGACCGTTTTAAAGGGGGCCAGATTTGACTTCTGGCGTTTGGTCAATGGAACATTACCTTTTAAAGTGTTCATAGCACATTCGCATATGGCCTTTATCAGAGAGTTTGGACATTTTCGCAAAATCTTTTTCTTACTTTTACTTTTAGTTAAAAGTTTTAAATGCTCAATATGTTGCTTAGTCGACATGTTTAAAGCGAATGTCGTATACCATATATTTCAATCCTTTAAATACTATATTTAAACACAGAAAAAATATTACGGTAAAATGTATTATTTCTGCGAGCAATTATGATCGAGGGACATAAACAATGTTTTTATCCCCAGGAAAAATATTCGTACGTACGCGTAATTGTTCATCAGTTTCCGGTTTCAAATCGATAAATAAATATCCATATGGACGAATTGTTGCATCGTTATAGCTTTCAAGAAAAAATTTTGATTTTGAAGGATACATTTGTCTAGCTAAACAAGAAATCTGCTGTTTGTCTCTAACGTTTTTGAAACAGCATAAATAAGAAGCATTTAAAGAAATATTTCTCATTTCTCGACCCTTATAAAAAATGTTTTGAACAATAAAGATAACAGATATATTTTTATGATGACTTCCCTTTGTAAATAAATTTGATAATTTTTTATCATCACCCAATTCACTCATTAAATCATCTATTATTATAAGAGCATCTCTCGTATTTTCTATATCATGGGGTATACCTTCATGAAATTCAACATCAAGTATTTCATTAAAAAGTTCTTGAAAAGCACCATAACACCAGATAATTTTTGAAGGGATTGGTTTAATCGATTTCGTATCTAATAAACGTTTTACAAAGTAAGTTTTACCGGAATTAGATGGACCACATATTAGCATAGAAAAGGGATGTTTCATGTAAGGAAACTCCATTGTAAATGAAGAAAATATCTTTAAAACTTTTATTTTATATGTATATACCTTTAAAAGTAATCTTAGAAGTAAATTATAAAAATACAAAAATCAATGAAATAAAAAATATATTTTATTTATGCACAAAATATCGAATTTGAAATGAGATAAGCAATTCGTAATAAATCCAACCCGAATAATACAATGTTTAGAAAATAGACTTATGCAGAATTAAATATGCTTACAGAATTATATATATATATATATATATATTTATACAGAATTATATATATAATTATTTATATATATATAATTATTTATACAGAATTATTTATACAGAATTATTTATACAGAATTATTTATACGGAATTATATATACAGAATTATATATACACAATTAAATAAATAGAATTATGTATGTAGAATTATATATGTATACAGAATTATACATACATACAGAATTTTATATGCATACACAATTAAATAAACAGAATTATACGTACAGAAAAATATACAATGATAAATTTCAAGCGAAAAGTTAATTAACTTTGCTCACAGTTAATAGAATAATGTCCTAAAGCCAAAGTATTTATTTTATTATTTAGCAAGAACCTTTTTTCATCATGAGCAGAAAGGGCGAGCTTGTTGAGAGTGACACTGTAAATATTATGATTTACACATCTAATTAGATTCATTGAGGTATACAAATTAATGTCTTCTCGTAGGTACCTACGGTATTCTTCAAAATCAATTTTTTTCTGCAAAGTTGATTTCTTTACACCTTTAAGTTTTTTTATCAAATGACAACCATCCACTTTAAAGAATACATTTTCGATCGCAAACCTATAAATTCATTCATTACTTTACCGCAAATTTCGTCATTCATTCGTCTTTCGTCCCAAAACTTTTTTTTATTTTTGCGATTAATCCCATGTATATTATTTGTTGGGTATTCTGAAGTGTCAAAGAGATTTATATTTTTTTAATATCACTATAAATATCATTGCATTTTATATTATAAATGAAGCTATCGGTATCGGTATATAAAAACTTTACATTTTCTCCGCAACACGCTTTCATCTTATGGTAATGAAACTCATACATCAAAGTCTTGGAAATATCGAGTATCGACATCCCTACTGCTATAGGCTTGTTCAATGTTAGTGATGTTTTACCCATATGAAAAGCTGCTAAATTCTCACAGAAAATGGTCCTATCTTTAAAATTTGGTTTAGATATTAATTTTTCTGCCTTTTCCCCATTATTGCACAGACGAATATCTACACGCTTTCGTATGTTCTCCATTGTTTTCCCAAAAATGGCGTTATTCATTAATTTGTAAAAATTTTTTCAAATTCATTTTCAGCTTCAGTACGGAACTGTGTGTTCATGTTTATGTACGGCTGAAGCCAGGATTCTTGATGGAATTCTAAAATTTTATGCACCTTTTTCAAAACTAAACCTAATTTTAAATATTGTTTTAAATTTCTGATATGGACTACATAGTTTGTTTTAGGGTATAATGTGGTTAATAATCTCTTTTCTTTACATCCGGGGGGTACTGAAGATTCAGGGGCTAATGGTAAGTCCGAGTGGTCATCATGTAAAGATTCCGGATATTCTAAATCCACTTCGAGAATATATCCTTTTCCCCCATTCTCATCGATGTTGTCAACGTCTAAAAATCTACCCACTTAAAATCATTTAAGGGAAGGTATTGACTCATAGCCCAACCGTAAAGATTATTGGCATCTAAATATAGCAAAAAGTTTTGCGGTTTACTAGGTTCAAAGTTTGGGAGAAACTTATTATTTGCTCTGGCATAACGATTAGAGCATTGAGAGATCCCACCCGTATACCCTTCTCTATGAACAAATACATGTCATAGTCCATCAATAACTCAATTTTAACTTTGGTGAATTTCAACATTGAATCCCAAGAAAGACCTGGCGCAGTGTAATACCACACTGGATCCAAATTGTAGGCTTTCATGCACACGCTACGAAAATTCTCAAAATATCACTTAAAATAAGAACATCGGTTTTTACATACAAATCAGAATATTCCCCTAAAGTTTTTATATTAAATGCATTCCACACGTGATTTGCATGCTGATAATCATTATCGGTTATATATTCATCGTTGAGACGATTGTAAAATTTCTCTTTGGGGGGTAAACTTGTTTCATTCAACTTTTCGGGACCCGACACATAATCATAAGGGAAACATCCTTTTCTCATAAGGAAGGTGACTTTATCTTCGGAAATAAATGACGTTATATTTCTACACTGGTCTGATTTTAGATTTATAACTAATTTTTCGAAACGTCTCGGCATGAATCTACAAGAGTCTAGAAACCGGATAGAAAACTTTTTTACTAATTTTTTTGGAAAAAGAAATATATTTTTCTGTATTTTCAGGTATTACATTTATATCATAATCGTTATTTCCAAGCTCTTTGATGAATAAGTGAGAATCATAACCGGATAAATTATGGAATATAAAAGGTAGAAATGTCGGTACTTTAAACTTTAAATTACAAGAGTTATGTGCTGGGCCTCTGTAAAAACCTGTTAAGTGACAATGATCCCGTACTTTCCAGTCCTCTTTTGTAAAACTACCACTACAGATGTAACAGTGACTAGAAGAATCATAAACATCTTGCTGCTCCTTCGTGAGGGGGATCATGGACTTTTTATATGAATACAAATATTCAATCTCCTCTGCCTCCTTAATCGCAACTTCCATGAAAACTTTAGCAGCATTTATTCCTCTATACACAATAGGATATATATATATACAAAAACTATATGGTTCATGTTTTTGGTACTTAACGGTGAAAGAATTTTCGGAGGAAGGTTCGCAAGATGAGATGGGCTTAGTAAAACATTCAAAATCTGCATAAGCAACAAATGGAATTTTCAAAGTGTGTTGAAAGTTTTTAAAGTACAGCCATTTCTCTTTAGGCATTTCAATTCTTACACTGTCGTGTGAATTACAATTTTTTCTGTGTTTTGAAAGAACATTTTCAGAAGAGAAATGCTGTAAACAACGACGGCAGATACTAGTCATGTGATGGAATTTGCTGAGTTGACTTGAGACAAGTCTAGAGAGATTTTTTATCCAACAATAATGAGAATTATTTATAGAATTTTTTAGATACAACAGGTCAACATGTTTATTTTTTCCGCCTTGGTGATAAGAAGAGGAAACACTTTGTTTTCTTCATTTAATCCATACACATTAATAGATATTTCATTCACTTTTTCAAATTTAGCTATATCTTTTAAAGGAGTCGGAAAGTTTATTCCAGTGAAGTCTAAAGTATTAAAGTAAGTTTCATATTGCTGTACGCGATGTGCATTATCCTTCACCGGAAAGAGAGCTGAGAGTACGGCCCATTTAAAGCAAAAATTATCGTGGTTTTGGACGTTAATCACGGCATGTTTCTTTTAATTATCTCTGGTAAATCAATAAACAATGAAGCACGTAAAGGATTAAATTTGTTAATTCTGATTTCTAAATACATTATAGAATCAAGAGTCCAACCCGATTCTTTTTCTTGGAAATCGGCGGTCTCCGCTAAAAGTTTGTCTACGATCGAATTGTAAAGTTCTCCAATATTTGTTTGAGTAAGAATAATGTTATTCTTTGTTTTAAAATTTTTCTCATCGGTAATAATCCCGGTATTTGACGCTTTAGAATAATTACAAATTAGCATACAATTAACTTTCAGTTCATTCTTTTGTATTTCATTTATAATTACATTAAGAAAATCCTGTTTTTTCGAACTTAGGAACTGTTTGATATCAAGAAAATGATCCTTATTGTCTAAGCGCAACGTTTTGATTCTACTTTTAAATGCACTCTGAATCAGAGGAAATGAGTTTGATAAAGGAATATTGCCTACCTCCATTTGGCGTGGATTATTTACAGTTGATGTGCTGGGTACATTTTCCTCTCCATTAGTTGTGTGGATTTTCAAATGTCTAATTAATCCATGTACTGTTACACAGTTTTTATTACACACTGGACAGAGGAAAGAAGTTGATGATGCGTGAACTGTCTTTACATGTTGATTAAGACTGTTTCTTTGATAGAACACTTTTCCACACTCGAAGCAATTGAAGACTTCCTTTCTAGTAGAATTAGAAAGTTTGATGGGTCGAGTCTTCTCCTCATCATTTGTAGCATGGGATGTAGAAGCGGCATTTTCCTTCTCAGAATAGCGGTGCACTCTAATTCGAGATGAACTTTCTGAAGTAGAAGGAGTAGTTTGAACAAATGGGCATCCATGGGTTGTTGATTGGTGTCGTCTTAGACTATCCTTTCTATTAAAAGTGCGTTTGCAGATGGCACAGATGTACGAAGATACCGAGTGATATGTCTTAATATGACGATTCAAATTCTTCTGTTGAGAATAAACTTTTTACAGTCTTTACATTTAAAGTTATTATTTTCACTGATTAACTCGAATGACTCGTTCCATTGGCTGTTGCTGATATCTCCAAAATCCATTTCAGCTAATACATTCCCATCAATAGGAATGTCAACTTCGTTAAATATTTTCTCTAAATGATCCATTTCGTTTAACTGATATTAAATACTAAATTCTCGGAAAATAAAATTCAAAATAATCGCTATTAAATTGGAAGTAGTAAGCAATTTCTTTATACTGAACGAGATCAACGTGCTGTACTAAAGCAAGTGAGTATAATTTCGAGCTGTTCCTATTTATAAACCATTGCCAAAACCAGAAGGGAACGTTATCTTAATCACGTTATCGATTATTTACAAAAAGGGATTCCCTTCCGAACTCATTGCCACGCTGAATTTGAATGAGCTAGTGTGCATACTTCCCACAGTAATCTGTAGATTAAATGTTATCTTGGGCCAAAAGAGTCGCCAATTCTTATCTAAGAGGCCAACTACCAATTTCAGATAAAATTCCGAGCTACATGTATGAGTACCTTTATGGTAACGTATCCCCACTACATTACTCTATAGCAGTAATTATATTTTGTATTGACATGCACATAGGATTTCTGGAGCCTTTCCAGCGTGAATAAATAAGGTTCTTATCAGGACACACATTCTGATATATATCTAGAACATTTCTCTATGACCATAAAAGTACACATTCCATTTTTACCCTACTGAGTAATACTTTATCAGACTTATGATTCATTCTGCACGTGACTTCGTTTGGTCTAAACATGCACCGTACGTTTATTTCAAAATTGTAAGATTACCTAATAAAATAAAGAAATCCCTAGTTTTGAATAGTTTTACATCGAATTTTTCAAACAGAGTGCTATTAATTTTTAGTTGTAGGAATCTCAACTTTATTTTTACTATTTTAATTCGGTTTTTGATGTATTCACAAAATCTCAACGAAGCATTAGGTCTTCGTAGTCGAATGGTTAGAAAACATGTCTAACATTCAAGTACGAAGACTTTTGAGGTTCGAAACTTAAGAATAGGCATAAATCTGCACTTGTAAATTCAAATCGTTCATGGATGGCGCCACAGGCGAATAATACTTTAGTTTAAAAAATAATGAAATATATTTAAGGGGGGGGGGAAATAGATTATAATAAAATATATTCATTAACCCTAAGTAACAAATTATGTCCCCCTCCAAAAGTTTGATTCATTCATCGCAATTTAGATTTGCGTCCAATGACGTACTTAAAAAAATCATAATCATTTAATTAAAACTATATCAGAATATAACTCGTTATCTCTAAAAACATGCATTTGTAACACCCATTTACAGAGCCCAAAACCCTTATCAGAGCGGAGGGGGTACCATCCTCCCGGTTCAGACCCGGGGGAATTTCCACTTCCTTTCGTTTGCCTAATTTTCAATCCTCTGTTTCAGAAATCACAAGCATCAAATTTGAAATATAACAAATAATCATTCAACACGTATATCATGATTTTCAGAAATAGATGTATACGGAATGATATAAAAATAATCATATGTACAGAAAAATTTGACTCTTTATCCCAATTAAAATTTGCTTTCAATGACGTAATTAAAAAAATCATAATCATTTAATTAAAACTATATCAGAATATAACTCGTTATCGCTAAAAGCGTGCATTTCTTATCAGTACAGATCCCCGAAACCCTTATCAATCACAAACCATCTTCCCGGTTCAGATCGGGGGGTTCCACCCACTTTTGTTTGCATGCGGCTCCACCGGCTCCACTGTTCCACTGTTCCAGAACCGGTATATTATAACTACTCATAAAACACACGCAAACGAAATACTGGAATGTTATGATAGAGAGATCATTCTGTCCTACTTTGTGCTGAAGAATCAATGCATAGATAGATTTAAACAAGTTTGAATATTTGATGGAGGAAGTCCATTCTTTTTCCCGACAATGTCATCCTCCAAAGTATTATTGGTTCTGTTAGTTTAGATTTATATATATATATATATATAAGGCTGCAACACAACTATAATCATGGTAACTCAATTCAAAGTAATTTCGAACTTGTAGGGAGTTATCCCAGATTATTCCCGTTGTTTGTATAGAGTGTTGTGAACTTAACTTATTATTTTATTATTTAATATATATTATTTTATACGAGGGTTGGGCAAAAGTCATAGCAAAAGTGGGCTGTCTTTGCTGGCTGGTTTAAAAGTTAGCTCAAAAGATGTGTTTATGTATATTCGAATTTTTAACTTAAGTGAATAATTGATTTTCATTGATGTCAAAAAGCTTGATTCTCTTCGTAAAAGCTCTGTGAGTAAGGAAATTTTGTTAAATTATTTTTTGAAAGATACTTTTCTTATGTAATTGTTTTTGGATTTTTCTACTTTTCTTATGTAATTATTTTGTGATTTTTCTGCATTAAGAGTTTCGGAGAGTATGTTACATAATAGTAGTGAGTGGGTTTATCATACTCTCTGAGTTTTTACATACTCTGAATTTTTGTTTATTTTTTTTCATTTGGTTTTTCCTACCGAGTTGCAAAGGGGGAAGGTTGGCGCCTTCAAACTAGTTTAACCCCACTTATTCGGTCCTAAGACCTAAATTGCTTTCTGACTCGCTAGGTTCTTCTTTTTGGTAGTTTCATTTTTTATTTCTCTATAATTTTTTTCTTCATGTTCAACTTTTATATATTTTTATTACGCTATTTCTTGTTATGTTCATTATCTATTATTTCTTGTTTTTGATATATAATACATATTTCTTTCATATATATATATAAAGAGCTTCAAATTATGTATAAGTTAATCACTCTGATGACCACCGAATGCATAAAGAAAAGTTTTAGTTATTATTGGACAATTTCTTTTGAAAAACAAGTTAAAAAATTTTCGAGAACTCTTTTTTAACAAAATGTTCTATATACGATTTCATTTTTTTCCTCACAATGAGACTACAATCTTATTATGTAAAGAAATCTAGCAAACTCATACAGTGACGTAGCTACCAGTGGGCTAGATGGTGCCATGCACCGGGCCCTCAAAAGCTCAGTTAACCCTTCGGTCCCTGACCTCCAAACAAGCCATATTTGCGGTATGTTCTCCCACAATTCAGATACAAATACAAAAGGCTGCAACACAAGTATAATCATGGTAACTCAATTCAAAGTAATTTTGAAGTTGTAGGGAATTATCCCAAATTTTTCCCGTTGTTTGTATAGTGTGTTGTGAACTTAACTTATTATTTTATTATTTAATATATAGTATTATTTTATACGAGGGTTGGGGCAAAAGTCATGGCAACTATTTTTTTTTTTCTTGAAGATACAAGTCCAATTGAAAAATGTGACATATACAGATGAAAGTCCAAGACGTTAACTACATGTGTGGATAATGGATAGCACTGAAATATCGTAACAAACTAATTTATTACGATAGAATACAGGGCAATATGGCCTTCACGGTGCAAAAGAATGACAACACAGTACACATAAAGTTGACATAACAAACCTTGGCCTAAATACTCCTAATGTAATCCATGAGCTGCTCGATGACGGTACGTGCCAAGTCGGACCGCACACTGACCTGTCGTCCCTAACGTTGCTCATCACTGGTTGATACACATCCTTGCTGAAACTTTCCTATCCACCGTGCTACTGTACGGTGTGGTAGGGCATTATTCCCAAGGGTTTTCACTAATTCACTGTGACATTCCATCGCATTTCTCTCTCGGAGAATGGCTATTTTGATGTAAGCGCGCTGCTCAACACGGGTTACTTCCATCTTGCCCGGCACTCACCAACTGACTGATTTAACAGCCCTCACTGCACTACTACCAGCTATCACAGATCCATCTTTTGTTCTGCATACACACTGTGCATGTAGAACTTCCACATGACGTATATATGTTTGTGATCCGTTCGCATATCTACAAGAAAAAAATTAGTTACCATGACTTATGCCCCAGACCTCGTATATATTATAATTATGTTAATATTATTTTCAATTTCAGCGTTTTTCTATAAACTGTTACTTGAATATAAGCTTCAAGTTCTATGAGAAATCTTACCATATTTATTAATACCTCTTAAAAAATTTGCACAGGAAGCAATTACTGGTGGGTGAGTTCGATCCTCCCGAGTAAATAACCAGATATTCCATAACATTTTATAGCGTTGCGCATTATATTTCTCTCTCCTTTTAACGTCAGTAAGTACGAGTACAAACGAATTGTATTGGATAAATTAGATGACTGAAACTTTGGATTAAAAAAAAAGAAAGAGACCCGATTGTGCGTTTAAGCGCTAACAACGCCAAGAAGAAAAAAAAAGATAGTAAACAAGAATTACCAAAAATTTCTTAGTCAGCCTTTTGCGAGCACCTCTGGTCTAAGTATTTCTGTTAATAATGAAACTTGTACATGTATATGTAGGAACATGGGTGAAGCTACCACCGTATAAACCGTATCAATGATACGGGACCTCAACATGTGTAATTACAGTACTACTAACAAGGCTTTCATTTCTAAAAAAGGGCCTGAAGGAGTTTTGATACGGGGCCTATTCAGAACTAGCTACGCCAGTGTGTAGGTAGTACGCAGCTTTGTTTTCCTATGTTCTGCAGAGCACGTTAAGAAGCTGATATTTTAAGTGGCTATGTATATTTAAAATATTTCTATATTTTTACTTGATTAAACCGAACCAAGACAGGGCCCTCATTTTTATTTATTTTTTGCAACAAGGCCTTTGGGCTTATGTTCCCATACATATTTTAACTTTTGTCACTCGCACTGAACGGTGAAACGCATGTAAAATGTATGTCGAAATAGCTCATGGTATGCATTATTTGGAATCCTACTATATGAATAATACTATATGCTGACGATTTGTATACGAAATCTCCAATCTACCTTTTTCACTAGTTTTATTCATTCAGCTGAATTTAATTATTTAATATAAAAACATTAAATGATGGAATATTTATATCAGTGGGAGAGGGGAATAGTGTAATCATTAAAATACTTAAATTTTAAGTCACTTAAAGAGTTGACTTTTTAAGCAAAAATTAGAATATCTGGGGGGAAAAAATCTTTTCCTCTAACAAGATATTTATTGGTTACTATTTTCCCCTCAATCAAAGCTCAGTTATGCAGGTATTTGTGACAATCATCTCTCTATATAAATACGATTATATTCCTTATAATTTCCACAACCACTAATCCAATAACTTAGCTCTTGTGATATTCCACTCTTTCCGCTTAAAATTTTAATTGTTTTATTTCCTACTTTTCTGTTCACATTAAAAATTATATATATTAATGCAAAACTGTTATTATACCCTTGAACTAAACTGTTACCCATAATGTAAGAAAAGTACTTCTCTCAAAAAAATAGAACACTCAGTTAATGTTTTTCAAACAGCGAATTCTCGGTGACTCCATCCTCACCAAGATTAATGAATTCGAAATTTTCATCAATAGCCAAGATCCAGACCTAATAGCCCTCCAAGAAACAAATCTCCGTCCCTGCCATAGTCTACACATCCCCAACTACAAAACCTACCGGAACGACAGGCTGACCCATCGTGGGGGAGGAACGGCCATATTGATCAAGAGCTCCATCCCTCACCATGTTCTGGATATTGCAACCCACAACTTGGAAAACACGACGGTCAACATAGAAGGTGAAAGGAACATCACCATCAGTTCCATCTACAGGCCACCAAGATCGCCGGCCCCATCACTAATTAGTGACCTGCTAAAAATTTTCAGAAACCGACCGGAGTGCCTAGTTGTGGGTGATTACAATGCAAAACACAGAACATGGAACCAATATGTCAAAGCCAACGCGGCTGGAAATACCTTTCACAAATTTGTGAAGAACTGTGGCTTCACGATCACAGCCCCGGCTGACCCCACGATGATTTCCAACAGGAGGAATGGTAGGAATAGTACACTCGACTTTGGTGTCTCCTGCGGTCTCAGTGACACGCATGCACAGTCGATCTTTGACCTCTCGAGCGACCACAATCCTGTTATCTTTACCATGACTCCTAATTCCTCCTACAAACACGCTCACAATTGTTGTACGTTCACCAACTGGGAGCGATACCAGAATATTCTCTCGGTCACTGTCCCTGGCAACCCGAGGATCAACGACCAGAACGGAATCGAGCACGCAGTCAATAATTTTACCCAACTGATTCAAGACTCCATTAGACAAAGTAGCAAGTTCAAATTCCTAACACATCAACCATATTCGATTCCTCCGCAGACCCGTCAAAGGATCAAGGAAAAAAATAGACTCAGAAAACTATGGCAGGAGACAAGATTCCCACCTACAAAAACTGAACTCAACAGACTCCAACGAGAAATTAAAAAGGAACTCAAATGCATTAAAGACCATGTATGGGACTGAGACCTTGAAGAAGCAAACGAAAACACAGACGCCCTCTTCAAGATCATGAACAAAAGAAATCGTAAGCAAGTAATTTACCCCCCACTCATCGGCTACAGAGGCCTAGTGTACGACACTCGAGAAAAGGCGAATCTCTTTGCTGACACACTCGAGGAGTCCTTTAAAGAAAACAAAGAGCCCTACAGCGACATCCAAATTGCAAAAGTTAATAGAGCAGTGAGGAACTACCTCCGTGAAGCTCCCCACTCGCTACCGCCTCTAACATCCCCAAGTGAAGTCTGTGAGATCATACATAACCTGAATAACAAGAAAGCTCCCGGAAACGATAATGTCAAAAACTTAGCCCTCAAGTCGCTCCCTCTCAATGCAATAACTCACCTCACTAAAGTCTATAACAAGTGCCTTATTCACAATTACTTCCCGCAAGCTTTGAAGCATGCCATCATTACAGTCCTCCCAAAACCTGGAAAAAATAACAAATTAGCCATTAATTACCGTCCCATCAGCCTCCTTTCCACAATAGGAAAAGTTTTCGAGAAGATCATCCTCAATAGAATTAAAAACTTCACTGAAACAAATGGAGTAATTCCTAATTTCCAGCATGGCTTCCAAGAAAAAACTTCCACATCTCACCAGTTGCTGCGAGTCTCCAATAAAATCATTGCGGGCTTCAATAGCGGGAAAACAACAGGAGGAGTCTTCCTCGACGTAGAGAAGGCCTTTGACAGGATGTGGCACAAAGGCCTTATTTTCAAATTAATCAACCTCAAGTTCCCAGACCACATCATCCTTCTCATTAATAGCTTCCTTCGAAATAGAACATTCCAGATAAAAATTGAAGCCACCACATCCAGAATTGCAAACATTGAAGCCGGATCGCCCCAAGGGTCAAACCTGAGTCCGATCCTGTACAATATTTTCACTTACGACTTCCCCACCTCTCCACTGGTCGATGTCTGTCTGTTTGCTGATGATGCGGCCATAATCACCCAAGCCAACACTCCTGAGAATGTCAGATCGAAACTCCAAACCTACCTATACAAACTGAAAAAGTGGCTCCGTCTCTGGAGAATTTCCATCAACACGGATAAATCCAAAGCAATCATCTTCAAAAAGGGGAATTACAGACGAACCCCACCCCCTCCATTGAAACTTTTCCAAAGCCAGATTTCCTGGTACAAAAAGGTGGACTACCTCGGAGTTACACTAGACAGCAAACTGACATTCAAAGACCACCTAAACAAGATCAATTGCAAATTCAAAAAAACGCTAGCATCTCTACACCCTCTACTTGGAAGAAAATCTAAGCTATCACTCAATAGGAAAAGGATAATTTACATTCAATACCTCCAGCCCCTCCTGACGTATGCATGCCAGATTTGGGGCATTGCGGCAGAAATGCATCTCAACAAACTCCAAATTATTCAAAACAAAGCCCTCAGAACCATCCTGGACGCCCCAGTCTACGTTCCCAGGCGATACCTACATAAGGAACTCAAAGTTCTCCCAGTCAACTCCCGCATCAAACAGCTTTCAAGTAAATTTCACGACCAAACTGCTCATCACAACAACCCCACCATCCAAGTCCAATCAACTATTGTCAATCGACCAAGAGACTCTCACAAGTACCCCAAGAAAACAACTAACCTCAAAAGAAAATTCTAATGGATAAGTTGAAAGAAACGAAATGAAAAAAAGAGCAACAGCTTTCAACTCTCGATTCGGAAGAATCGAAACGAGACGATGACGGAAAGTTCCCCTTTCCAACAATCCCCACATGTTTGGCCGTTCTCAGTGCGCCCACCACTCAGGGGGGAAACACGTTTCTGAAATGGCTCACTTTCCTTCCAGGGCAGCTTCCCGACCAACTCGATGACGTAGGCCCTTCATTCCCTATCTTCCGAGAAAAACGGTGACCGCATCGTGCCTTCAGCTGAAGACCGGACTCCTGACTGAAATTCAGTCCCCCCTCCCTTACCTCCGACAACTCCTGTTGCTATGGGGCGGCTTCGGCCGACCTCGTGTGTCTTTCCACATCCCACTCAGACGAAGAAAAAGCGCTCTTCGAGCGCTGGTGCTTCAAACTTCGATATACCCTTGTCTCGGTATGTGACCAGCACGCTATCTGTTTATTCTTGTTCAATGACATTCAGTACTATCCATCACTGGCAAAAGGGGAAAATACAATGCTATTCAAAATTCCGTCCATTTGGGGTTCTTTTGTTTGAAAAACTATCTATCTCATGGAAAGTAATAGTTCTGCATGTTTCTCAGAATAATTTAGGTGATTCTACATTGAATTCAGCATAACTTCTAGAAACGTGTATTATGAAAACTTACAAAGGGAAATAATACCAAACCAGTTTTTATCCCTGCGTTCTGATTTCCGCTAAGGGTACTTTTGCTCTCATAAACCTCACGGGATCTGGTACGATATTTAACGAAGAGAAATGTAAAAGTATCAAATATTTTTAAGCTATTATGCTACTTTAGAGCAGGGGAAATTATAAATGAAAATAATTCCTTCCAAATTAAAATCTATACAGATATACGCAAAGAGAGTGAGACTTAAATATATTTCTCTTTCACTTACATCTTACAAATAAAAAATTCATTTTACAGAAGAAATAAAAATATCCTTTAAATAGATTTGCAACAGTATTCTTAAGATTCTATGCGTAACTACACAAAATTATTTCCCTCTTTTGAAAGAAAATATAGGAACAACACTGTGTTTTACTTGTATCTTGTGAAAATTGATAGATTTTGTACTAATATAATAAAAGCAGAAAAATATACGAGGATAGGCAAAAGGTGCCTTTTTTCTGAACATTGAAGTGACAGGGCACTATAAGAAAAAAGTTAAATAAACATGAAACAATTTTTTCAAGTTTAGAGAGTACACATTTGGGATAAGCTGTTGATACTTAAAATATTTGTGGGTTTTTTTTAATTGTCTGTCAAGAATACTCATACATTCTACTTGGCCTGAAGAGAATTCTCATTGGAGGTATTGGTAGAGGAACCTCTTATTTCTATCATACTTAGTTATATACAAATAGGACAAGAATTCAATGAAATATATTCACGTGCATAATTAAAAAGTTCTTTTTTTTTGTTGTAGTTTTCTTTAACGTTATTTCCAAAATTTAACGTGTCCTTTTTCAACTCCTACTATTAGCTCTCTCTCTCTATCTTTATATATAAAAATCTGTGCGTGTGTTTTTCACTGAACTCCTCCTAAACGGCTGGACGGATTTCGATGAAATTTTTTGTGTGGGTTCAAGTATATTCGAGAAGTATTTAGATTCCCAATTCGGTCCGATATCGCAATTAGTTAAGAAGATATTAATTAAAAACCCTCAAAAAATACAACTCAACATTCACCTGCATTGTTGTAATAACCCTATTGTTATAAACACACACACACACACAAGTAATATAAAAAAAATTTTAAATCAATTCCTACTTAGATCAACCAAGAAAAAATTTATTTTAGCCACTTTTTATTAAATAGTTGCAATTAATATAAATATGTATATACATATGACAGAATCACAACATTAAGTGGTAATTAATTTTTTTAATTATTATTAAAGTATCGTATTGTTATTATTGAATTTTGAACGTCATTCTAGTGACTCTGATGATAATTAAGCTCTGAAATCCCCCTCTCCAAATAACCACACCAATGGCCCCTTATGTGAGGCAGGTCGTTAGTGGCATCAGGGCACGAACACGCGACACTCTGCACACGTGAATGTGCAACAATTACTAGGCTACAACATGCACTATTTTGCACCGAAAATCTACTTAAACAATTGTTGAAAAATCGAGAGCAAATAACAAAAATGTTGCTTCTTAATGAAAAATGTTTTAAAAAAGCGAAAAACGTAAAAAAGTTGTTATATAAGATTTGTGGTGGTATCTAAAATAAGCCAGTAACAGCCTCCGCACACGATTGATCACATTTGTCAAGTGGGATGTTACGTGCTTACGAATCCATAGGTCGAGGGTTCTAATCTCCAACATTGGTGGCCTTGGCTTAACAGAAAAATGCAAACCTTTTGATGTGTCATGGTGCCGTCCACCCACCAAAAGAACAATCAAAATTCGTCAGGCCCACTTGACGCAGCAAAACAAAGTCGTCAGACTCACTTGACGCAACAGTAACAACTCACACGCTTTCCAAAACAACAAATATCTCGTCGTTTGCCTATCCTCCGACTCACTGGTGGGGTAGTACTATGGCGGTATCTAAAATAAGAGCCAGTAACAGGCTTTGGACAGGAGGGATCACTTTTGTCTAGTGATATGTTACGTGTTTACGCATCTATAGGTTGCGGGTTCTAATCTCCGACAGCACTTATAATTGATTTACTGAAAGGACAGAAAAACTTAAGATAATTTTCCTCCAAAAGCCCTAAATCCAATAATATATAAGATTAAAATATTTATATATATATATATTTCATTCAAATAAAATTTACAGTTGAAATTAGTTTTTTATTTTTAAAATCCTACATTATGTAATTTAAAGTGGTTGAATGTTTTTTTGATCGCGTAAAATAATTACGCAAAAGAGATAACAAAAAAATACAGAATAGTTACAGATTCAAACGATTTGCTCCTCAGAATTCTCCCCAAATCCACAACTTTTCGTTCTATTCCTATCATTGGTTAATACGTTTCTATAAAATAGAACATTTGTGAAATTTTAAATTAAAAATAATCAAGAAAAAAAATAATGAATGTTATTTTTTTAATACAAACACTGTAAATATTTAATTGTTAAATTTTATTTAATTACATTAAAAGTGTACTGTACATAGAAAAATGTATAATTTTACATCATTAGCGTTACACAAAAAAATGTATAAATATGTAAAATTTTACATCCCAAATGTATAATTTTATATATATTTAAAAAAAATTAAATAATGGGATCCGAGTTCATACAATAATCTACTACAAACTATTTTTATATCATTCATTGTATGAGGCACCACCCAAAAGGAGAAGTTGTGTAGGGGGAGTTTAACATTTGACTGTAAATCACTGAGATCGGCGATTTTTTAACATTTCGAAACTTCTCCACCCCCCTCAAAATAACTTTCTCCGAAGGCTTCGTTTTTGTCCTTTTTCCTTTCCCTACAGAGGGAGCGCTTATCGTTTTATGCATTTTAACCATAATGTGCAACAGAGGGCAAATCATTTTCACTTTATCTTCGGTAGCGGTGAAAGTGGTACGATTTAGCTCTAGAGATCTATTTTACGCTCTCTCATAGTTTGTTGCAATATGAAAAGTACAAAGGAATTGAATTCAAATGAGCTAGCGGAAGGAGTCAATGAATCGGCAGGAGCACTGCTCAAATATTCTAAATTATCAAGGTACATATTGTTAAACAGTTATGCACTTTATAATACTTCCCCGAAATTGAAATTTATTGGGGGTTTGTTAGACCATGAACTTTCTAATGTAACCGATGTGGTTCATATCGTTGGATGCATTTTTGAGGATAAGTTTAATGAAATTCTCGATCTTTTCACCACAAAATATAGTGAACTTGATTACTCGAAATTTCTTCTCTCTCGTTGTGAATTGTTATGTGTCGAACCAAAATACTCCAATTTCATTTTAGTATCTGCTTTCCTAAGTCATTTAATTTTATGTGAGGCTGGGAACAAGGAATGTTTCCAAATTCTGTACATCGGCGAATTCTGCTTCAATGTCTTATACAGAAGATTTTTTTGGAAGATTTTTAATTCCGAAGAAGGTCACAAGAATTTACAGAAATTTTGTGATCAACTTCGCAAAAAATTTATGGAGGACTCGACTCTGCGTGACTTGCGTAACACCACTGTTGGCGTAAAATGTATAAATCTTGTTGAAAACTGCGTTAATGCTACAGATGTTCATTTTTCATTGGAAGACGCAGAGATCAAAAGATTTCAAGACTGTTATTCATCGATAAATAACAGGGAGAGTAAATTCAAGACTTTGCGAGAGATCGAAAGTGTCTTATTCCCTTCCCGTTGTAGCAGATGCAAAAAGAAAACATTTTGCAAATGTTGTGGATCTAAATGCCACAACTACCTGGTATATGCAATACAGTTTATTTCTGAAAGATATGAAAGATGAGTAAAATGTTTCAATTGTATGTACTAATTGTTCCAAAATTGATGATCTGAGAAATAGGTGTATAAATGCTTTTTTATTAAAATTTGAAGGAAAAAAATCATAGGATCTAATAGATCGAACATATAAATTTCATTTTGCCTAAAATAATTTTTTGTGACTCAAATAGAATATTAATAATTTTTTGGAATATTTACATGATAAAGATTTATTTCAATACACTATTATGTTTTTAATGTGATATCCATGTATTGTATTCTTAGTAAAGATTTTTCATGTATATCTCTAGACTTTTGTGTGTGTTTAATAACAAACCTAATTTTTACTTGAAATCATTTTACTACTTCATCATTTATAAATATAGCTTTTCTTAAAGACAGAAATTTTGTATGATTTTAAAATCGTTATTTACATAGCTTGGAGTATCTATGTTTTCCTACTTTTGAAAGAATTATTTTTAACAATTATATTTCTTTGAAATAATTTAAATTTTAGTAGTAAGTGAGATTTTTCAATATTTTTAGGTAATGTAAAACATTTTAAAGTGTTTTTCATGTGTTGAAAAACTTTGAAAGTTGACAAAAAGTAATATATTATTGTAAGAATTTTTAAAAAAAGTTATATATATATATCATTGAATTGTGTGTATAGTATATAAAATAATGTAGCTTTTAAAACCATTCAATAATTATTTCCGAATCATAAGAAAATCAATCAATAATTCTAAAAAATTCTTTTTTATTAATTAAAATTTAAAAAAATAAGTGCATATGAATGTATTTTATGAGCAATGAGCATATAGAATTTCGAGAACACTTTAAAGAAAAAGTACTAAAAAAGTAACGTTTTTTCGCATGTAAATAAATTTCATTGAATTCTCTCCCCCATCGCGTGTAAGCAGAATAGACAGAAAAAATGATACCTCCAATATCTCTGATGAAAATTATCTTCTAACTGTGTTGACTTGTGTTTAATCACTCTCGACAGACAGTTCAAATCTTTTTTTTTTTTTTTGCTACTTCATTTTAAAATTCATAAAAAATTTAACTCATGTTTATTCAGCTTTGTTATTACGGTTGCCTTGTGCATTTCCCTAATATTTTTCTTCATAAAAAAAGTTTTTTCTTAAAAAAGAGAAATTTCCAACATAAAGAGAGAGTTCGTTAATACACGAAACTAAAAATTTATGTTTTGCTATAACAAAACTTACGTTATTGATTAATTTTTATATTAAGTATGTGTAACATTAACGATCAAACTGTGAGAATATTTCATTGTGCTACCTGAAAAAGCATTTTTAGACAGTTTTGAAATAAAAACCCAGGTAATATCAGTTTTTGCACTGTGTCCAAATAAAAAAAGAGGAGGGGAGGAATCACTTTTTATGCTATTGTAAAGGTTTTAATTGTTGGTATATTTATATCAAAAGACACAATTTTCCTTAAAAAATTATTAAAAGTTAATATAAGATTAATTGTAATAAATTTATTGCATACTGCATAAATTTATTAGAATATTTTCGAAAAAAGTGCTTGAGATTAAGAATATGTTTTAAAGAAACAACTAATTTGCCGTAACTGCTTATCTGCTCAAAAATGCTGAAGTGAAGGCACTTATATTTTGTTCCTCAAACAAATTTCTTATCGCTATTTACGATATGTGTTTCAAAAGAAGTAAGTATAACAATTCTAAAATTTCATATTTGTGGATTCTCTAATCATGTTTGCAATTAGCTGTAGTTCATCAATCCTAGAACTTTGAGGTAATATTTTATGTAGAGTGAAAATTTGCTAAAAAATAATAATTAGTCCAATTTATCTCAATAAAGAAAGTATAGAAAGTTATATAGCTGAAAACGCGGAAGAGAACGTTTGTAAACTGGGCTACCCACAAGAGGATGTTTTGTGGGTGAACTCTTCTATAATATGAATACTTTTAATTTCTTTAAGTGGTAGCAAGGCGGAGAGTTTAAAACTGTACATATGACCTACATGTTAGCCCTTTTGCGAGATTTCGGGCACAAATATTTGTCAAAAAATTTCCAAAGTTGCAGAATTCTAAGATGGAGAACTAGAACTTCAAAATCTCAGCTCTGTCCTAACTGAGGTTTTAAGGGCTGTTAAATTTCTCTAGAGGGCTGAAGATATAAACTATTTCCCAACAGTTAAAATTCATTTAAATTAAATAATTAGAATCTTTTACACATTATTTACAAAGGATTATGGCTTCAGAAAAAGTTCAAAATGTGTGAAATATAATCATAATTTTAAAAATTATAAGCACAGGAACAAAAGAAATAATTCTGTAAATAAATTTTGCGTTGCACACACCATTTTCTCTAAAATAATAGCCTCTGATGTATAAAATTTTATAGAATTATAAAAAATGTATCATACTCTTTAAACCCTACATCATTTAAGAATAATATATCTTTTGTATTTCAATATATTTAAAAAAAATTTTAAAAAATTTGAAAATGTAATTTTATTTAATTACGAATGAAATTTTAAGAATACATTTTACTTAAAGAATCTTTTTATTTCTTCTGTGAAATTAATTTTATTGGTAAAATGTGCCTGTGTGAAAAGGAAATTTATTTAAAAGTCTCTCTTTCTATAGCTGAGCATATTTAAATTCAGTATAGGGCTTTTTCCATTAATTTATCAGCTCTAAAATAGCATAATAGCTTATAAATATTTGGCACTTCTAGATTTCTGTCAGTTAATATCGTGCTTAAAAATCATAATGCATGGATAAAAACTGATTTAGTATTTCACTTTTTTAAGTTTTCATAACACCCGTCAGTCTTTCAAGTTATGCTGAATGATATATATGTAGAATATTACAAATAATTCCGAGATAAACACAGTTCTGTTACCTTCTATGAGGTAGGTAATTTTACAGAGAAAAATACAACACGTGGAAGGAATTTCGGAAGGCATTGTATTTCACCCCTACGCAAATGATGGATGGTACTGAATGCCAAGGAACAAAAATAAACACATAGCATGTTGGTCACTTCCAGAGTTCCATATTTGAAAATTGATATACACCTTTATTTTGGCACTCTAAATGCTGTCTTAAAAATATCATGTCCGCGTCTTAAGGGGGACTGCCAAATGTACTGAAATGGTTAGGGTACTTTTGCGCAATGAAATCACATTATTCAGGCGAATAACTTTTGCTGAGAACGAAAATTACTCATATAAATCCGCCTTGAAATGTCAGAAATAGTCCAGTAACTTTTTATATTACGAAAAATACAAATATCCTTGCTTCCAGAATTTTTTGACGCCATATTTGGCAAGCTTTATGAGAATGTCTATGCCACGTGTATGCAATCTACGTACTAAAGTTTTAAAACGTTACTTTAGAATAAAATTACCAGATAAGTGCTTAAATGTACATTAATAATACTATATTTTATGAAAAAGAATATTTTCCTACACGAATAATGACTTTAACCACTTCAGAAACACTAATTCTGCTTTTTTTACATGAAAAGGGGGGTAAAAATAAAGTAACCTTAAACTACGTTATCAAACCACTTCCCATGACATCCTTTCAAAAAGGCAATGGTCAAGTGACCTTGAAATCAGCTGACTGTTAGTTTTTGCTTGAACTTTAGAATGGCCGGAAGAATTACTTGCACATGTCAGCTGTGGAATGGGGGACTATTTTTAGCACTGATAGAAGTGGGGGACTCTATTTTTAGCACTGATAGAAGGGTGGTGGGGTTATTCCGCAAAAGTGTTCTTCAAACTTTTCCCACTCACAGAACCCCTAGAACACGGGTAACCAACCTTTTGAGGAAGAGTGCCACAATTTGATAAAAAATAATTATGAGTGCCGCTTCCAACTTTCCATCAAACAAATATGGAAAAGTAAAAAAATTGTTACTTATATTGTGGAATTTTTACGCAAATAGCACTTCTTTTTTTAATGCAAGAAATTTAAAAAAAAGATGAAGTGCAAAATTAGGTTTTATTGTTAATAAACTTTTTACAGGTTCAATTCAGTTAAGTTAGGTACAAAATAAAAATGAGTAACTTGAAACGCTTAATTTTAAATAATTATTAAACAGTTAGTATTTTCTTAATGTGGCTTTTGAATTATTCCTTTTTTTTTCTTTTTTTTTAACAAGTCATCTTTATTAGGATTAACTTTTTCAGATACTAATAAAATTAGGTTATTATAGGTGCACATCAGCTAGTTATATGAGTAATATTTATTTTATTACGTTCATAGCAGAAAACATTTATTCACACACAAACATATTTTGATCCAAACTTTGAGACTTTTGTCTGAGACAACCCCACTTCAATAAAATTGTAGAAAATTATTTATTATTATATATTCAAAATTCTTTTAATTTTTCAGTATGTCTGCGCGTGCCCCCGGTAGAACTCCACCGTGTGACGGGTTCACCTCCACTGCCCTAGAAATGGAAGGTCTTTTTGTGGGAACCTATTCCACGCACACTTTTTTGTAAAGGCAATTAAGTAAAGGATTGCATGGATTATTAAAAATTTTATACTTTTAATATAATTTACTAACATTAATAATATTAATCTGTGATCACCCACCCATGCATTATGTTTAGTAACTAGAATGTGTGCTTGATTTTTTCACAAAAACCGTTCGAAGTCTAAGCCCATTGAAATTAACTCCAATCGCATTACATATTTTGAGCTTAATTTATTTCTATGCTTTGCTTTTGTAACCAACTATGCCAAGAAATATTTTTCACTTGTTCACAATGTTCTGAATGTCATTAAAATGTTTAGAGGAATACTGAGTATTTAGTACGAATTTTCAAAAAAAAATTTTGGAGCTTTTCTTGCTTAAATTTAGAGTTTGAACATCAAATCTGTTGATAGGTCGATAAGTCGTTACCTTTCCCTTATTGTAGGTGTTTTCCCAACAAATGTCAAAAGGTGTCCTTTCCATTGGAAAACTATTTAGTTTTGCAAAACATTGTACTAACAATTATCTCGTGGAGAATCCGGGATAGTAAACAATAAAATTTTTACAATCTATTAGGATATAAATAAAACACATTTTAATATATATTTTATTATATTATAATAAAAGTTCTCAAAACGTATTGCAAAATAAAGTTATTATGTTGAAATAAAATTTTCAGTTTCTTAATGACAGAAATGAGTAAAGATGATGGAAATTGTTAGTTAATAAAACGTGTAAACAGCATATAAATTAATGATATTCTGATCAAACGGCATTCACCGAGACAGTTCAGAAAGATGAGAGATAAATCGCATTTGCGATATATTGGTGGAATTTGTCTTCCTTGATCACCGCAAAAAGTGTAGAATTTTTACACTATCGCTTGTAGTAAATATCACCACCTTTTTCCACGGTTTGGACCCTTTCTTCTACAAATTTTTTAATCAATGTTTAGAATAACATACTTTTAAAATTTATTAATTGACAAGATGATGTTTTTCGCAGCATTAACTAAAAATAATGTAACGTAAAATCCCTGTTTAGATTGATGGTTGTTAATTTTTTGCCTTTTTTTTTTAAAAAAAAATAAATTCAACAATACATTTTTTAAAGTTTATGATGCGCTGGCACCCTTAAGAATTTTAAAATGTAGACAATCCATTTAAAAACTATGTCCTATAAATATTTACTAATGCAATATAAGTGAATACCTAATCAACTCTTTTAAAACAGTTTTTTATGTAAACACTTATTTTCCATACAGTGGAGTGACACGTGGAACACTCGCCTCTGTCTCTGGAAACTGTGTGTTAAATATAATATTTAATGCACAGGTAAATGGTTCCACTATTTTAGTTATTTTAAATTTAATATACATGTTGCTTTTGTTGAAATACCGTTTTGTTTAGACATTTATGAATAGGTCTTACGGAAATTGACTCTCAAAGAGAATACGAGGCATTAATAAAAAAAAATTTCAATTTAAGCTATAGCTTTTAAACTTTCGATTGCTAATTCATGCAAAACACACAGAATTTCTCACACAGCTATGAACATTTCATAAAAATGTATTTAGTAAGGGAAAAATATTTCTCGACGTGAGTGGTTACAAAAACAAAGAACAAAATCGAATTAAACTCGGAATATGAGAGGCTACTTCAGATAATTTCATAATTTTTCATATGCGCCAACAGTTTGTGTAAAAAATTGTGAACACTTATCAGTTACTAAATGTAATACATGCGTTGGTGACAATTGAATCAAAAATTAATATTATCAAGGAGTAAATAACATTAAATTTATACATAATGAAATTTTTTAATAAAAAATAAAATACCTTTTTAAAATTGTCTTAACACATAATATCAAAAATTTGTTTATATATATACTTTAAATATTATTTTAAGATATGTTCTTCTATGTGTGGAATGAGATTCCCCAAAACATTTTATAGTTCTAAGCATTCCGAGAGTCGAAAACATTTGAACACTGATTTTTTTTTCAGAAATAAGAACTCTCCCATGGTCAAAAATTTACTGCTGTTTTAACCCCCACCACCCTAAAAAAGAATAACTAGCATTATTTTTAGCTGTTTTTAAATTGTGATTGTCCTTAGCAAGTGTCCCCTTTCGCTGAGGGGAGACCGCTACACCGGAAATACTCAAAATGACAAACATTGAATAATAAAAGTAAACGCAGATCCCATACATTAAATTATACACTGACACAACCGACCAGCACAATGAACTCCTCGAAACACTCAAATACCCACACTATAAAATTACACCTAAGTCACAAAGACGCATCAAAGTAATACAAAAAGGACTCCCACGCGACACAAACACTGAAGACATTAAGAACGACCTACACAACTTAGGATTCACAGTCAATCGCGTTTCACAAATCACAGGCAACTTAACTAAACAACTATTACCAGTTTTCATAATTAATTACACTTCCCATTAACCTCTTTAACGCAAAAATTTTTGAACTTAAAAAACTCAGCTACTTATCAATAGTCATTGAAGGTTTTGAAAGCAAAGGGGCGACCCAATGCTTTCAATGCAATCCCACTGCAGACAACTGTCATCTCGCCCCGAGATGTTTGAAGTGCGGCAAAACACACCAAACCAGAGATTGCCAAATTACACGCGTCGATTCCCCCTTTTGTATCAACTGCAAGACTTACGGTCACATGGCCAATTATTCGAAGTGCCCTCTTTTCCCTAAACCCCGCAAAGGTGCCGCGACAAAACAGAATTACACAGACACGGTTAGTAGCATTGTTCGACTCAACTTATCATACATACGCTCAGGCTACGCAAAAAACTTCTCACTCAGCAACTCCACAACAGATGGCACCGCTCAACACGAAAACAGTTCACACTTCATAACAAAATGCCCAAGAACCAATCATACCAGTATTCACCCCGACACCCAGTCATAACAACAAAAACGAGTGTCTCAACTTGATCACTCAAACACTTCAACACACAATACAGGCATTCGCTCAATTAATACAACATATCAGTTATCTTAACGCTCAAGAGTCCTCTCCCCCCCCTACAACTGTAAGGAAAAATAAAACAAACACCAAACACTCAAAGGGAAAATCAATAAGGTCTTACTCCAAATAGTTGAAGAATACTTGGTCGAATACTCTGATGAAGATGAATAATAATTTCTTTTTTCATTCACCCTTTGACGAATAAATAACACCAATTCTAAAAAAGCACTTTCCTGCACAATTTCATGCAACCCTTGCCCATTCACTAGAGAGGTTTTCTCGTTGTGAAACCAAAGGCTCATTGCTTCCCTCTTTGTCTGCAGAACGGTCTCTCCCCCCCTGAGGAAGAAGAATAGATTGTTGTAGTAGATCCTCTACCGCTAAGCGATTTGAATGATCTGCACTAAATCCTGGATGACACACAACCAACTTCAGTGACTGATTGATGGCCCCGGCTGCCGATTCAACCATTTCTAAAGTGACTTTTGGAATATTTAAAGGACTCTGTAATTACTAAACAACCAAAAAGGACTCTGATACGTTTTCCGATATGGGACGGCGGATTTCTTAAAATCCAGTTCCCAGTGACCCCCAGCTTTCAGATCCTATACAGCAGATGTTTCTAAAGTTTTTTGTTTCATAGACCCCTTGCCATGTTTTTCGGTTTGGGGTAGACCTTACCGAATATTGAATTTTTGCAGGTTTACCAATTTATGGACAGGTGGTATAGATCTACTTACTTTAAACTATTTAAATTTCTAGCTGAAGTGAAGTATGGTGTTTAAAACTTAAGAAAAAACACGTTAATTAAATAAAAATTTAATTAATACATGTAATAAATGAGCAGCAAACAAATGCTTTTAAAGAGAGGAATAAATATGGTGCTTCAATAACAAATTTTCAACATTTGGAATCAATTGTGTCTGGTTTAACTCTAAATCTCCTCGGTTGTATTCCGAACTTATTTCCCCTCTCCCTTTTTTGTTTTGGAGTTTGGCAACCATGCTGAAAAAGTAATTAAAAATTTGCTTACGATATTCCATAATTGGTGATAAATGACAAGTATGTCTTTTTAAAACCAAAATTGTAGGTAGGATCTTTGTTTTTAGTGCAAGAATATTAATTTCTATATTTAAGAATATTTTTTTCTATTGAAAATGGTCATTTAAAGCATTTCATCTGATATACTTTGTGACGGGCTCACGCGTATTTTCTTTAACATGTCCTTTGGGCCAGAATTAATGAGAACTCTTTTCCAACCAAATCCAAGAAGTGAAGTGTGAATGAAAGATGCAAATGAACAGGCTTTTAAATATCGGAACTTAGAGTAAACGGAATGGCAATGTATGGCAATATGTGTTAGAGGTTGAAATTAACAGGTAGTTGATGTCCAATATAGAAATCGTGGTTCAAGTGTGAATGAGGTTTACGTGACTGTGATTAGAAGCTATAAAAAAGTGATCGAATATATTTAATTCAAGTTGCACACCAGTGCATACAAGTAAAGATAAGATTGACCATAAGTCAATACAGAGCGATTCTCCAAGCTGTAATAAGGTAGGATTGACTATTTAATATTAGAATCAATGATTAGGTGGTTCAATTTTGGATAGTGGTCTGAATCAGATTAAGTCTTATTAGCTGAATATATATATATATATATATATATATATATATATATATATATATATATATATATATATATATATATATATATATATTGTGTGTGTTGCGTATTTTGCCATCGTAGATTCTCTCATATTAATTATTGAAATTTAATTTGTTAAAGGTTTAAGTTGAATATCTTAATAAAGTCATATTAAGATAATGATTCCTTTTAGTTCTTTCGTTAATCCTACACCTCTATATAGCTCACGCTGATACTCCGAGAGATATTCTCCCAAGGGAATCATCTCAGTTTATTATACCTAATTTTCGTTTTTGTGACTGAAAGACCGGCATTTTCAGTATTATACATAAGTACGATCCAACTTTAGGCAAATTCTCTTTTTTTATTCCATTGACTTTCACTACTAGTCCGATAGAGGTTGTAAAGATGTAGTTTCTTTTATTAACTTCCCCTTAAGTAAATTTATTACAGCATCACGAAAAACTTTTTTGTTTTTATAAAAAGATATTTGTGAGAATAATTGGTTGTTTCAAGGAAATGGCTATTAACTCATATTTTTACTACTGAAGCCTGTTAGAAAAATTATTTTTATTGGAGCAAAGCAATTTTATTTATTTATTTATTTATTTGCTATTTCAAAAAATCAGTTTCGGTCACTTGATATTTTTTAATTCCAATAATTTGAATTGATTTGTATAAGAGTTACGATGTTAATTAAATATCTTTTTCAATGACCACACAATTATTACAAATTCCTCGAATTCTGAATTACATTGTTGATAAAAGTTTCGCATAAAAATGTGGCCGTGGTAGCCGAGTGGTATAGGTATTGGATCGTGGCTTGCCTGGTCACGAGTTCGATCCCAGTACCACTAAAGCCCCGCCGTGTAGGGCAGCGATGCACGTTAAATCTGTCGAGAGCTGAAACGTCCTCCCGTTGGTGTGGTAGTTAGGAGAGGGGGGTGCCAGCTCAGGTGTCGTCCACGTCACTTGACCATGGTTCAAAATTACGTGGTCCGTCGCCAAAAGCCCTCGTGTAGCTGAACAGTGCGAAGTTAAAATTAAATCAATCAATCAGTCGCATAACAATACACCTGACATATTCTATGTTGTACTTGTAAATGAAAACTTGTAAATGAAAAATCACATACTGTCATTGATTTTAGTAACAATAATAATAATTTGTTATTAATGTCATTAGATAACAATCAGAGATTAGTTTCTATATAATAAAATTGTAGGTTAAAACGATTTTTGTCTCAAAAAAATTTTTGTAGGCTCCTTTCCTAATTCATTTCAAACATATTGTTTAATTTTTTCGAATGTGTGTGTGTGTTTGGTAACCAAATAACAGCTTCATTTAATGTAGTAACTCAGAAAATAGCGTACATTATGTGGTATCCTGTTTAAGAAAATAAAGATGGTAGAAAAACAAATTGTACTTAAATTTGAATTTCTGAGTTGCCTTACAAGAAACTCTCATCAAGAACATAATAATAAGTTTCGATACAAGTTTTTAAAAAGAAAACGTCATTTTTCTGTGAAAATGGTCATTAGAGTACTTTTTCATAAATTGTTATAATCTTTTTGAACCACACATTTCCATTTCTTATTTTATAAATTCACGTTATTATTTCTGGTATTTATGAAAATACGACAGAACTATGTATTAAGAATTCCATTTTAGACGACATAAACTGATTAGTGAAGCAACTGAAGACGAAAAAAGTATCTGGTGTCTCCCTCTTGGTCTCTCTACAATGGAGGGGGAGGGAAAGAAGCCCCATCTGTGGTTTTTACGACTGCTTGACCTGTTTGCCCTTCTTCACTGTTCAAAGACGAATATTGCTTATGGTACATTATGCAAGAAAAAGTTGTGCATTCTAACTGTTAATGTGTTTCCTTTAGCTGTTTGAAAGTAATTTCTACTCCAAAGAATTTTTTTTTTCTTCTTATTTTATCATCCCTAAGAACCAGCTCGTTGGTTCATATTTTTAAAATCCAATAATTTGTATTGATTTATAAAAGAGTTACTATGTTACTTAAATATCTTGAATGAACGCACAGTTCAACAATTATTAGCAGCATAAAAATACATAGACTAATAAAGGCTGAAATCTGCTTATAACAAAGTATTGTTTTATACATCAGTATATATAATTTCATTAATTCAAGTGATTAATATATATTTATTGAACGTATGTAATGTATATATACACTATGTTATTTTACTTAAAAGTCCAATGTTAAAAATGAAACTTTATAAATAATTAATTTAAATTATTTTCTTAGTCATGATCCATTAAAAGATAATTACATACTTATCAAAAAAATTAAACCTTAATCACAGAACAGCTAACCATGAATTGCAGTACCAATAGTGTCAAAGTGATGTAAGAATATTAGACTTATTCTATGCTGCCAATGGCGCACACAAGGGGGGGTGTCCTGGGGGTCCGGATCCCCCCAAAGCCCTTGATATTTTTTACGATTGATTATTATATTAAGTACAGAGTACATAAAATTTAATTAAGTATGTGTTTTTAATGATTAATTTTATTAGTTAATGCTAATTATTTATTTAATCATTAGTTTTTAATGTGTTTTGTTCCCCAAAATCCACAAAATCAAAAGGAGCTTGTTACAAGAATGATGAACTATCGACCCCAGACCCCCCTTTGAAAAATTCCTGTGTGTGCTACTGAATAGTGTTATGGGCAAATTTGTTGTTCTCAATGACTTAGAGTTTTAGAGAGAAGAATTGTAATATTTTTTAAGTAGCATTAAGTAGAATTAAGTTAGTTATATTAGAGGCATGCGGCTCTTGTTTTTCCAACTAAGCCATGTATGGTTTTTTCCTGCGTCCACTGCCCAGATGGGGCATGCCCATTTCGATTGTAATTAAGAGAATCTACGGTGATTAAAATACATAACTGGGAATATTGGCCTAGTTAATTGAGTAAAATTTAGTGTTGCGCTGTTGAAAGTTCATATTAAGGAAGAATATTAAAAATTAAATTTAAGAAGAATAGTGAAAATTAAAATTTAAGTTGAAGATTGGAAATTATAGATTAGAAGGACTATTCGAAGTTAAAATTTAAATAGGGCAGGGAAAGTTAGAAGTAGAAAAATAAAATTTAGGCACGTAATTTCTTAAGGCCCATTAAGACCCTCGAATAAATCACGTTTTGCTTCTTGGAGGGATGTGACGGGCTCACGCGTCTTTTCTTTAACATGTTCTTTGGTGTCAGAATGAATGGCAACTCTTTTCCAACCAAATCCAAGAAGTGAAGTGTGAAAGAAAGATGCAAATTAGGAAGCATTTAAATATCAGAAGTTAGAGTAAGCGGGATGGCAATTTGAAGAATGTAAACATAATCCGTGGTTCAAGCGTGAAGAGGTTTTGAAAACATTAAGTGACAGCTAACGGAAGTTATACGTGATAGAGATCCATTGAGTCAAGGGGCATACCATTGTAATTACAAGGCTTCATCTAAGATAGTTGTGATTGTTACTTCAAACTACAGTAAGGTAGGATTGACTATTTAATATTAGGATCTGTGATGGTACAGGAATTGTGTTTAGGCGAATCAATTATTGATAGTGATCCGGGTTAGGTTAATTCGGTAATATATATATATATATATATATATATATATATATATATATATATATATATATATTGTGTGTTTGGCCACCGTAGATTCTCTCACATACATTATTATACTCTAATTTGTTAAATGATTAAGTTCAATATCTTAATAAATCCATATTAAGATAATGTATGCTTCTAGTTCTTCCGTTAATCCTACACCTCTAGCTCCCGCTGATATTCAAAGAGATGTTCACCTGAGGGGGAGGGGGAGTATCACAAAGCTTTGATGCGACTTTAACCTCTTAATTTTCTTCGGCGTATATATACGTCTCGTTCAACAGTGCATTAAATGCCCCTGACATATGAATACGTCTTTCGATCTTTTCTTGCACTGCTATCCATTAAATAATTCCGAAGGTTTTGGAATGGAAAAAAAAGGACTTAGGCAGCGTTTGCAAAGAATTTACTTGTTTCAGAAAAGGTCTTATTTATTTATTCCTTTTCATTCCCCCCCCTCCCAATACATCACATACGGGCACCTACGTGGAATACGATGACCTTGGGGAACGAATTTCGCAATCGGCAGTTAAGAGATTAATTATAAACAGTACAAATTATCAAATAAATGTTAATTTTTGTAAAATTTTGTACATGACAAGTCCCTGGAGCAACTGGTAATCATTAAACTTATTCTTAACTTAATGTTGCTTAAATAGTTCTTAAAATACATTGTGAAGTTCCGATGCATTTATAAGTGTATTATATCACTGAAAATGTGTATTTTACATTTTAAAATGTCAGAATGTACTTTTTTTGTTTAATTTCAGTAAATTAATAAGTTTTTTAAAACAGCCTTTTGTTTTCGACTTTCTTGCGCCCACCTCGTAGAGTTATCACGCTCTCCTAGGAGGACATGTCTCACAGTTTGAGAAACGCTGCTTTGCACAAAGACTTTTCACGGAAGACCCAATAGGAAAGATTTCCACCGAAAGGCTTCAAGCTAACAAACAGCAGCATCTCCCTCCTCGGAAAAAGAAAAAAAAATGATAAGAAAATAATTCCAATTTTTCAAAACAAACAATTTTTTTACTTCAATAATTTGAAATAGGTTTTTTTTTTTTTTGTATGTGTAAGTGTCTTTTTGTCCTGTCCTTTTTGAAAATATTTATTTATTCCTTACTTACGGTATTTTAAATAAATACAAAAGTGAATTTATTAGTTCTACTTTTCAAAATAGGAGATAGAGAATTTTTCAATGTACCGGTCAAAATAAATTGTGGAATTTGTTACAAGACCTTCTGTGACTTAAACTAAAAAAAGCAACAATGTAATTAAAAGTTCATTATTATTTTGATAAAAAATGGCATTTCAAGCAAGTAATACTTCCTTAACAATCAGAATTAAAATACTTTAACAATGTAAAGGAGTAACTATTGTGTTTTTTAAGATTAAAGTTAATTTAATGTTTTGATCTTGACTATAAAGTTGCGATTTTAAGCAATTTCTGTATTTCGAGAAATTTTACAAAGCGAAAGACATTGGCTTACGACAATGACACTCTCTTTCATATGGGAGATTGCTTTGCACTTGATGCATTGGGTCTTTTACTTTGCTTCCGGCAAGATATGCCATCTCTTTTCGATATTCTCATTTTTGAAGTGGGCATGGAAATCATAAAAAAACTTCTACTTCAATCATCATTGCACCTTTCAAACTGGATCTGAGAACCCGCTCTCTCTTTGGATGTCACAGTCGGGGTGGCTAACGACAATACAGCAATTCCTCAGGTAAGCTCAACAACCGTGCACGCTATATGTCGAGCCCTGGATTTAAAGGCTGAACTTGTTCCTTTCCAGGACACTAACCAAGAACCGACACCAACTAGAACCAAGAAAGTTCAATACAGCTCATCTCCTCCTGATGTGTACTCGTTCACTGTTTTTAAGATCTGCGAGGCCTTGGAATTAAAAGCTCATCTCCGCCCACTAAATGAACGACCGATGTTTAAGAACATAAACCCTAGACCAGTTCCATTAGTGCACTCTGTCACAGTTTTTCACTTGTGTCAAGCCTTGAATCTTGACGTGCAGTTAGCAAAAATCTAATATTTTAAAACTTATACAGATTGATGTAAAATGTTCAATATAAAATCAAATCGCTACCAATTTCATGAATAGAAGAAATACAATAACCGTGTCTCCTGCTAAGAAGAATGATTTATATCAATAAAACGGTTATTCGGCCAAGTCGTCAATCAGGGGTCAAAAATAAAATATCTTAAATTAATTACAGGATCAAATTTCATACAATTTCTCTTTAAAATTAGCCAGAAAAACTTATTTTTTGAAACATTTCTAAAGACCATAATAACTCTTAACATATATAAAAAAAATTTAAATGCATGAAATTCACCAGAGTCAAGTGTATCAAAAGGAATCAAGACCGATTTTTACCTGAAAGGGTAAATGAAACAAAATTAGAAAAAACTATCAATAACAAAGAACCGATTGCTCAATTATTGGTGAAAGTACCTTCTATAATAGTGCTATACTTCAATACCTTGTACATGACGTTTCTTGTAACTAATATCAAACCGATCTTAATTATCACATGGGGAATAAAAGTTATTCTTAAAAAATTTTAAGCATTTCACAGGTTATGAAATAAAAGGAAAGATCAAAATCATCACAGTTTATGAAGATCATAACAGCCGTTAACCGTGATTAAAAGAACCAAAGTCTTATTTACAAAAAGAAAGAATTGCTTTCAACGGAGATCATGGGGGCTGTTCTCTATAATTTGAAAAAATACTTCAATACGTTATAAAAAGGATGATCTTTACACTGCCTTCAAGAAAAAGAGAGAACCTCTCTTACTATTTTTCCATCCGTCATGGGAGGAGATTCACTTTTTATTTTATTGAAATGGACACTTTTTATGTATCGCTTTTCATTAAGAAAAGGGAATTTTCCTTTTTAATATTGGTAACCTATTTTATGTGTCCAAAGGACGATTGGACGTAGACACCTGATGTGTAAAGAAGTATTTTCATCAACCATGTGAATGCTAACATCAAAAGAAGAAAAAATGACGATTCATTTTCGCCTTAAAGTAACAAAAGAAATGCCTTCGTTGGAAACTATAAGTTGATTATTCCAAGAAAAGGACGATCAAGATAATTATCTCGCCTTTCTGTGATATTAATAAAATAATGATTTAAACATTTTAGTAAGTGTAACAAAGGGAAACTCATTATGCAAGGACGATTATACCACACTTCGCCTTGACAATTGTGACTTCTATATTTTAGGTTGCCGTGTCTTATATTTCCAGAAAAAGGACGATCTTTACTATAGCTTTTCGGGAATATAAGGAACACTTTCATCTGTGCTTTTAAGTACTCTTCTCTTATATAGCTACTTCACCGAAGAAACTATTCACTAGGTGATATTTCAATGACAATTATAAAAAATATTTAACACATTTTCAGGAAATTTTTTTATATATTTTGGATTTATTTTAGAAATAAAATTTAATAGGCTATTATTATGCAGTTTTGAGGCTAAGTAATATCATTTTAGGTTATTGTAAATAAAGTGTCTTGATAGGTGCTAACAAGGTCTTATTTTATTTATGTGTGTGTATTTTTTTAACGAGACACACTATTATTTTATCTAAGACACAACTTTCGTTACATTAATGAAGAACATACTAATTATATATGACCTTGAAAGGAAAATATAATGTTCCATGGCAATTGAAAATTAATAAAATTAAGTTAATTTATATATTATTGTCAATTTATATGCGTTATATACTTTGGAAGACAAACAATATTTTTATCTAAACATTCAAACAGTTTTGGGCAAATAACAGGTTATAATACGCAAATTTTAAGTTCAGGAAAAATGTTATGGCATTTCATTCGTTACTTCAATAGGAAAATAAGAACATTTCATGTACAAAAATAATTCATTACATTGAAGAAACTGCCGTAGTTGCTACACCGGGCTATGCAATTAGCATCTAAATTATATTTTGCTTAAATAATTTTGATTAGCATATAAATAAATTAGAAAATGAAATGCATTGGACGAAGAAATTAGCAGATTTGTATCGTTTACTGCATAATATTCCTATCATAAGTATTTTGATTATAATTTACTATTAACTTGAGGAAAGTTTGAAATAAAAGAGTTTCTACTATTGAGTCAAATAATGTCTATTTACCAGCAGGACTACTAAGGGAGTGTAGGATTTATTTCGTTATTTCATTTTTTTTATTACACTTTACTTTATTTAGAAGAAAAATTCATCTTTTTCGAGTTAAGTTTTCTTTAAGAAAAAAAAAATGGATCTTTTCCTCGAGTAATGTTATTCTAGAAACGAAACGAATACCAAGTAGATGTCATCTGTCTTAATGTTACGTACTCTGAGAAATAAATTTATTCATGAAAGAAGCATTTTGTTAGATTGTCACAAGATTTTTCATTTAAAAAAGACAATGAGCTGTATATAATTTACTTAACTCAATATATCAACCATTCACTAACTCGACATTTAAGTGCAAAAACTTTGTATGTTGTACAGATTAAGATATCAAAAAAGATATGGAATTGGGTTTGCTTGGAGAGTTCACTATTAGCAAGAAAAAATTAAAGCCAAATATATGTTAAAAAACCAATAAAAAAATATTATGAAATTTTTAGTAATAAAATTATGTTCTGAAATTCTTCATGCCTATAATCTGCAATATAAAGAAGTACTCCAATTACTAAGAAGAATGCAATAATTTTCAAAACACTTAATAAATTCGTAAAAGTTTAGATCGCCAACATTTAAAACTAACGAAAACTTGTACAAAGCTCCAATTTAATGTTCTGAATAGTATTTCACACACACACATTTCAGGAAATAGTTATTTATAAATTTTCGGCGACTTTGTCTTTTTACTATGAATTACTAGCTGGTATACCCGTTCTTCGCACGGGTGAACTGAAAAATTAAACAACACAGATTGATGGATAAAGAAGTTTATAATGAGTTAATTTTACGTGAATTGCAAATTAAACAAAAAAAGCTTTTTTTTGCGTAGCTCAGCAAAACAAAAACAAAAAAAAGAGAAATAAAATACCTTTGTTAAATTTTAATTCTGTAGATCTAATAGCCGATAAAAAGGATATTTTTTTTTTATTTATAACTCCCCTAACACTCGTGAGGGTCGATTTTTGAAAATACCATCCTAAGCTGATCTCTGCTCAGCAAAAGAAACACATTGTTAAAAGTTTTGTGTAATGAACGCTTAAAATAGTGTAAATAATTTTTATCTGAAAGTATAATACATTAATATTACTTTCTGTAGTATTTATTTTATGTTAAAATTATAATATTCGCAAGCAACGCCATTTATTAAATTATCATGACGATTCAATAAAAAACATAGCGAAATGTTAACGATAGAGTAAAGTTGGCAAATGCCTAGCTACTTTCATAACTCGAGCTTAATTAGAGCTTTGTAAGACCCAACGTGTAGGGGCGCGATGCACGTTAATACTTTATCCAACCGCATTATGATTTACTGCATTCATCATAAAATATTTTTTTGGGATCACTACATTTAAAACTAAGAGATATACATAAACAAAATACTCCACTTTGGAAAATTTAATCCGTTAGAGCTAATAAATTAATTAAAGATATTCCACTGTAAAATTAATTATATATACCGTTCAGTTAAAATAAGTAGTCAAATAATTTTCTAAGGTCTTCATTAACATACAAAAAATAAGACACTTAAATTTTGACAAACTATTTTTTCCGCTAAAATACTCATCATGGAACCCGTGCTGCTATATATCTTGGAAGAGTGGATTTCAAAGAATATTCCTGCTAAGTATTGGTAGAATATTCCTTCTAAGTTGGTGTGGTGTGGTAGTTAGGAGAAGAGGGTGCCAGATCAGGTGTCATCCATGTCACTTGACTATGGTTCTAAATTAAGTGGTCCGTTGCCAAAAGCCCTCATGTAGCTGAACAGTGCGACGTTAATATTCACTCGTTCCAAAAGATACAGTACAGTAGTTTTAATTATTTTTATACTTAAAAATGCAATATCTGCCTATTCAATTAAAATTATAGTGTTATAATTAACTACTAACCACAAACAAATTTTGAAAATTTGTCAAAATGAGGCAGTGTGAAAGAGAAAGTTTATTTACTTTAAGTATCAGAACTGATAAAAGCATTTATTTGGAAAAAAGATCGATTTCTTACTACCAAATATGCATAATAAAATGTTAAAAAAAAACATTAAAATAAAGAGACATTTATAACAACCTCTCCCTTCAAAACTTAGTTTGATTCTGAAATAAAGAAAATAGGCACTATATCAGAGGAATTAATTAGTATTCCTTTCCTACAGTAAAGATCCCCAACAAAATGATTTTTACGAAAATCAACCTCCAAGGGGCGTTGAGGGCGCTTAAAGGGCATTATGCATAATTATTTCCATTTTTAAACTGTTAGACGTACAGTCTTGAAATTTGGTAGGCGGATGCCTTTTAAAGAGAAGAGATTCACTACAAAATGGGTTTTGTGAAAATCGACCCCCAAGTGGCGTTGTGGAGAATTAAGTGACGTTATAGATAATTATCTCCTTTTTTATATATACTATTAGACTTTAAATCTTGAAATTGAGTTAGCAGATTCCATTCATTGAGTAGAGATCCGCTATAAGATGGGTTTTGTGAAAATGGCTTCCTAAGTGGGGTTGAGGCAACTTAAGGGGCGTTATAGATAATTGTTTCCGCTTTTAAACTATAAGACGTACAGTCCTGAAATTTGATAAGCAGATTCCTTTCATGATATAGAGATCCGCTGCAAAGTAGATTTGGGGAAAATTGACCCCCCAAGGAGCACTGACGGGGATGAGACGTGTTAGATAAATATTTTTGTTTTTCACTTATTAGACCCACCTGCATGAAAATTAGAAGGTATGTTCCTTTTATGGAATAGAGTTCCTCTAACAAAGAGTTTTGCGAAAACCGATCCCCAAAGGATTGGGATTGCGAGGGTTTAAGGAGAGTTATAGAAAAATTCCTGTTTTGGAATTCAACCCATTTACTTGAAATTTGTTGAGTACGTTTCTTTAGTTGAATGGAGTTCCATTCAGAATAGATTTTAAGGAAATCAACTCTAGGAGGAAGTTATTTGGACGTATTGATAGACAAAATAACATTTGGTTTAATAATAATAAAATTTGGTATGCATGTTTCTTTTGTTGAATTGGAATCCGCTAAGAATGCACTCAACGGGGTTACGAGGCGTATTGATGATAAAAATTCCGTTTTTGCTATGTTAGATTTAGACTTGAAATTTAGCACGAATGTTTATTTTATGTAGTAGAGGTCCACTGAAAGTTGCTTTGGCGGAAATCCACTTGGTTATTGGGTTAAGTGCTCACAAAAAATCTTTCTACTTCTATATATATATATTTTAGATATTAATAGAAATTAGAAATTATAATTCATGTTCTTTTCAAGAGGCGAGAGTTAAAAAGCTATAAATATATTTTTCAATACAACCACGAATTCTTAATGTTAGATTGAATAATTTATATATATGTAAACAGTATATATTTGTACAACATCGTGAAATACCCAGTGAAGCGTGTGGTTAACGGCTAGTACTTATTATAAATTAGAAAATTCACATTTAAATGCTGAATTATTATTTGAAAGTGATTCAAAATTTTTTTTAAAAAAAATGGAAAATTAAAAGACATTAACACTAAGATCTTTATATCAAACATGTGTGTGTGGTTACTGCACCGAATCTTTACACTTTATCTACTGAAAGACAATATGAGCATATTTTTTTATTTATAAAATGAGTCAAAAATAATTCAGTAATTCATTCGCAAACGATGTTCGAAGACCAAGTAAAGCGATGTTGAGTGCAACAAAAACATCAGCTTCCTTAATCGAGGCGGTCTCCGAAGACAGGGTAAAGCTATGTGGACACAATAAGAGCGTCCGCTTCTTAAATGAAGAAGGCGTCTGTAAACAAGGTAAAGCTATGCGTCAGCATCCGAAGGGAGGACAGTTTCCTCAGACAGGGTAAAGCTATAAGCCAACATCCTAAGTAAAGACGGTCTTCCAAAGACAAGGTAAAGGTATATGGATACAATAAAAACGTGAGCTTCCCGATCGAAGACGGTTTCCTAAGACAGAATATAAAAAGCCATGTTAATACAATAAAAACCTCACATTTCACCGTATTTGCTCAGAAAGGCTTTAATGATATCATGGGTACACAATCGCGTATAGTATTAGTGAGTTTGAAACATTTTCTTAGCTATTTCTAGACATCTTCAAAGGAATCAGCAGTTTTTGATGCATCTCTCAGTAGCAGTATATTTTATGAACATATTTTTTTTAAGTCAAAGTGGTTGGGCTATTGAAGGCTGTATATGCTGTTAACTTTCTTTGTCTATAAATATATTAGGTTGGGGAAAAGAAATCCATTACTTTTTCGGTAGATGGCTGCAGTAACCATATCTCCTGGAGTATTGATCAAACAATTTCATATTTATGCTCGTTGTCAAGGTGACAGCTCACACTAAAAAAATTCTTTTGTCTTTTTTTATTTGATCCATTCAGTTCTCAGTTACAGGGTATTAAAAATGGAAGTCAACAAAGAGAAAATTCGGTTCATTTTACAGTTTTTCTTTGATAAAGGTAAAAATGCAAGCCAGGCGGCTGAAATTGTGCATGGTGTTTATGGTGCCGATACTGTAACAGCTAATTACGTGCAATTTTGGTTTCGTTGATTTCGTTCGGGCATTTTTGATGTTAAAGATGCACCACGCACAGGCAGGCCCGTCGTCGAAAATGTCGGTAAAATCACAGAAATAATCGAAATTGATCGGAAAGTTAGTAGTCGTAGCATCACCCAGGAGCTAAAGATCAACCATGAAACAGTTTTAAACTATTTTCGCAAAGCTGGATTCAAAAAGAAGCTCGATGTTTGGAAGGCACACCAATTAACGCCAAAAAACATGATGGGTCGAATTTTCACCTGCGAAGCCTTGGCCAAACGTAATGAAATCGACCCATGTCTTAAACGGATGGGGACTACAGATGAGAAATGGGTCCCAAACGACAGTATTGTGCGAAAACGATCTTGGTCAAAGCGCGGTGAAGTAGCTCAAACGGTGACCAAATCAGGACTAATTACCAGAAAGGTTCTACCAGGGGCGGTACATTTTAAGGGCGGCAATTGGATCGAATTTAGAAAATATATTTTTCTGTTACAAAAAAAATTATTTTCTGAAATATTATTGGGTGTGAATTTGATATTTTATTTAACGTATCTTATTTTCTCTACTTTATGTTTAATGTCAATTTTCTTTTATATTGAATCTTGAAGGGTTCAAGGCGGTAGCATATGTTACATTATAAAATTTTGTGTGTTTCACTAGTAACTTTCTCCCAATCCAGGAGTGGGGTCACAACGGACATTTCTTTCACCCATACAATGTCTGGCACCAGCTACCCAAAAAGGGACACGGGTAATAAAAGTTTTTAGTAGATAGAGAGAGCCACAGAAAATGTTTTATTTTAGTCTTGAATGTAATTACTATAAGTTAAAATAACCGCTTGTGATCCCCGCCATCAGTAGATTCTTTTTCGAAGAGATAGAGAAAATAGGCGATTTCTTCTGTTACCTTTTATTTGTTTGAAATAATAATAAGTAACTATGTCCTTAATTTCAAATTATTTTGTATTTTTTAAGATTTAAACATATATATATATATATATACATATATATATTGATACGCTGCGTTTGTACTTACAAGCATTATTTAAATTTTATTGGTGTTATCTATGTGAACAATTTATCTTTTTTAATTATAATTTTTTGCTTTAGAGCTAAGGGGCGGCCTTTTCCATTTTTGTGGCAAAACTGCTCGAGCCGGCCCTGGTTCTGATTCTACTGTGTATTTGGTGGGACTGGAAAAGAATATTTTATTATGAGTAGCTTCCGTATGACCAAACACTGAATTGAGATCTCTACTGTCAACAATTGGACCATTTGAATCCAGCGATTGACTAGAAACCGCTAGAATTGGCCGAAAGAACAAGTGTTGTGTTCTATCAGGACAACGCTAGGCCACACGTGTCTGTAGTGACTCGCCAGAAATCCTGGGAGCTTAGTTGGGAAGTTTTAATGCATCCAACGTATAGTCCAGACCTGGCACCAAGCAATTACCACTTTTTTCTTGCATTCCAAAACTTTCTCAGTGATAAGATATCTACCTTTACAATGGCTACAAATTATACAATAAAATGGTATATATTTGACCTAAATCGGACAATCCAAACATTTTAAGTAGTCTTGAATTTTATGCAAAAATAATGGATTTCTTTTTCCCCAACCTAATATAATGAAACAGAAACAAAATATTTAAATCCGTATAATCAGGTGTCATTTCAAGTCAAGCTTTTAAGAGCTCCAGGGCATACTCGAAATAGTAATATATGAACATTTATACACTCCTCTTTTTTGTAATATATATTTTTAATATTTCTAAGAGAGAGAGAGTTTAGATTTTTTGTATATCTATAATAAAGTTACTTTAGTTACTTTCCAGAACTACACACAATAACTTTTTTATATCAAATGTTTTTTCTTTTTTCTTTTAAGTTGCTCACGGATATAAATTTTAGTATCTCGCAATAAATATTTTCAATTAGGTACCATTTTTTTAATAACAATATTTAAATTTATAAAATATTTTGCACACACACACACAACACAAATAAAATGTTGCACAAAACATAATTAATAAGCTATTTGATGAAAATTAGGAAAATTTCTTTGGAAAAGAATATAGAACAGTTTTTAAAATTCTAAATGTTTTTCATATGTAAGATTATTTTTAAAATATATTGGGTACTATATATTTATATATATATATAGAGAGAGAGAGAAAGGTTTTGGTTCGTTAATGCCCAGGAATCTTTTAGAGAAATATAACAAATTTAGAAGAATATAATGCAATCAGATTGTGTGTATGCATATAAGGTACTAATTTAATTTTAGACGGTTACCCGCAAAATTGTATCTTATTTCCGCCAAGATGGGGGATAACATTACAATATGGTTATAGTGATTATTATCGTTTGGAAATATGCTTGGTAAAATGTTTCAGTATATGACTTTTACATTTTTAGTGTGGCCGTGGTAGCCAAGTGGTCAAGGTATCATATCATGGCAGGCATGTCATGAGTTCGAGCCCATACCACTAAAGACCCGCCGTGTAGGGCAGCGATGCACGCTAAATCTGTCGAGAGCTGAAACGTCCTCCCGTTGGTGTAGTGTGGTAGTTAGGAGAGGGGGTGCCAGCTCAGGTGTCATCCACGTCAACTGACCATGGTTTAAAATTACGAAGTCCGTCGCCAAAAACTCTCGTGTAGCTGAACTGTGCGACGTTGATATTCACTCAATCACTTGACACACACATTTTTGGTTTATTTCTTGGTGTGCAAATTTTAAACAACAGTGTAAAAATTTAGCAAATAGCCATGAAATTGCAGAAAAGGAGGCCGGGAGATCAGTACAGTGAACACGTAAGTCAGTAGAAACGTCATGCTTATGCAAATATCAGGAACGAAACGTCAGAGACGACGTGAGCGTATGCAAAACGCGTGATGTCGGCTAGCGCTGCTCAACAGTAAAACAAAATGAAGGACAAAGACGCAATTCAACATATTCGCTACAAGTGCCAGTGAGTCAGTTCATGAAATATGGCTAGAAGAAATCACCTGGATGACTTCACACGTGGAAGAATAATCGGAAAGCTGGAGGAGGGGCGTACTGTCACTAGTGTAGCTGCAAAGTTCGTAATCAACAAAAGTGTCGTTTCGCGTGCTTTGAAATCGTTCCAAACCACAGGTGTTAATGCAAAGATTGGTGGGGGCCACCCGAGGACAACTGCAGGGGATGACCTATGTATCATCCTGCAGGCGAAAAGAGCGACAACAGTCAGCAAGCACCATTGCTCAGGAACTCTCTATAGCAACGCGGTGACAAGTGTCGCGGTTTACTATGGCCAGACGCCTTCAAAAAGGGGGACGTATTCGACAACTGTCCTGAAAGCTGCCTCCCGTTGAAAGTTGCCAACCGACGCCACCGTTTACAGTGGTACAGAGAGCACAAAAACTGGACAGCTGTCGATGGAGTCGTGTCCTCTTTACGGATGAGAGTCGGTTCAGTACCAGAAGCGATTCTCAACGCGTTTTGATTTGGAGAGAAATCGGGACACGGTTTTATACCAGTAACATCAAGGAAAGACACCGTTACGGTGGCCCTGGAGTCCTTGTCTGGAGAGGCTTTATGTTGAACGGGTGAACTGAGCTGCACATTTTCGACAGATGGTCTGTAACCGGGGATCGCTATTGTGAGGAGGTACTTCTTCCTCGTGTGCGTCTGTTCCGAGGTGTCATTGGCCCAGACTTCATTTTTATGGATGGCAATGCCTGGCCACATCGGGCCTTTGTTGTTTAGCAGCTGCTAGAAAGTGAAGACATCACTCGAATGGATTGGCCAGCGTAATTCCCAGATTTAAATCCCATCGAACATCTGTGGGATGCTTTGGGGAGACGTTTTGCAGCACGCTTACATCGTTCGGAGAATACCCAAAAACTCAAACAGATGCTGATTGAGGAATGGGCACTCCTACCACAAGAAATGTTGCATCAGCTGGTTCTGAGTATGCGGAGACGGTGCGAAGCAACCATTGCAGTGAGGGGAGGGCATATACCATATTAAGGAACATCTGCTTGATGTTCTTCCTGTTGGGTGGACAATCAGGAGTCACGATACTATGCGTTCAATAAAGCTTGTTTTTGTTTGATTCCATACCGTATGCATTGTATTCCTTTTTCAGCGCCGATGCTTTCGTCATCCTGTACGTACATAATACTCTCCCTCATTTCTGAATATCATGTCTCTCAGATGTTTTTTCGTGAAAATATGGCAATAAACCCACCTGTTGCTTAAGTTTTGCACACCAGTGTATTTTTTATTTCTAAACCTATTAATTTTAAGCAATTTGTTTTTTTAAATGATATTTAACCATTTTTATACGTCAGCTGGGTGGCGTGGTTGGATTTTCTCTGGTCCTCTCTACACAAGATTGCGGGTTCGACCCCGGCCAAGTCGGTGGATTTTCCGTATGATTATACGGTGTGTAAAAGATCCCTAGGGGTGCTCCTAGGGGCCAATTTAAATCCTAGTACAATTTCGCATCGTCAGAGTTCAGGTGCCTCCCTCTAGGGAGGAAACTGTGCGTCAAAATTACCTACGACGATTGGTATCCACCAATTTGTCACCGAAATAAAAAAAAAAAAGAGACCAGCTTTCGGGATGTGATAGGTAGATTGATGAACTCTGTTTATAATCTACCATTAGAAGTAAAAATATATATATTTCTATATTTTATTGCAGTATTCTGTTTTTGTATTTTCCGTTGGATGATGGATATCTCAGAAATTACTAATGAGTATCAGGATTACTGATGTGTAACATCTTTCCTCTCAGTTACCGAATTTTGTTGGAGTAATTTCGTCAAAAGGGACGGATGTGCGTAACAAGAAATGACGTAAGCGCGAGCTATTTGATTTGACCAATGATCACGCGTGATCGTCTTTTCACTACTCTCGCATCGGGACCAACTCTAGTAGGAAGTTGTTGTTTTTATATTGTTCGATCCCATATTAATCAAATTGAAGCTTCTCAAAGCATTATCCTTCGTCGAATATTAAATGCTCGATAATTCATTAGGAACACTGACCACAGAACCGCAAGTTAAAAGCCGTCAATTGGACAGTTTATTAAAAGGATTGCAGCAAACTTCTTTCATAATATTTTTAATTCTAGTAATCTCTCGATCTTGAAAATTGAAAAATATATCCCTGATCCTAATTTATATAAACAGACCTAGAAATATTCTCTCTCAGACCCCCTCTTCATGTAATAATTTTTCTCCTTTCAAATTTCGCTTCTTCCATGTTAAATGCTTATTTCACCTCTTTCCACAAATCCCCTATAGTCTGGTGGTCAGATACTCTCTCCCAATACTTTGCATCGGGTTCGATTCCCAGATTCTCTCCGTTTTCAATTTTACTACTTACTCTTTAATTTTCCTCGGAAAAAATTATTTTGACAAATCTCTTTTTTATTTTAATGTTCCTCTTCTATTTGTATTCAAGATAGTATTTTTTAATAGCTTTAAAAAAAAGCTGTTTTCTGTTTTTCTTTCCAACCATTTTTCGTGATTCTAGCTGCATTCGCATTGTTTGGTTTTTCGGTGCTTTGTGCCGACTTTGAAGTTTTTTTTCTCAATTTTAATGCATTCTAATTGTTTTAAATTTTTTATTTTTCCAAAATCTCCAGTATTTTTATTAAATATTTAAAGCACTTAATTTCAAAAAAGGGCAAAAGTCTATCATTTACAGTCACTCAAATACCTCACTGATATAAGGTTGTAGCTCAAAAGAACTGGGTACTCAAGTCATCGTACCAACGATATATTGTTAAAGTTATCATTTCAAAAGATTCGAATTCTTATATAGGATAAACTTACGATCCTTACGTTCAATTGTCTACACTGGTGTGCAAAAATATAGGTCGAAGTCGAAAAATTAGCATATCAGCTGAACGAAGAGGCAGAGTGGACAGAAAGAGTAATCAGGAGGTTAAGTAAGGTGATGTACGGTAGCACATGCGCAGATATGCAGGTAGACGTAATGGGGGAGTGTCTGAGTAGTATAAAGCATGTTGTCGGTGTAAGATCAGTATTTCTGGCAAAGAGATTGCACGCCGTATAGCAGTTAAAATCACCCAGAGTTGCTGCCTCAGCGAGAAATGGCGAATAATCAATCTGTTAGACGACATCTGGATGCTTTTACCCGAGGTCGAATCATTGGGAAGTTGGAGGAAGGCCGCAGTGTGACAAGTGTGGCTGCAGAGTTCGGAATTGCTCACAGCATCGTTTCACGACTTTGGAGACAATTTCAAACTACAGGAACAGCTATCCGGGGGTTAAGTAGTGGTCGTCCACGAGAAACCCCACCCGCAGATGACCGGTACATTGTCTTACAGGCCAGAAGAAACAGGTGGCAGACAGCGGGAGAAATCGCTAGACACACGACACAGGCGACTGGACGACCGATATCGCGTTTTACCGTGGCCAGAAGACTGCACGGTGGTGGTCGGTTTGCACGACGCCCTGTACGGTGTGTACCTTTAACGCCTGCCCATCGGAGAAGGCGTTCTCTGTGGTGCCGGGAACACCGGAATTGGAGAGACAATGAATGGGGACGAGTACTCTTTACAGATGAGAGCAGATTCAGTTTGAGTAGCGATTTTCATCGCATACTCATCTGGAGAGAGCGGGGAAACCGCAATCATCCCTCGAACATCATTGAAAGGGACAGGTATGGAGGTCGCGGTGTTCTCGTTTGGGGAGGCATCATGCTTGGTAGTCGTACAGACCTTCACATCTTCGACGCAGGTTCAGTCAACGGGACCCGTTATTGTAACGAGATTCTTCTTCCATATGTGCGTCTTTTTAGAAGCGCTATGGGTCTGCAGTTCCTTTTCATGGACGACAATGCACCATGTCATCGCACAGTAGCTGCCGAAGAGCTCTTAGAGAGTGAGGATATTGAACGTATGGATTGGCCGGCACGATTTCCGGATCTCAATCCCATCGAGCATGTATGGGATTTTCTAGGCAGACGCTTGGCAGCTCGTACCTTACCACCAGTAATGATTCGGGAGTTTCGATTGGCGCTGCAAGACGAATGGGCAGCAATGCCTCAACAACTCATTGACACCCTCATTCTCAGCATGTGAATACAATGTGAAACCTGCCCAGCAGTCAGGGGAGATCATATCCCCTACTAAAGATCAGATGTTTCTTGCTGGACACCCATCACAGGGATGTTTCGGCCTTCAGTTGCATTGCGCTCCATGCTACTTTTTCAATCAAGATTCTTTTTATCCCTCGATTTCTCTTTTAGTAAGTGTTGCTCACATTACACATGTCCTTACGTATTGGGGATCTTACGGTATTAAATGTGTTGCTTTGGAAAGCTTTTGTACAAAGTTATATTGAAAAAACCGTCTCGTCCTTAATTTTTGCACAACAGTGTAAGTCTCAAGACTCGTTGTGTAAGAAATCTGAGGTTAATTTATATGTATAAACTATATCAGTAGAGCACACAGGAATTTTTCAGGGGGTCCGGGGTTGAAAGTTCACCATTCTTGTATCATGCTCCTTTTGATTTTGTCGATTTTCGGGAACAAAACACAGTAAAAAACTAATTATTGAATAAATAATTAGCATTAATTAATAAAATTAATCTCATTAATAACAAATACTTAATTAAATTTTACGTACTATATACTGAGAATTATAATCAATCAGAAAAAATCAAAGCCTTTGGGAGGAGGTCCGGAACCCCCTCCCTCCCCTTGTTTGCGCCACTGAACTATATTAATAATTATATTTACTGTTAAGTGTCTGAAAAAGTTCAACATTCTTAAGTATATATGAGTAAGTAATATGGAATTATATTTGAAGAAATATATTTTAGTGCGTATCTGTTTCACACTTTGAGAGGTTAATTCCTTTCGCTGTCAATAGCAATCAGAACAACTCACATGTTATGACTCCTCACATGGACATTATCTCTTGTAAAATTCGCTTCACGTCCAGCAATCATTAATTAAATCGTTCCTTCGAACGATCGCTTATATTTTTGAGAACTGGACATTCCATATCTAACATTCCATATCTACTTCTATCAATTATTTATCATGATTATGTATCACATATATGACTTCATTGCGTCATTTTTCCCCCTAAAACCGCTAAGTCCTATATTTCTATCTTTTTTGTCCTTCCCCTACCCTCCTTTCTCACCGGCAAAGTGCAAGTTGGTTCATTTTAAATTTTTATTCAAAATTTATATTCTCCCCCTCTTTTTGCATGAGATCTTAGAATTTTTATTCAAGATCTCCTTGTCTCGGGTCCTTTATTTTCGGATCGACCCAATCCATTTCCACGCTCACTTCTCTGCCAGCGAACGGCCTCGGCCAATCAGATCGCAGGAAAGTGGAGCGAATGTCCCACCGGACGACAGACTTCGTCTGTCGCCGTTCCAGCAGAATCGTTTCTGCCCATTTATTTAAATCTTTTAAATTTAATTTAAGTAACCCCATTAATTCGGCTCTTAATTTTAAAATTCTGATGAGGAGGTACGTCCCAATTAGGGACAGGTACTCCGTAATTGACATGCCACTTGCCACTTGCCATGGACATTATTTATCGTCAAACAAGTGGACTGGGTATGGCTAGTCAAGATATTGGAGACATATTTGTGGCAGAATGCATATTTGAAAATGAACAAACAGTGATTTCGATGGCCGTATACAGTTCTCCGAATCATAAAGTTCAAAAAACTAAAAATTTACTGCCTTGTGTACTTTTACCATACACCGAAGATGGTTCTGCTCTTTTAAAAACAAACTATCACTCGCTGCCCGTGATTTTGAGTGGTGATTTCAACGTTAACTTCAGCTTGCCAGAAGTTGAGCCGCTCATAGCTTTTTGACTGATGAACTAAAGTTCGAAATGAATACAAATCGAAATATTTCGACAGCTAACAGTGGTGCTGTTATTGACATTGTTTTTCAACGGTCTATAGATACTTTGGAATCACAAGTATATGTGTCATATTTTACTTATCATAGGTCTATTGTACCCACACTTCCCCAAATTGAACAAGAATAAATATTTTTGATAAAAAATTGCCTTACTCCTTGTGTTAAATAGATAAAATTTTCATTAAAGATATAATTATTCGATAGAAAAATATTTGCAATCATACTTGATTCATTTTTTTCAGGATTTAAGTTACTATTGAGTATTTGCCACGATAGCATGCCAGATGTTACACATCATATGCGAGTACTGTAAGCCTCGGTTCTTTTTCTTTTAATTTAAAGAGTATGAAAGCTCCGTATTAAATTATTATGGATTAATATGTTTACGAAATTCACTCTTTTGATCAATTTTATTTTATTAATGAATTGAGAGAGAGAGAGAGAGAGAATTCCTTTTTTTCAACCTTAGTTAAAATTTTACTGTTTTCGTCCATTAGGATAATGTGTGATAAATCTGGTAAAAAAGTAACAACTGTTTCTCAAAAAAGTAATAAATTGGGAGGTTTAAATTTTTTACTGTGAATCTTATGGTGTGAAATCTAACTGTGACGTAATTATAAATATGTCAGATGGAATTCTTTTCTTAGTGGTAGTAAATAGCAAGTTTCTACTGTTTTATTTTTAATAAATATGATTTCCTAATTTTTTTCATTTCCCACAATAAAGTCGCTTTTTTTAGTATTTAATTCATCTTTAGGCCTCAAATTATCTATTTATTTTTATTTTTTTTAATGCTTTCACTTCCTTCAATTTCTTTTTCTTTCGTCATATTCAAATTCCTCACATTCAGTTTCTTTATCCTGGTCTATACTCTTTAGTGCCGTTTTACATAGAAAATGTAAGTAAATTTCTTCTTAATCCACATTTTAAATCCTTTTAAATTGTTTCATTTCTACAGTTTTCAGTTGCTTAATTAAGTTTCAGTAATACTTTTTTATTCTTCACAGCTCGTTTTTTAGCACGGGGCGGCCATCTTGAATAAAATCTACATTCCGTCTACAGCCTATTTCGTATGATTTTAATCGCGCCTATTTGGCCTATAACGGAATACAAAGAAACTGTCGTAGATTTAGAAGAATTCAATTTTTCATTTTAAAAATACATGTACACTTGAAATAAACAAAAGACCTAATAACTACAATAACTAGGTGAATAAAACGCAATAGTTGCGTTCAAAATCGCGATAAATGAGTTTTATTTATGTAGATGCCGCCATATAAATTCGAATAAGTACGAATCTATATGCTATCGTGCAGATTCGTTACTTTTTTTACTTCACTAAAATCCGTAGTCTTTCGGATATTTACGTATTAGACCATATTTTTGGAGATACTTCAATACGTTCGCTTCCGTAGAAAATATTAAAAAGTACTAAACTTTCTTAAAAAATACTATGCTTCGTATAATATTTAATAAGGAGTACCTGTTAATCCTGCGAATAACAAGTACTTCAGCGATTCAAAATTAAAAATAGGAAGTTGACCCTCATCAGCAAATAACAGTTTGAAGGTTGTAATAAAGTATTAGCTTATTTATCATTGACATAGAAATCTAAGTCTCAATTTTCTATTCCTACGATTCACATAATTTTTTTTCGCAGAATGCCTTTTAAAGCAGTCGTTGTGTGTACCTGTAATTAAGCTCGCCTTTTTCTTTTTATAATTAATAAGAAAAAGAAAAAAGAAAAGTTCTTGATATTATAATTAATATCAAGAATTTTTCTCGGTAGATTTTTCTGGAAGAAATTTGTATAACGACTTATGTTCTTGAACTGTATGAGTCGCATAATAACGAGCAGACTATCAAAATAAGGAGATATGCCAGATTCTTTGAACTGCATGCTAATTTTATGGAATTGATTTTAAAGGAAATATAATTTCTTCTTTACAAAGCATACGAATTTCTCAATTAATCGCACGATGAATACATTAGAAAATGACAAAATGAATACATCAGAAAGGATCTGATATTTATTATCAAGTTTTCAACATATCACGTCTTTAACACTTGACTTAGGGATATATGTTGGTTAGACACCCTTTTTTATTGAAGTAAGCCAATTTGACTCATACAAGAAAAAATTGAAGTTTATTGCAAAGATAGAGTAGCTCTCTCTCTCTCTCCAAATCAATTTAAATAAACGAGTTATTATAAAAAAATTCATCGAAAACATTTTTTACCCATAAATTCTGTTTTTGAAATACATTTCCCGCAAACATTTCTATTACATTTAGCACACACGTTTTTACATCTCTTTCCATTGCATGATTCTTGAACGTGTAAATTGTTGCGTGCGTCAGCAGTATATGAATTTTTTTCATTGGAATAAAAGTGTTCTCAACTTATTCTCTGTATTTACTTCTTACCTCTTCAGCCAATTGGAAAATAAAATGTAGATCGCGATGAGCAGAAAATTCTTAGCCGACTCGTTTTAGGATTTATTTTTAACAAAGATTCTTTTAAAGCGTCAAATTAAGTATAGGTGGGCATTCGTATAAAAATATTACTTAAGAATTAGTCTTATTTAAGAGGAACTTTTCAAGATTAACAACTTTAACGTCACTTCTTAATCACAGCTGTGTTCTACCCTTCTTTTTTTCCCCAACACCCTCAGCAAGTAGACTTGTCATATAGCCTCTACTTCAAAGCGAGTAATAAATAAGGCACACCTATATATCTCAGCTGTTGTCCATTTTTTTGCTCCAACTAACACTTGACCCTGAGGACTTGATGACCCGCTGTTGTGAGAGGGAAAAAGACACAACATTTGGTCTTTTGAGTGGACCTGTGTTGGTAGGGTCGTTTGCTAGCACGAATTTGGACTATGAAATTTTTGAGACTGCTGAAACCACCAGTTCTCCCCCTCCCACTCTTCTCCTACCGTGTCCACCAATCAGGATGCACGATCACCAACACAGGCAATCAACGTCAAGCGCCCAATACATTAAGTATGGGACAGAGGAACGCTTCGCGTTCCAGGGCATTCGACAAAATGTGGCATGATGGCCTCACTTACAAAATGATAAAACTCAATTTCCCTGCTTATTTAATTAAAATTATTCACAATTATTTACACAACAGAACCTTCCGGGTTCGTGTAAATAACACATTCTCTGAAACGGGTTTTTGTCAAAGTGGTACCCCGCAGGGTTCGGTACTATCCCCGTATCTTTACAACATATTCACATATGACTTTCCAGATCACCACACTGTCAGTACATGTCTTTTCGCAGATGACTCGGCGGCGCTCACTCAGGGTGTCAATCTCAAGTACACAATTAAAACTATGCAACAATTCCTCGTCAAACTAGAGAAATGGTTGACAGATTGGAGAATAGCTATTAATGTAGAAAAAACACAAGCCATTGTTTTCAGGAAATGGGGCGTCATTGACCCCCAGACTGAACTCACTCTTTTCGATGACAACATTCTGTGGGTCCCGGTCGTTCGTTACTTGGGCTTATATCTCGATAGTCGCCTAACTTACAAGAATCATATTGACTATCTTTCAGACAAATTCTGGGGTAGAATAGCGTTAGCTATCTCCCTTATTGGGAGAAGCTCTACTCTCTCCCTTGAAAATAAAGTTATACTGTACAAGCAAATTTTGCGTCCAACAATAACGTATGGGTCCCCCATTTGGGGGCCGCGGCCCCGACCCACACTAAACGCATTCAAATTATTCAAAACAAAATTCTTAGAATCATTGCTAACGCACCTTGGTACGTTAGAAATAGTGTCATCCATCACGACTTACACATGGAGCCGATAGATAATTACATCACTAGAACTTCTAGAAATGTTTTTACTTCTATTCAAAATCATAACAACCCTATAATTAAAGCACAAACACTTTTCACGTATCCTCATGCTAAAATAAATTTTGCTTATAAAACGACAAAATGGAACCTGCCCTTAAAACCGCCGTAATTACAACAATAATACTTAATTGCTACACTTAACAACATTTAAATGCATTTGCCTACATCAAAATTGGGATCAGTGATTAAAGCTGGCTCCTGCTTCAATTCCACGATTGTTCCGGCTGCAAGTTCTGTCTTGCAGTCTCCATCCTCTTATTCATTCCAGCTGCAAAAAAAAAAAAAAAAAAAAAAAAAATTCCGCAGCTTCTCTATTCCGATTGCGTTTTGGTGCTCCTCGAACGCGTTTTTGGGCTGTTAAGCCCCCCTTCCTTGCGCTCCTCCATTCCTGCCCGCGTAACGTATTTTTGTCTCGTTTTCGTCTGGCCGCTTCTTTCTCCTTCCTCCATCCCTGCGGGGGAGTGTATTCAGATATTGATTTTCATTGCCACTTTCTCTCCGCGAATTTGGGTATAAGCGATTCATTTCGCTGGCACCCGTTAAATCTAATTTTCGTTTCGTTTCGCTTCGCGTTCCAGTGCTCAATGATGTCCAGCGACCTGTTTGTAGGGGAGGTTTAGTAAAATCTAGAAGGAATGCCAATGCTGTGAATTTTATGACTTTATTTTCCTAACAAGGCAGGGGGGGAGGGGAGTTCAAACATATTGTTAGTAGTCCAGCAACCTTCAGGCTACGAACTGTCCTTTAACCTTGTAAAGCCAAACATTAGAAAAGTTTCCCCCTTCCAGGAATAAGAAAGATATGTGAACAGTTTCCCCCTTCCAAGAATAAGAAAGATATGTTCTCACAGATTGTTCGAGTGTTTCGTCTCAATCCTTTTACCCCTACAGTTTCCCCCTTCCAAGAATAAGAAAGATATGTTCTCAAAGATTGTTCGAGTGTTTCGTCTCAATCCTTTTACCCTTACAAATATCTTTTATTTTCAATAAATTGTCATTTTTCAGGTTGTAGAATTTTTAACGAATTTGGCTTACAGGCTCCATATTTTTATACCATTTGATTCATATGAAAAATATATCTTTACTAAAAATCAAATACGTTCAATAAGTAAGGGGAGACAAACTCCTTGTTTTCTCTAGAGTATATTATTAAAAAGGAAGGCTTCACGTCTTAAAAAAATTTTTACACCAAATTTGTTATTAATATAAGTAGTTTTTAATAGAAAGGAAGTAGAAACACACATTTATATGTTATTGAGAAGCTTATGCTGATACAAATGTAGTCGGACCCCGATTTAAGGAATTCAACGGAATTAAACATTTTGTGAAGGTCTCCTTGGACCTCACTTTGAGAACGAGAATAAATAGGATTCAGATAAGAACCATTAGCCATTTTTATAAACAACTTTCTTTATTTGGTTATCTTATCCAAATAGAATCAAAGACTTTTTAACAAATATATCTAACTAGTATTATGAGGTTTTAAAGGTAATAAGCTTTAAATTAACTGAATTAATTAATGATCCAATTAATTAACAATTAAATAACGATCACGCAGAGATTACCACGATAAGAGATCCCAGATTTATATTCAATGTTCTTATTGAACATTTAATTTTAATTTCATTCGCAATAATAAGACACTGCAATTCAGCTCAGCTCAGCTTTTATCTGAGATTAAATCATCCAACAAGAAATCTTCAATTTAACTTCACTATAACTTTCTACTTCAATCTCTATCTCCTACTGCTCTAACTTTACTATTCCGTTTGACTTAAATACTTTATCTAATCTGCATATAACAAGGAATCCTGTCCGCTTTTTGGAGTTGATTGGAAATAGGTAGGGAATTAAATTTCCCGAAAAAGGGATGACTCAGAAGGTTAGTGATAAAGTTCCGTATAGATTTGTCACAATTTCATTTGTTAAATCGGGGTTATATTCGTAATATCGAGTTCCAAAAAACAATTTATTTTTACTTACCTTTTGGATATTCTATAATAAGCAACTACATAAAAAATATCATTGTTAGAAATTACAAAGTTTTTTTCATCAGAGCTAAAAGTATTATCCTCAAAGCATTACGCACCAGTTAATGGGAAATTTTGAAATACTGACTAATACATGTTTGACAATCTTTGTAATTCCTGAATCGGAAGAAGTATTTTTCAACTTAATGAAGAGAACAAAATATTGCTTCAGAGATTTTCATCTTGATGTCCGAGGTGACAGTTTTTCGAACAATGTGATGCATTAGAAAATGTAGCAGTTTTGATTGGAGTTTTAGAAAGAAATTTCCTTTCCTATATGCACGCTATATTTTACACTTCTGACTGATCTGAACCTGTAAAATATAAAACTTGATAACATCCTTTCCCATTGAAATTTCCTGCTAACAACAAGCTTTTTCTGGACAAAAAATGATGTATCATTCTAAAAGAATGTTCCAAATTTTTCTAATTCAAGCTAATAAAAAAAATTTTTTTTTCAGCTGTTGAAATAATTTGTTTAGTCGGGTTTTATTACTCATTAAGTAGAGTTTATGTCTTCGTTTTTGTCGGGGGAAAAGAAAAGTTTGTTAATCACGATATTAATTAAATAGGGATACATTAAATCGGGCACGACTGTAGTCCCTTTTTTGTCTAAATTTTGTTATTTATTTTTTCAAAAAAATCAAAATTCCCTTTTTTATCCTTTTTTTAAAATGCATTTCTAATTATTTCACATTCTTCATTAAATTATTGTCTTCCTTAAACCAAAGTATATATATATATATATATATATATATATATGTAGAATTAATACTAAAAAAAGAAAAAGAAAAATTTTTTTATTTTATTATGCTGTAATAGATTGAATTTTATCGTGAGTCTTTAAAAATATGATTTATCGAAAAGAAAAAAAATTATGATCATGATTATTTTGACGAATAATTGAAAACAAAAAGAAAATATGAAACGTTTTACTACAGTAATAGGTTTGAAAACATTAAAAGAATTTGGCACATTTCTTTGTGAACAAATCGTCCGTATTTAATACTAATTATTCTTATCCTACTTCTTTTTTTTTTTTTTAACATACACATTTCAATTAGGTTGAGATAAAGTTTAATGCTGGAAATGAATCTTAATTTTCTCTAGAATTTTGCTTAGTTTATGGATTTGGTAATGACGCCTCAATCCTTTCTCAGTAAATACCGTAATTACTCGAATCTAAACCGCCATCGATTCTAAACCGCACCCCCAATTCTCTATTTGTTTGGAGGGGATATACAAGTGTCTGATTGGTTTATCAATATCTGATACTAAAGAAATTTTAAAAAATTAATGAAAAATAATAAATTTATAGTTAATTTATTTGACAACTGTTAAAAACTTTCAAATACACACCAGAACTAATAATTACTCTAACCGTCAGTATCATGTTTCGAAAATGATTCGGCACTCCCATTGCCACAGCTGACTTCGGAATGCGTGCCGGCGTGGCACAGTGGGCAGTTTTCCCGATCTGGCGCACGGAAGTTATTTTATGGCTTTAATTATATCTAATGAACAAAAATCATAGTAATTAATGTAAATTGGGTATTCTTTTCTGTTTTTACTAACAAATAAGGTTTTAATAGGGGCTTAACTAATTTATGTCATGTTTGAATTCGATCAAGTATAAATTATTGCTAAGTGAAATTAGATCTTTGAACAAGGATCTAAGGATATTAACAGAAGCAGTAATTTACACATGGGAGAATATATACAAGAAATAGTGTAGCAAGTTAAAAAAATTAAATTTTAATAGATTAAACAAATACAATCAAACATAATATTGTATTCATACAATGAAGGACAATAGGTAGTATTTAAAAGGTCTCAGCACCTTTTGAACAATTTTTTGTTAATTATGTATTTAAAAATTATATTTTAGCATATCACGTAATGTGTCTAGTAACAAAAATGAAACGAGATAAAACTTTGCACATATTATTCACTCAATTTTACAAATTTAATTTTTTTTAAAAAAATTTGGTAATTCTTAAAATTTTATTCTTTTTGTGTTAATTAATTTTTTGACATGAAGTTTTTGGAATATTTCTGACGATGTTTTAAACACCTTTAGGGATCGATTTTGCAATACCTTGATTGGTTTTGGAGGAAAAAAAATAAAATGTTGATATATACTTAAATTCAACAAAAAAAGCCTAATATTTCGCACACTTCAATTTTTGAAAAAAAAAAGTATTCAATTTACAGCAAAATGGATCCTTAAATTTTGCGACATGTATTTTTTATTTTTATTTATCCAACGCCCGTGCTTGGCTTTTTGACCATTTGACACCGAGCCTCCCAGTACCGACTGACGATATCTCTTCAGCCAGGCAATTACATGTAGGACACAGGGAAAAAATGGAAGTAATTGGTGAATAATTGTGGAAGATTGCAAAAAAAAACACAAAATGAAAAAAACATTTTAAAGCTTATAATTCTAAAAAAAATAATTATTATAAGCTTCAATAAACATAAAATACCCTACTTCAGTATTAGCTATATATTTTTCTTAAAAATAATAAAATCTAATATAAGTCTTACTCCCCCAACAACTACGCATCATTCGACTTGGAGAATAACTTTTCATTTCTATGGCAGCTCATTCTTTTTTCCCCTACAAACGAGTAGAAATTTTTAACAATTTTTCTAAATGTTAATTGCTGCCTGTCCTCATATTTATAGAAGTCCGTTGTAGTCCTAACTAAACTCAAAACAACATTAGTTTTGCACTTGGGATCTTGTTCTTCCTTCCACACATTGAATAAGGCACAAGCCGAGTAATACCACATTGGAGAAAATTTACTTTGGGGGAAAGGTGAGAATTTTTTTGCAATTCTTATAAGATCATCAAACTCAGTGATTAAGGGTCAAATGTGGTTGTAGTCATCATATTTGTTGTTGCGTCTTATACAATATATACAGATAGATAGTAAACTTTTAATATACACTATGTAAACTTAACAATAAAACATTAGCCCCGTTACCATGGACGAAAATTGCCGGCAAAATAGCGACATTGATCCTCTCTAGACCCGTTTAAACGAGGAGCTGGTATTACATTAGTTCGCGGATTTGATTTTTGTACCCGCTTTGGAGCAGTGTAAGTTTTTTAGCACCATTTCATGAAAATTTAATGTATTCTATTTTAGAGACGTATTATTTCTAGAGAAGTCAAAAAACATTACTTGTACGGGTTGGCGCTTCAAACGCCTCCCATACAAGAACACATTTTTTTTTACTTTTTAATATAAAGATTATATTTCCGTGCTTTCATTTTATGTAATCCTTCCAATAAAAATAGTCTGTGTACGCTGCTCTATTAGATCAGGGGTGTCCAACCCAAATGACTCTGCGGGCCACTTCGGAAAAACATTATAAACATGCTGGCCGCACATAAAAATATGTACCTTTATATCAGATTTGGAAACAAAAAAAAAACATTTATTGGAGTGCAAATTTAAAACAGAATGAATTATTATTATTGTGTTTTAATTATTGTTCATGTATACAGACATAGATAATATAATAATGTTTGTACAATATAATAATGCGATGATCAAATATTGTTTAAAATATTACAATGTTGCCATTTTCTTGAAAATTACGGTGCCCCTTATGAATTGATCTTCGTTACACATGGTTGAAATTTGATTGAAGTATCCATTGTCCTTTATATTAACCGTCCTGAATATTTTTTTAAACTTTAAAAAACATCTCTGTGAGACTGCGTCTAGCTTTTTGGGCACTCCAAACAGAAAAGGAGGAAAAGAAACGAAAATCGCGCATACACACAGAGAGAATCATGTACTCTCCATAGTAAAGGATATGCATAATGCAATTCGAAATTTATTAAAAAAGTAACTTACTATAGTAAAATCAAATGTAACTGTTTGATAAAATATAACTATTTTAGTCTAAAAGACATTTCTATTATCAAAAGGATTTATTTTAAAACAAGAACTGGCAAACAAATTGCATATATATATATATATATATATATATATATATATATATATATATATATATATATATATATATATATATATATATATATAGCGCACACAAAAATTTTTCTAGGGGGTCCGGGGTTGAAAGATTTGTCGATTTTCGGGTAAAAACACAGTAAAAAACTAATTTTTGAATAAATAATTAGCATTCATTAATTAAATTAATAACAAGTAATTAATTAAATTTTACGTACTATATACATAGAATTAAAATCAATCGGAAAAATATCAAGGGCTTTGGGGGGTCTGGACCCCCAGGACCTCCCCTTGTGTGCGCCACTGATATATATATATGTGTGTGTATGTATATATATAAATTTCCGTATCAAATAAATTTCAAAATGAAAAAGCTTTAAAAATCTGATATCTAAAATATTTTAAAAAGTGTAGGTGGGCCGGTACTTATACGTACTTTCTCGCCGCGTGTTAGACGCCCCTGTATTAGATAATCACTTAAATAAATAATTTTTTTTATTATTATAGAGTAATAGTTCAGCAAATGTAACAACGACTGAAATATTCCTGTCTATTTGTGTGCGAGTCCTCTTTTATTAAGGTTCTGTTAAATGTATGCAACAAAGTTCGGAACCGTGATTTTTAAAAAGAGCATAAATGAATAATTTTCCTAATATTTAGTGTTACTTAGATTAGAATACATGTATAAAATTGTTCTAAGGACATAAGGACAAAAAAAAAAGGTTTAAATACAATATTTTGGAAAAAAATTAACTTAGAATAACCCTTTTTCAAAACGTTCTCCTTTTATAAAAAAAAATGCCTCTATAATAAAATATTTTGCTTTTATAAAGTAAAGACTTGTCCAGAGAGTTTGCATTAGTATTTTTGAAAAATTCACATTATTTTCAGAGTTACTACCAATTGAAATAATATTATCGGCGTATTTTCTTAAAATTTCTCCCCTCTGTTGTCGTAAAACATGGATAAACCCACTTCTAAGTTATAATGGGTGTTTTTTTTAGAGGTATAGAACTTCAAATTGCAATAAAACAACGATGTATTATTCGATTGACATGAATATTTTTTTATTCGAAAGATAATCTTGTGGCATTACATTTTAAATATGATTTCTGGCATATGACTGCCACGGCTGGCTCGGATGTAGTCGAATCTGGACGTCCAATTTTCGATGACTTTTTGCAACATTTGTGGCCGTATATCGGCAATAACACGGCTAATGTTGTCTTCCAAATAGTCAAGCGTTTGTGGCTTATCCGCATAGACCAATGACTTTACATAGCCCCACAAAAAATAGTCTAGCGGTGTTAAATCACAAGATCTTGGAGGCCAATTCACAGGTCCAAAACGTGAAATTAGGCGGTCACCAAACGTGTCTTTCAATAAATCGATTGTGGCCCGAGCTGTGTGACATGTTGCGCCGTCTTGTTGGAACCACAGCTCCTGGACATCATGATTGTTCAATTCAGGAATGAAAAAGTTAGTAATCATGGCTTTGTACCGATCACCATTGACTGTAACGTTGTGGCCTTCATCGTTTTTGAAGAAGGATTCCACCAGCCCATAAAGCGCACCAAACAGTCAGTTTTTCTGGATGAAACGGTGTTTCGACATACACTTGTGGATTAGCTTCACTCCAAATGCGGCAGTTTTGTTTGTTGACGTAGCCATTCAACCAGAAGTATGCTTCATCGTAAACAAAATTCGCTTATGAAAATCGGGAACAACGGCAATCTCGTTTTGGGCCCATTCGACGAATCTATGCCTTGCTTGATCATATTTAAAATGTAATGCCACAGGATTATCTTTCGAATAAAAAAGATTCATGTCAATCGAATAATACATCGTTGTTTTATTGCAATTTAAAGTTCTATACCTCTAAAAAACACCCTTTATATTTCAAAAATTCTATAGTTCAACCTCTGTACAGAGGTCTGAGCTATATACAGGCAAAATATTATTATAATAGAAGCATTTTTCATAAAAGGAGTATGTTTTGAAAATTTGCCATTCTTTCATTTTTTGTCAAAATATTGAACTTAAATATTTTTTATTACTGGCACCTCATCTTCCTATCTTCCATGTCACACCAACAATAGAATTTGAGTCTCTGCAAATTTAATCTACATCACTAGCAGTCCTTCTTTGTAACGAGGCTTTTTTTTCTGGCAACAGGACTCATTATTGACCACTAGTCCATATGACCAGGACTATTCAGCTGACTTTTTAAATATGTTGAAATGAATCATAACTTGCATATTATATAAATACAGTTACTTTTTTTTGTATAAAATTGCTTTGATTTTTAAAAAATCTTTAATGGTTTCAGTAATGAACATATAACCTAATGTAATGAAGGAATACATGCAGTTTACACTACAGTTATTAATTTTTTTAAAAAAGAAACTTTTTTTATACTAGAAAACTAACTTTTATTTCATATAAATTATAAAGACTATTAAAATAGAATCATCAGTTAATTAACCACTCTGTCTTTTTTATAACTACACCCATTTGAGCTTTTTAACATACATTTTCCCTCACCTAAGTTCCACGGGTAAATCATAATTGTTTGTTACTGGAATAAAAGTGACAGCTTTCTTTTTTCAAGTGAGCTGCACACATTTCAATGCTTTTTCTCCAAGAATCATGTAAAAAGAATATTTTATGGAGCAAAGTCCAATATTTCTACATCGTTCTATCTCTAATTTAACCACAAACTCAAACTCAGTGGCGCAACAGCCCATGAGGACCAGGGCCTATTGTGCCCATCCCAGTATGCTTGAACATTGGGCACTAAAATGCATAAGCAGATGTCCCTATCAGGTGGTCAGTCCGTATGGACCCCCAGTTTTTAAGTTCCCCAAGCAAACTTGGTACTTATTTATCGACTCACTGCAGGAGGGATGAAAGGCTGAGTTGACCTTGCCCAGACCGAGTATAGAAATTCGAACCTGTGGTGGGGAAGCGCTCTACCACTCGGCTACTGGGCCTAAATTTAACCACATTCCGGTTTGCCCTAGGGCTGGACGGCAAACCGGACCCTGCCCGGGGTTTCAAGTTTTAGGGCGGCGTTGAGCTGAAATTTGGAAATATGTTTTGTGTTACGAAAAAATTTGTATAAATATATTTGCTGAAATATAATTTTTACACTTTGAAAACCTGATATATATATATATATCTATATATATATATATAGATATATATATATATATATATGATTGAATTTAAATTTCATCAAATGTGCTGTAATAAAACTTGTAACAAGCATGCCTTTTTTTTAAAAAAAATAAAAATAGTACTGTTGCGCCTTTTGTTGTAGCAAGTATATGGAGGCAGAAGACGGTATGTAGGTATAGATATGGATATATTGTCAGGATTTTCCCTGCCCTATTATAAAAGGGAAAAAAGTATTGGTTATCTTGGTTTATTGCGTTAATTGTGACAAATGTGCACAAAACAAAATATTTCGTTTCCACAAGCCTTCCGCAAATTGTGGTTCATAAAAAAATTCCACTTTTATGTATAATTAAAAATTATGTCTACTTAAATGTTACTTTGTTAACCTTTCTCTTTAAAAATAATTTGACAAAAAATTACTTGTATTTACATCACATTTAAATATTTGACCGGTAAATATATATATGTAGTAGATTTATATATTTTCGCAATTTTCAGTTATATATGTATTTAGTACTGCAAATTTGGTATTTCAATTAATATATCTTACTTCCTTGTAATATAATCTGTATGTTTAATGCCAGTTTTCTTTTATGTTGAACCTTGAAGGGTTTGAGGCAGGATAAATACCCGCTGAATAGACGAATCCGGCTGCAGCAACCGCTGCCGAAATGCGGTCTAGGGAACATGAAATCGTTTCAGGGAAAAAAATCCGGAAACAGTTAAAAACGTTTAATTCTCTCTTTGCTAAACATTCTTTGAAATGGGGTAGATATGAGTAGCGAGGGGATTCAAAGACATTTCAAAGAAGTGTACTATAAAAACATACAGGACGACACTTGGTTTTAACAAGGTCATGCAGAAAAGTTTCATTCAAGATCGCATTCTGTAGCAGAGAATGTGTGTCCCCCTGAATCCTTCCTCCATCAATCATTGACTACATAGTCTCTCTACAATGGGATGTACAAAAGGGGGAGGTGTTCCAACACATCCCATGGATCAACAGATTTTTGACTTTTAACATAAACATTATGTCTAGGGCTTCCGTCAAGGTCAGGGGTGGCCAAACTTTTTGGTAAAAATGCCACTATCTAATATTAAATCATTCTGTGTGCCACTTCCAACTTTTCCAACAAACAAAAAGATATAAATTTGAAAAAATGTTTCTTATTGGCTGTTGCGATTTTTACGCAAATAACATATTTTTTTTTATACAAGTCTAAGGAGTGAAAATTAAAAACTAATGTTGTATGTGTGTGTGTGTGTGTGTGTGTGCACAGGACGTTGTCCTGTACCTAGACCTGAAATTCAAAAATTCTAAGAAAATTTTATGAATAATCTTTAACTATCTGGACCGTTTTGATGAACATTTGTTTTAAAATGTATTACACACACACACACAAAATCTAACAACTTCATTACATATACAGTTATCACAATTCAATCTATCGACAGCGTGAGAGTATGTGTATACTATGAGCAAAGTAAAATGCAGAGGCTGTGTGTGAATAAAAAATTAACCTTGATTTAATTAAAGGTGAAAAAGTTGAGATTCAAACCATCCTATAACAGGTATATTTATTAAATTGTACAAAAGCTTAATTTATCGTAATGCCATTGGATGTACAATATCTTTGGTTATTCCTTGAGGGGTATAAACAAATAAATTCGATGGTTTTCCAACTCTGGAACACGCAACAAATAATTGGCAGTGAGAAAAAAGCACGGATTTTCTGAATTTAAGCCATGAATCTTCATGGTTTGACCTTGTGACTTATTAATAGTCATGGCAAATGCCAAGTGATATGGAAGTTGTTAGTGTTTAAAAGGTATAAGGGAATCTGAAGGAATCATTGGGATCCGCGGTAGAAGTACAACTTCATCTTGAAATTTTCCACTAAAAAAAAAGAGAAAATCACTTAAAAATTTAATTTTAAAAAACCTAATGCAAATTTCGAAAAAAAAACACTTATTAGAGCACATTATTAGGACCTACACTGGTGTGCAAAAATTAAGGACGAGACGGTTTTTTCAATATAATTTTGTACAAAAGCTTTCCAAATTAACACATTTAATACCGTAAGATCCCCAATACGTAAGGACATGTGTAATATGTAAGCAACACTTAGTAAAAGAGAAATCAGAAGGATAAAAAGAAGCTTGATTGAAAAAGAAGCATGGAGCGCAATGCGACTGAAGGCCGCAACATCCCTGTGATGGGTGTCCAGCAAGATACATCCGGTCTTTAGTAGGGGATATGATCTCCCCTGACTGCTAAGCAGGTTTCACAGCGTCTGCCCATGCTGAGAATGAGGGTGTCAATGAGTTGTTGAGGCATTGCTGCCCATTCGTCTTTGCAGCGCAAATCGAAGCTCCCGAATCGTTACTGGTGGTAAGGTACGAGCTGCCAAGCGTCTGCCTAGAAAATCCCATACATGCTCGATGGGATTGAGATCCGGAGATCATGTCGGCCAATCCATACGTTCAATATCCTCACTCTCTAAGAGCTGTTCGGCAGCTACTGTGTGATGACATGGTGCACTGTCGTCCATGAAAAGGAACTGCAGACCCATAGCGCCTCTAAAAAGACGCACATATGGAAGAAGAATCTCGTTACAATAACGGGTCCCGTTGACTGAACCTGCGTCGAAGATGTGAAGGTCTGTACGACTACCAAGCATGATGCCTCCCCAAACGAGAACACAGCGACCTCCATACCTGTCCCTTTCAATGATGTTCGAGGGAGGATTGCGGCTTCCCCGCTCTCTCCAGATGAGTATGCGATGAGAATCGCTACTGAAACTGAATCTGCTCTCATCTGTAAAGAGTACTCGTCCCCATTCATCGTCTCTCCAATTCCGGTGTTCCCGGCACCACAGAGAACGCCTTCTCCGATGGGCAGGCGTTAAAGGTACACACCGTACAGGGCGTCGTGCAAACAGACCACCACCGTGCAGTCTTCTGGCTACGGTAAAACGCGATATCGGTCGTCCAATCGCTTGTGTCGTGTGTCTAGCGATTTCTCCCGCTGTCTGCCGCCTGTTTCTTCTGGCCTGTAAGACAATGTACTGCCGGTCATCTGCGGGTGTGGTTCCTCGTGGACGACCACTACTGAACCCCCGGATAGCTGTTCCTGTAGTTTGTAATTGTCTCCAAAGTCGTGAAACGATGCTGTGAGCAATTCCGAACTCTGCAGCCACACTTGTCACACTGCGGCCTTCCTCCAACTTCCCAATGATTCGACCTCGGGTAAAAGCATCCAGATGTCGTCTAACAGACTGATTATTCGCCATTTCTCGCTGAGGCAGCAACTCGGTGTGATTTTAACTACTATACGGCGTGCAATCTATTTGCCAGAAATACTGATCTTACACCAACAACATGCTTTATACTACTCAGACACTCCCCCATTACGTCTACTTGCATATCTGCGCATGTGCTACCGTACATCACCTTACTTAATCTCCTGATTGGTCTTACTGTCCGCTCTGCCTCTTCGTTCAGCTGATATGCTAATTTTTCGACTTTGTCCTTAATTTTTGCACACCAGTGTATAGTAATTACGTGCCAATTTTTGTACTTCTGGGTAGCTTAGAAGTGAAACACGCACACAAACTATTTCTTTTATTAGTATAAATTTCCGATAAGAAATAATTTTAAATAAAAGAAGTCCAGCTGTGTGTGTTTAGGAGGGAGTTGTCACATATACACACACAGAAGATTTTTATGCATAAACATATACCGTATCGTGACTTTTCTTGCCGCGCATTAACAGAATAAATAGCACAAAGGTGTAAAAAAATTATAAGTTTTAATATTTTTAATTAACATCTTTTTCACTAATTGCGATACCAGACCGAATTGCAAATCTAAACCATTCTCAAGTACACTGGAACAGACACAAAAAATTTCACCAAAATCGGTCCACCCGTTTAGGAGGAGTTTAGTCACACACACACGTGCAGAAGATTTTTATACAGAAAGATATTTATATATATATATATATATATATATATATATATATATATATAATATATATATATATATATATATATACTAAGGTTTTATTGTTAATAAACTTTTTAATTAATAACTTTTTTAGGTTTACAATAAAAATGAGTAAGCTTATAAACATTTAGTTCTAATTTATTATTAAACAGCCAATACTTGCTTAATGTGTGTGGCTTTTGAATTTGTAGCCTTTTTACCAAGTTAAGAAAATTGCCTTCAGTTCAAATTTCCAACATTCAATATAATTTGGATTACTTGAGTTGAAATAAATTCCTTATATTTGTTTTCATGTCTAGTAGGGTGCTGTTAGTAAATAATTCCGATTTTGACTTCAGGTAGGTAACAATTATCTTCTTGTAGTGAAATTGAAAAAGGATTTATGAAATGATCAGCATTTTTTTAACGTCTTGAAAATCACCCAACCTAGCAGTTAATGAATCTTGCAAAATGAATATTAAATCTATTATAGCTCACAGCATTATTAACTTTGGTAGATAGTTAATAATGCTCGTCCTGTTTTTTTCTTTAAGATAGCAATAAAGATGCAAAAGTATGTTTACAAATGATATATGAACAAATAGGGAAGGGAAAAAATGCAATATTTTCCCTATAAGTTTAGATTTAAATTATTTAAATGTCCCATTACATGGGTAAGAAAAGTTTAATCCGATAGTTGGTCTTCCTTTTTGAGTAGCAAGCACTCACCGGGCAGTTAGTTTCCTGTTTTCTTCCAGATGTATTAAAATTCGCTTCCTCAAATTCCAAAATCTCGCGAGTGCACGTCCTTTGGAGAATCAGCGCAAACAACAAGGAATGAGTATTCTTTACGTAATAATTTTCTGTTGTAATTCAATGAACTGAGATTTGATTTTACTAAATTTTGAGGATTTTTAGACAGAGACAGTAGGCTGGGTAGTGGGGTTGGTTTGTCGCTGGCCTTTTGTTCTTAAAGTTGTGGGTTCGACCCCGGCCGAAGTCGATGGATTTTCAAGATGCCGAAAATCGACAACGGCCATGGAGTATGATTATACGGCATGTAAAAGATCCCTAGGGGGTGCTCTAGGCAAAATTAAATCCTAGTACAGGTTCGCATTGTCAGAGCTCAGGCCCCGCCTCTAGGTAGGAAGCTGGGCGTTAAAATTACCTGCTGTTATTGGTATCTGCCTATAGGGCGCCGCAATGAAAAGAGACCACTGTTTTGAGGCATGAACTCTGTTAATAACTGTTCTTTTTCTGCCATTAGAAATAAAAAAAAGTCTGAGACAATCACCTTTTTAATAAAACTGTAAAAAAAATTATTTTGAAATTTATTTTCAAATTTTTTAATAAGTCTTCGTGTGCCAATCTTACAACTCCGTCGTACCACACTGTGGGAAGCGTGCCTCAGGCTGGCCACCCCTAGTCTAGGTCTTAGTTCAAACAGTAGGTATTATCCGTGCCTCAAACTTATATTACTTTATGTTTTAACGAAATACCCATCGCTGTTTGAAGTATCATACTACCTTCTTGTTTCCCACCCCATTCTTATGGAATTTTTTCGGCTTATTTATATTAATTGTGTATCTAATAATTTCATTAATATATTTTTATACGTTAATTAATTATTTAGAAACTTAAAGTTATAAAAAAATACCTCAAAATTTGTACTGTAATTAATTAGGAAAAAAAATAGTTTTGTCCTAAAAATTCCTCACAAAATATCTGAAGACAATAACGAGCAGAGAAGAAAAAGAAATAGAAAATACAAGCGCAAGCTGATTTAAAAGTATCAGATTCAAAAATCACCGATTTTTTATGCTTTTGATAGATATTTGAAAATTTATCTACAAAAAAGGGGGATTTCTATCTGATCAAATTATTTAATAGGTTAAACTTTTTCTGTGATCTCGTGAAAAAGGTTAAGATTTGTTCTCCAGTTATCCGAAAAATTGACATTTTATGAGGTTATTATTAAAGTTTTTTCTGGAGCTTAATGGCCTCGTGTAATAGGTTTAAAATAATTTCCTGATTAGTAATGAGACTTTTTATAGGAAAATGTCATATTTTTCTGTCTCAATGTTCATTCGTAAAAAATTTAAGAACATTCCTGAATAAAACAGGATTAAAAAATGTTAATGATTAGTAAAAAAGCTTCATTATTAGGAAGATTTTTTTTTTGACGTCACCAAAATTGTGTGGGCTTTGGATAAAAATCTAAATTAAAATTTTGACACTACATACATTCACCATTTCTAGGTAGAAAATGTATATATCTTTAAAAAGATGTTTATTTTGTCTTGTCTACTTAAACATTAAAAATTCAAAAGTGCCGAAAACTGCCTTCAATGCGCAGTCAATTTTATTTGGAGAATTTCCAATAAATGAAATCAGAAACAAATGGTGCTTTTCTATGCGTTGTCAGTTACGTAATTCGTGTAATATAAAGTTTAGAATTTCCTAAATTGAAACGAGAATGCAATCCCGCAAATTTAATTCTCTCTTTTTTTAAAAAATTTATAGATTTCTTTTTGGTACACTACGATTTTCGCAAACAAATTATTGAAAATTGCGTGAAAAATTGTTTTTGAAACATCAATTATCTTATTAAAAATAATTCGGCTGGAAAATAACCTTTAATTTTTCTGCGTTATTCTTGATTAAACATTTATCTCTGTGTAACACGATGAAATATAAGTAAAACAAAATAATTTTTTATTTTATTTCAATGAAATTTGTTGCTAGAAACCAACTATTATAGAAAAATTCAGCAAGTAAAATTCAGAATGGAAATTTGTAAAGAAATATTAGTGTTATTTTTGCAAGAAATATATTATTAAAGTAGTCACTTGTGAGTGTAAATCATTATAAAACTCTAAATAAAAGATAGATGTACACTTTTAAAAAATGCTATTTCAAGATATAAGCAATCATTAGAAAAGAAAAGTATATTATAACACTATTAACAAGCAAATATTGAAGTATCGAAGCAAATTTTTCTATCATGAAAAAATACGAAATACTGCTAATTCTTTCTTTAATTTATAATTGGCGCGACTTCAGAGCATGACTCGAAATATACAGATGTGCATTTTCTAGTTTGAGTATTTCTGGATTTTGTTTCTCTCTTTATGTCTTTTTATTCTTTGTTGGGTTTTAAATTTGGGATGACAATGAGAGGCTCATTTGGAATTTTCTGTTTAATGTCACACGTGTAATGCTACTTTAATGTAAGAAACCGTTTCTCTAAATAAGTAAGTAAAGTTTGATTCTAATCAATGGGCACGGAAACAAATTAAAAAAAAACCTGGCATTTAAATTTTAAAAATTAAGGTTTATTAAAAAAACATTTAAAGAAAACAGTTATTATACAGTTAGCAACACTCGGACATGACTTCACTCCGTCGTACCCAAAGACCGAATCCCTGCCACTTGCCATTCCACATTCCAAGGGGGAGGGGAAACTACCCATTCCCCTTAGCTGGTGTCAATGGGCCTTCCCACTCCTACACCTCCCCCTTAAAAGCTCATCCGTCATTCCAGGACGATGAAGCTGAAAAGAAACTATGAAAAAAAAAACACATGCACACATACATGGCAAGAAACAAGATAACGAGAGAAATTTTTTTTTTCAGGTATCATGTAAAAAGAGCTTTTGCTAATACAACTCCCAAGAAATAGATTTACAAATCACATTAATATGCTAGAAAATTAATATCCGTACAAGTTTTAACACAAAAAATACTCAAAAAAAAAAAATATTAAAATATAAAAAGAAGTTACCAAAAATATATCATAAAATCTAAAATAATTATACGACATGTACTAGCAAAGCATATTTAGAAGCCAAAGTTTTAATCTTTAGAAATTTCCAGAAATTATGGTACTGAAAAACGTTAAGTACATATATAATCATTGGCATAAATCTTATCTATTTAACAGGAGCAGGCAACCTGAATAATTCATTACTTTTACATGCTTAAACCTTCAGCCAAACGTTAATTCTTTTATTGTACCAGGTTTAAACATTTTAAAAAATTCTCTTTCTCTTTTTCTTCCAATTTCTATGTAAAATGAAAGCAAGAAAAATTCTTTTCAATCCCAAAAGCGACAAAAAGTAACAAATGCATGTTATTGTCCATAAAACATCCACGCGAACCTTAAATACTTCCAATCCTGCTTTCAACTCCAATTTAACAATTCCTGTTATTGGATCACGACAACATTGCACCTGGGTTGAGTCAATAAAATTAGGAATACATTCCTTACGGGGGCAACCACGCCTAGTACTATACAAGATTCCTTTTTTAAATTCACAAGTTAAGACAACCTCACCCTTGCTTTCTTTTATACCTTGTCCATTTGTTTGGACATTCGATCCATTAATTTTTACTGCAACCAAATCTCCGTTTGGAACATTCAATAAAGACTGTGTCTCAGGAAGTAGATCGGTGACCACTTCTTGGCTGCAAACTGATTTTGAATCTGTTGAACTAATAATTCCTTCTTTCTTTGAAGGTTCTCGAAGTTTCGCAGGATTGCGAATCATTTGCGAGTTTTCTATTAATACTTCATAATCAGAGGAACAGATTAACATGTCGTTAACCAAATTTTTAGAGACAGGCACAACACCGTGCCTAAAGTCATTCAATTCCATGTTGGAATCTTTTACTTCACCCATTTCATGCTCCCCAAATGCAGACGTTATTTGAATTGACCCTCTATTATTAATGCTTTGTCCTTCGACAACATCTGGTCTTACCACGGGCATCTGGGCACCTGTGTCTATGACAGCATTCACCATTTCTTGCTCACCCTTGACCTTGACGTAAACAACCCTTAAATCGTCCATTCCCTTTTCTTCCTTGATAGGAGTAGTTACTGGTATCGTAGCTTCAGCCATCAACACAGCAGGAGACGTTTCCCTCACATGTTCCTCGGCCCTCCCGATACTAATTCGGTAATTTGAAGATGTCTTCTTACGATCTTCTGCACAACTCGTCCGCTTGACATTCGACCGAATACTTTCGATCTCTAACCGCAGTTCATTCAATTCTGATTCCCAGCGCAGCTGCTGGATTGCGTGCTGCCTGGCGATTTTTTCCTCCTCGATTGCGAGCTGCCTGGCGATTTTTTCCTCACTTTCCCTTTCAAAGCGTTCCTCTAAAATAACAGATAACTGATCTCTAACGAACTCTTCTTCGTAATCTTTGCTACCGATTATGATATTCCTTAGCTCTATATTCGTCATTTTATCTGATACCTTTTGACCTAACTCCTCAGTTAACAAAACTAAATCCTGCTTTTTAGCTTTCTCCAAAAATGCCATTTGAAAATTTTCTTTTTCCAATATACCGCAACTAAACAAATAATCAAATGAAATAACACCCAGAAGGGATTGCTAAAAATTAAACACCACAAATATATCTTTGTTTAAAACACACAACAATAAGCATCCGCTACACTAACACAACACTCAATGAATTAGGAGGAATTCCAGAATAATGTATTATATATTTCGCAATATACCAAGTGTACTTAAATAACTAATAAATAAAACTTAATATATTACTGATACACAATAATCACTTAAAATATTACTGATACACAAGAATCACTTAAAATATTACCGATATACAATAATCACCTAAAATATTACTGACACACAATAATCACTTAAAATATTATTGACACACAATAATCTCTAACCTATTTCTGATATACACAATATAATCACTTAAAATATAACCGACATGCACCACTTAATCTATTCCTGGCTGGAATAATAGAACACTACAAAATATATATTCGGTAGTTTTTCTCCAATTTAAACTGATAATATTTTTTTTCACATTAATCGAAAATACTATGCGTACATAAGCACAAAATAATTTCATTGACATGAGATAAGTATTATTCTTTAGCATTAATTTTTCAATAAACTCAATTGCTATTCACTGACGTGAACTTATTATTGTGCATTACAAAAATAAATAAATACAATAAAGAAAAAAAAAAAAACATACAATCTTTCCTTAATTTATAGAACTGATGTTCTAAAACACTTTCCATTTATATGGAACAATAATAAAAAAAATATATATATACTGATGTATATAATAATTCCCAATTGAACTGGCGTTCAAAAATTTTATAACTGCATGTGGATATGCAATAAAATAATATACTGAGAGAATTAATGATTTTGAAGTTTTCCTTAATTCATAGAACTGATGTTCTAAAACTTACTTTCCATTGATATGGAACAAGAAATAATAAAAAAATATACTGATATATAATAACTGAAATTTGAACTGGCGTTCAAAATTTTATAAATAACTGCATGGATATGCAATAAAATAATATACTGAGAGAATTAATGATTTTGAAGCTTCTTAATTTTTAGAACGGATGTTCTAAAACTTACTTTCCATTGATATGGAACAAGAATAATAAAATATATATACTGATGTATATAATTAATTCAAAATTGAACTGGCGTTCAACAAGTTACAACTGCATGGATATGCAGAGCAAAAAAAACGTACACTGACGTATACAAAAATAAAATCAAAATTCTCTCTTAATAAATGGATATTAAACAGTATAATTTTATAAATTTCTCTCGTCTTACATTACAGGGAGTTGCAAGCAAAAACTCTTACCTGATTCATTTCCACGCGGGAATCCAGAAAACTCGAAATTTCTGGAACGTTCTTCCTGTGGGGTTTTCCACTAAGACTCGATCCTACCGGCTGCGCCAGTAAAGTTTGATTCTAATCAATGGGCACGGAAACAAATTAAAAAAAAACCTGGCATTTAAATTTTAAAAATTAAGGTTTATTAAAAAAACATTTAAAGAAAACAGTTATTATACAGTTAGCAACACTCGGACATGACTTCACTCCGTCGTACCCAAAGACCGAATCCCTGCCACTTGCCATTCCACATTCCAAGGGGGAGGGGAAACTACCCATTCCCCTTAGCTGGTGTCAATGGGCCTTCCCACTCCTACAAAGTATGATGTTTCGATTAGAACCAATTTTTGTGATTTCGTTAGAACGATCCTTATTGAAAAGATCTGCTGATGAAAAAATCATTCGATTCTAAAATTGATGTACCGTAAAATCCGGCGTATAAAGCGCAGTTTTAACACCAAAAGTTATATTTAAATTTTACGAGTACGCGTTACACGCCTCGTATAAAAATGACCGCTTTAAAAATAAAAAAAAAGACATTAGTAAAAAGAAAATTAGACTTCTACATAGAACGAAGCACTGTTTATATGTTAAAGATACAAACTATTTTATATCTTTATATAAGTGTACTATTTTTTCAAAAGCCTTGGACAATACTTCAAATAGTGAATTAGAAACATAAGAGCATCGCATACCTGCATTTCAGGCTTCATCGTAAACAAGTGACTAATAGACATCAAAATTTAAAAAATGTAGCTTGAAAGTATTGGAGTGCGTTATACGGCGGTACGTGGTATACGTTGGAATTTCTGGCAATTCTAAGAACTAAACTGACTATGGGAACAGATATAAAATGCTTGTAAGAAAATATTTTATAACTTAAAAATAATAAAAAAATTCTCTTTTGTACAATCGTATATACATACACAATCGGACTTCGATTTATCGAACCCATATTTAACAAATGTTGCTTTTCCAAGATTAAGGCAAAAAAGAAACAACCTGTTTTTAACGAATAAAAATTCACAGTTAAAATATTATTTCAAAGGCCGAAAAAAGATTTTCTTTTTCTTACTTTGAATCTGAAAAAAATCTTTTTTTTTAATCAATTGACATATTTTTTTTGTCCGGAACAGAAAAATAATTTCCTTACAGGCATCAAATGTCGACGGTAAAGGGTGCATTCCAGCTTTATAGTTGTAGATTAGTTCATAAGTGACGCGAGTTTGGAAAATAAGAAATTCCGCTCTGAAACTTCTATCAAAACTGTTACAGTTTTTAATGTTTTTCATTGTTTGGAAATTGTGAAAACATACCTCATGCAGCATGATGTAAATGACGCAGTATGTTCTTTTTAGTAAGAAGTCGGAAAAGAACTCTTTCGAATCAGGAATGAATTGATTGATTGACTATTAACGTCGCACTGTTCAGCTACACGAGGGCTTTTGGTGACGGACCACGTAATTTTGAACCATGGTCAAGTGACGTGGACGACACCTGAGCTGGCACCCCCCTCTCCTAACTACGACACCAACGGGAGGACGTTTCAGCTCTCGACAGATTTAACGTGCATCGCTGCCCTACACGGCGGGTCTTTAGTGGTACAGGATTCAAACCCCTGGCAAAGCAAGCCACGGTCCGATACCTATACCACTCGGCTACCGCGGCCACGAATCAGGAATGAAAAAGACTGTCAAATATCTATTAGATAGTACTTTAAAATTTCCAATCATTTTCCAATAATCCAATTACCAATAATTTTCTATAACAGCATTTTTATCTTCGGAATAAAAAGTGTGTAAAATTGAACCATGCATATCTTTTGTATATTTGTTTATTATAGAATTTCCAAATGAATGAGTGAGTGAATATTAACGTCACACTGTTCGCCTACTCCACGGCTTTTGGAGACAGACCTCGCAATTTTGAACCATGATCAAGTGACGAGGATGACATCTAAACTGGCACCTCCTTTCCTAACTACATACCACACCAACGGGAGGACATTTGGGCTTTTGACAAATTTAACGTGCATCGCTCCAGTAAACGGCAGGTCTCCAGTAGTACTAGGCTCGAACTCATAAGACGCACACCAAAAGTCCTTTACCTTGATCTAGATAATTGCAAAAAAAAGGGAGGGGATATCCCGTTATTACAAATAACCGTGAAATAACCAATAAAATATTTAGTTCTGATGAATCCGCTAGATAGGGATCAGACTGTATGTATATACACACAAATATATATATTTACATGTATACATATATATGTATATATATATATATATACGTATATATGTATGTATATATATGTGTGTGTGTAATCAGAGTTTAGAAGACACGTTACCTCAAAAATTTCCAAATATATCGATTTATTTTGTTACCTCTCATTTCAATTGTGTAACTTTTCTAAATACGTACAAAGATTTCGCAGCTCTATGTGCATTATTAAGCCATTTTTTTAGAAGAATATGTTGAAACGTAAAACGAAACCAGATCACGGTACGTATGTATTGAATGCAGTAACGCACACAGGAATTTTTGAAGGGGTCGGGGGATCCGGGGTTGAAGGTTCACCATTCTTGTATCATGCTCCTTTAGATTTTGTCACAAAACACAGTAAAAAACTAATTGTTGAGCAAATAATTAGTATTAATTAAATAAAATAATCACTAATAACAAATACTTAATTAAATTTTACGTACTATATATTTCGAATTGTAATCAATAGGAAAAAAATCAAGGGCTTTGGGAGGGTTCTGGACCCCCCTTCCCTTCTGTGCGCCACTGATTGAATACATTACTTTCAAAAGTATTGGACATAAGATATTTCCATATATGTGTTGCACATTAAACATTTACGAAAAAAATCTAAACTTCTTAGTTGGATTTGAAAATATCATCTAATACTCTACAAAATATCTTCATCATTTTAACACGGTTATGTCATACTTTTCGGAAGTAATCGGGGCCGCGGTAGCCGAGTGGTATAGGTATCGGATCGTGGCTTGCCTGGTCACGAGTTCGATCCCAGTACCACTAAAGACCCGCCGTGTAGGGCAGCGATGCACGTTAAATCTGTCGAGAGCTGAAACGTCCTCCCGTTTGTGTGGTGTGGTAGTTAGGAGAGGGGGGTGCCAGCTCAGGTGTCGTCCACGTCACTTGACCATGGTTCAAAATTACGTGGTCCGTCGTCAAAAGCCCTCGTGTAGCTGAACAGTGCGACGTTAATATTCAATCAATCAATCAATCGGAAGTAATCGGAAAGCTTCTATTGTACTAAGAGCTGATCCTCAAGATATGCTTTTAAAAATCTATGGCAGCCTAGTGGTCAGGATCACTGACTCATGGACGGAGCGTCATGAGTTCGAGCCTTTTGCCTCTGGAGATACGCCCTGTAGAGGCATTGATGCACGTTAAATCCGGTGAAATTTAGAATCCTCCCAAGGCATGGTGAGGAAGTTCGCAGAGAAAAGTGCCGATTATGTTGTCTTCTAACAATGTGAATCAAACCTACGAGGTCCTTCACCAATAGCTTTCGGGATGCTTTATTGTGTGATGTTAATAAACACTCACTTACTACTTTAACACTCCTCCATTTAACAAAGTCGATAAATCGCGAAAAAAATTTAATTGCGTGGAAAATTCATGAAATTGAGATTCGTCTCGTAAATCGTGCTTGGTTGAAGGAAAGAATTCACAAAGTGGAGAAGTTTGGAAAATAGTAGCTCGTAGAATGGAGGTCTGGCTTTTATTAAATTTTTCGACTTTATCAAAGACAGGAGTCAGCAGAGTTTTGAGATAGAAATGCCAATTTCGTGAGAGAAAGAAAATACTTAAACAATCAAAGGGCCTAAATCAGTGGCTTACAAAAAGTGGGGGTGGGTTCCAGGTCCGAACCCCCTCCAATTAGCCCTTTATTTTTTTATAACCCCACACATATAGTACGTAAAAGTTAATCAAGTATTTATTATTACTAATTAATTTTATTGTGTGATTTTTGCCCATTATTTATTCAACAATTAATTTTTACTTTTTTTTTATTTCAGACGATCGACAAAATTAAAAGAATATGTTTGGCTGCGAATTGAGTTATGATACGAGAATGGTAGATTTTCGACCCTGGAGCCCCCCCTTCTTGAAAATTCTTGTGAACGCCACTGGCATAAACAATTTATATGCAAACGCTGGTGCTGAAGAAGATGAATGGATCTTTTAGCGTTCACGATAATGAGTCTTTTGCTCAATTGAGTATTTTTTAATAGCATTTGAACACAATTTGTTCCAAAGTAAAATTTTATATTTTTTCAAAAACAAAGAAGATATTTTTATTTCGGTATCTCAATACAAAAACAACTTTTGACAAAATTTCATAATGTTGGAAATTTAAATTTCAAGGTTTGTGAAGGAAATTCTGTACCAATTACCGGAAATGCTTTAATTTAGAACTTTATACTTACATTTATAATTAAAATGGATTTAGGTTATTCTTGTATACAAAAAAGTTATTTTCACATTCTTCTTATTAACCTTTAAGCTTGTAACACAGTACGGAATATTTTTGCATTCTGATTGAGTTTTAAGTGCACCTCTTTTACAAAATAATGAAGTTCTCGAGCTCATTTGTGAAACTTTGCTAGAAATCGCTTTAAAGCAGTGCTTCTCAAACTTACTCTACTTGCGACCCAATTTTCAATAATAATTTTCATCGTGCCCCACTACATAGAATAATAATGTATTGAATTCAATAATAATATACTTTGAAGTAAAGCAACAATACGACTTTAATTATAAACCGTACATATTTTACCGTACCGTAAGATAACTATTAAATTTTGTATGTAATTTTATGACATGCTCATGGTCAATGGTAATGGGTCAATGGTAATTATTAAACTTGTATTTAACTTTGTACTGTTAAATTACTTATGAAATAAATTCTGTAGTACTGATACATTGATAAGTGTATTATATCAGTCAAAATTCCTTTTAATTTAATAGTATGAAATTCATCACTACTTATAATATGAAGCCGAGTGCTTAGTGCACGTCGCTTCCACACCACAGGTTCGCGGTTCAAATCCTGGTTTCATCACGGTTGACTCAGCCTTTCGTCCCATAAGAGGGTCGATAAATGAGTACCAAGCTTGCTTGGGAACTTAACACTGGGGGTTTCACGTCAGACTGACCACCTGACCGGAACATCTGCCCATGCACACCAGGGCCCAAGGTTGCGGATACTAAGTCGGGCACAGTAGGCTTTGACCCTCATGGGTTGTCGCGCCACTGAGCTAAGTTATGATAGTATATTTAATGGAATAGGCAAAATTTATAAACCTTAACATTTTTACACAGAAATAATAATGAACAGAATGTATGACATATTTTTATTCAGATTTGTTAGCATACTCCCGTTTTAGTTTAAAAACACACAAATATTTTCTTTATTATCTTAGTTTGGAAGCAGTGGCGTAGCTACCACCGTATAAATGATACGGGGCCCCAAGCTTCAAGGGTCATAAAAAGTGCTGGGAGCTCGCCCAAAAAGAGCCTCTAAGTAACTTTGATACGGGGCCCTCTCAGGACTAGCTACGCTAGTGTTTGGAAGATTGAGATACAAGATTCAAGCTATTTCTTATCTTATTTCTTAAAACACGCAAACGAAATACTGGAATGTTATGATAGAGAGATCATTCTGTCCTACTTTGAGCTGAAGAATCAATGCATAGATAGATTTAAACAAGCTTGAATATTTGATGGAGGAAGTTCATTCTTTTCCCGACAATGTCATCCTCCAAAGTATCATTGGTTCTGTTAGATTTAATATATATATATATGAAATATATATATATATATATATATATATATATATATATATATATATATATATATATATATATATATATATATAAAGAGCATCAAATTATGTATAAACTAATCACTCTGATGACCAGCGAATTTATAAAAAGAAAAGTTTTAGTTATTGTTGAGCAATTTCTTTTGAAAAACAAGTTAAAAATTTTCCAAGAACTCTTTTCTAACAAAATGTTTTATATACGATTTTTTCCCCCTCACAATGAGACTATAATCTTATTATATAAAGAAATCTAGCAATCTCATACAGTGACGCAGTTACCAGTGGGCTAAATGGTGCCATGCACCGGACCCTCAAGCTCAGGTAACCCTTCGGTCCCTGTCCTCCAAACAAGCCATATTTGCGGTATGTTCTCCCACATTTGAGATACAAATACAAAAGGCTGCAACACAACTGTAATCATGGTAACTCAATTTAAAGTAATTTCGAACTTGTAGGGAATTATCCCAAATTTTTCCCGTTGTTTGTATAGTGTGTTGTGAACTTAACTTATTATTTAATATATAATATTATTTTATACGAGGGTTGGGGCAAAAGTCATGGCAACTATTTTTTTTTCTTCAAGATACCAGTCCGGTTTGAAAATGTGACATATACAGATGAAAGTTCAAGGCGTTAACTACATGTGTGGATAATGGATAGCACTGAAATATCGTAACACACTAATTTATTACGATAGTATACAGGGCAATATGGCCTTCACGGTGCAAAAGAACGACAACACAGTACACATAAAGTTGACATAACAAACCTTGGCCTAAATATTCCTAATGTAATCCATGGGCTGCTCGATGACGGTACGTGCCAAGTCGGTCCGCACACTGACCGGTCGTCCCGAACGTTCCTCATCACTGGTTGACACACATCCTTGCAGAAACTTTCCTATCCACCGTGCTACTGTACGGTGTGGTAGAACATTATTCCCAAGGGTTTTCACTAATTCACTGTGACATTCCATCGCATTTCTCTCTCGGAGAACGGCTATTTTGATGTAAGCGCGTTGCTCAACACGGGTTACTTCCATCTTGCACGGCACTCACCAACTGAAAGATTTCACAGCCCTCGCTGCGCTACTACCAGCTATCACAGATCCATCTGTTGTTCTGCATACACACTGTGCATGTAGAACTTCCACGTGACACATATACGTTTGTGAACCGTTCGCATATCTACAAGAAAAAATTATTTGCCATGACTTATGCCCGAGACCTCGTATATATTATAATTAAGTTAATATTATTTTCAATTTCAGCGTTTTTCTATAAACTGTTACTTGAATATAAGCTTCAAGTTCTATGAGAAATCTTACCATATTTATTAATACCTCTTAAAAAACTTGCACAGGAAGCAATTACTGGTGGGTGAATTGTATTGGATAAATTAGATGACTGAAACTTTGGATTAAAAAAAAAAGAGAAAGAAACCCGATCGTGCGTTTAAGCGCTAACAACGCCAAGAAGAAAAAAAAAGATAGTAAACAAGAATTACCAAAAATTACTTAGTCAGCCTTTTGCGAGTACCTCTTGTCTAAGTATTTCTGTTAATGAGATGAAACTTGTACATGTATATGTAGGTACATGGGTGAAGCTACCACCGTATCAATGATACGGGACCCCAACATGTGTAACTACAGTACTACTAACAAGGCTTTCATTTTTAAAAAAGGGCATGAAGGAGTTTTGATACGGGGCCTATTCAGGGGAACTAGCTCACCAGTGTGTAGGTAGTACACAGCTTTGTTTTCCAATGTTCTACAGAGCAAGTTAAGGAGCTGATATTTTAAAGTAGCTATGTATATATATTTAAAATATTTCTATATTTTTACTTGATATAACCGAACGAAGATAGGGCCCTAATTTTTATTTATTTTTTGCAACAAGGCCTTTGGGCTTATGTTCCCATACATATTTTAACTTTTGTCACTCGCACTGAACGGTGAAAAGCATGTAAAATGTATGTCGAAATAGCTCATGGTATGCATTATTTGGAATCATACTATATGCTGACGATTTGTATACGAAATCTCCAATCTACCTTTTTCACTAGTTTTATTCATTCAGCTGAATTTAATTATTTAACATAAAAATATTAAATGATGGAATATTTATATCAGTGGGAGAGGGGAATAGTGTGATCATTAAAATACTTAAATTTTAAGTCACTTAAAGAGTTGACTTTTTTAAGCAAAAATTAGAATATCTGGGGGAAAAAAATCTTTTCCTCTAACAAGATATTTATTGGTTACTGTTTTACCCTCAATTAAAGGTCAGTTATGCAGGTATTTGTGACAGTCATTTCTATATAAATCTGATTATATTCCTTATAATTTCCACAACCACTAATCCAATAACTTAGCACCTGTGATATTCCACTCTATCCTCTTAAAATATTTAATTGTTTTATTTTCTACTTTTCTGTTCACATTAAAAATTATATATATTAATGCAAAAATGTTATACCCTTTAACTAAACTGTTACTCATAATGCAAGAAAAGTGCTTCTCTCAGAAAGATAGAACACTCAGTTAATGTTTTTCAAACAGCGAATTCTCAGCAAGTGACCAGCACGCTGTTTATTCTTGTTCAATGACATTCAGTACTATCCATCACTGGCAAAAGGGGAAAATACAATGCTATTCAAAATTCCGTCCATTTGGGGTTCTTTTGTTTGAAAAACTATCTATCTCATGGAAAGTAATAGTTCTGCATGTTTCTCAGAATAATTTAGGCGATTCTACATTGAATTCAGCATAACTTCTAGAAACGTGTATTATGAAAACTTGAAAAGGGAAATACCAAACAAGTTTTTATCCCTGCGTTATGATTCCGCTAAGGGTACTTTTGCTCTCATAAACCTCACGGGATCTGGTACGATATTTAACGAAGAGAAATGTAAAATTATCAAATTTTTTTAAGCTATTATGCTACTTTAGAGCAGGGGAAATTATAAATGAAAATAATTCCTTCCAAATTAAAATCTATACAGATATAAGCAAAGAGAGTGAGACTTAAATATATTTCTCTTTCACTTACATTTTACAAATAAAAAAAATTCCTTTTACAGAAGAAATAAAAATATCCTTTAAATAGATTTGCAACAGTATTCTTAAGATTCTATGCGTAACTACACAAAATTATTTCCCTCTTTTGAAAGAAAATATAGGAACAACACTGTGTTTTACTTGTATCTTGTGAAAATTGATAGATTTTGTACTAATATAATAAAAGCAGAAAAATATACGAGGATAGGCAAAAGGTGCCTTTTTTCTGAACATTGAAGTGACAGGGCACTATAAGAAAAAAGTTAAATAAACATGAAACAATTTTTTCAAGTTTAGAGAATACACATTTGGGATAAGCTGTTGATACTTAAAATATTTGTGGTTTTTTTTTAATTGTCTGTCGAGAATGCTCATACATTCTACTTGGCCTGAAGAGAATTCTCATTGGAGGTATTGGTAGAGGAACCTCTTATTTCTATCATACTTAATTATATACAAATAGGACAAGAATTCAATGAAATATATTCACGTGCATAATTAAAAAGTTCTTTTTTTGTTGTAGTTTTCTTTAACGTTATGTCCAAAATTTAACGTGTCCTTTTTCAATTCCTACTATTACCTCTCTATCTTTATATATAAAAATCTTCTGTGCGTGTGTTTGTCACTAAACTCCTCCTAAACGGCTGGACCGATTTCGATGAAATTTTTTGTGTGGGTTCAAGTAAATTCGAGAAGTGTTTAGATTCCCAATTCAGTCCGATATTGCAATTAGTTAAGAAGATATTAATTAAAAACACTCAAAAAAATACAACTCAACATTCACCTGCATTGTTGTAACAACGCTATTGTTATAAACACACACAAGTAATATAAAAAAAAAATTTTAATCAATTCCTACTTAGATCAACCAAGAAAAAATTTATTTTAGCCACTTTTTATTAAATAGTTGCAATTAATATAAATATGTATATACATATGACAGAATCACAACATTAAGTGGTAATTAATTTTTATTAATTATCATTAAACTATCGTATTGTCATCCAAAACAATCGTGTATATAAAATTTCCTTTCAACTGAATGCTTTAACACGTGAGAAAGAAACCTTTTCAAATTCTGACATAAGCCGCCAAAAGGATCGCTAAGTCGCCAACGTGGCTGTATTTGTAATTTTTTAAATAATTAGTTTTAATCAATTCATTTTTATTAAATATAATTAAAAATTATTGTATTGTCATCCAAAATAATCATATACATTACATTTCAGCTCAATTGAGCGCTTTAAAATGTATTTTATTAACGATTGAAAATTTCACCAAGATAAATGAATAAATAAGCAAACAAACAAATAAAATATGTATAGAGATCGTGAGCTAATAGCAGGAATTGAAAAAGACGTAAGTTGGCGTCGAAAATTGATTTTCAGCCAAACTGGCCAAACCCGGTCTTTATTGTTAGAAAATGCGGACGATTCACGCTTTTTAGCGCGTTTTTAATTAATATCTTTTTAAATAATCATTATATATGTAATTCTTCTGTGCGTGTGTTTGTAACTGAACTCCTCCTAAACGGCTGACCGATTTTGATGAAAGTTTTTGTCTGTTCCAGTGGACTCGAGAATGGTTTAGATTTATAATTCGGTTTAGAAATGTTTATTTAATTAATTTTTTATTTATAAATTGTTGATCTTGGAATGTTGTACATTGGATCCGGCACACTGCGCTACGATCGCAGTATCGAATATTCAAAAATCTTTTATTATAATTCAAGTTGGTCCCGACAGTTGGTGCTGTGATCATTTCAGGAAAATATTTTGTCACTTCGTGTTATTATTTTGTTGAAATAAATCGTATGTTAATTTAAAAAAAAAGAACTTTTACTATAAAAACACCAAGTTATAGATATATTGAAAACAAAATTGTGTATTGAATTGAAATTAACATATAAATATTACAAAAATTTTACTAATATTCTATTTTAGCAATAAAAAATGATATTACGTAAAGAAAGGTTATTTTTTAATCTATTAGGTCTAAGATAATAACACTATTATTTAGATTTTAAAGAAAAGATTGTTTTTTTTTTCGTAGATAAACATCTTTTGAACAATTTGTACTTACAAACGCAAAATTTTACTTAATTTTTGGAAAACATTGACTTGTATATGCCAGGTAGTTATGGCATTTAGATTCGCACCTCACGCAAAATGATTCAATTTCACAACTGAATAAGATACTTTCGATTTTTTGCGAAGGTTCTGATACACATTCCAAGCGGTTTACTGCCGAATAATGATCTTAAAACCATTTCACCTCTACTTCTTCCAAAGAAAAATTGACATCAATAGCATCAACGCAACCTTGAACAAGATTTATCCAATATGCGCCCCGTAAGTCATTCAAAGTCAAATGCTCTGTAAAATGTTCGTGAAACTCATCGCAAAACTTCTTTAAATTTCGGTAACCATCTTTAGTGTTAAAAATTTTCCAAAATTATCTTCTGTATAAGACAAAGAAACAGAATTCAGTCATGTAGAGAATTCGGAAGCATTTAATACTGTTCCAAAAATTATAAATTAAATTACTGAAGAAAGCAGATACTGGAAAGAAACTGGAGTACGTTGGCTCCAAACATAACAATTTACACCAAGCTAGCACATTTTGTGCATATTTAATTTCAGAACCTGATGGCATGTCAATGTTTGATTCGAATACTTCATCAAAGGTTTCACGAAAAAATACCAGAAGAGGTTATGCACCACAACGGAAACATCAGAGGAACACGGCTTTAAATACTAATGAATACTCGTTAAAAAAAACAACTCTAGGATTCCATAGAAAACGTGAATATTTTGCTTTCACATTTTTAGGGGTTTTTTTCTTTCGAATCTTTATTTTGACTCGTGGAACCCCCTGGGTGTAATCTTGGTTTATTTTCTTCATAAACTAGTTAATTTTACAGCCAATTTGCCGCCTCGGACAGGGGCCCGACTTGCCCACCCCTAGCGCCGGCCCTGAAGCTAGGGGAAAAAAGTGTTAAATCTTCCACATTATAAGTTTTTATACGACCATCTAAGTATTTGTTTAAAACTCAAAAATCGATTAATTTAATCTGTTTATCAGCTTTTAAATTAAGGAAGCATATTTTTTCCTGTTTGCTCAAAATAGTAAAATAAGCAAATTCATTGTACATTAATGAATTTATCTCAACGAAATACTTTTTTTTTTGTTCATCAGAAGAGGAAAATGCATTTATCAGTTTTAACGAAAATGATTTCTCATTAATTAGTGATCATGTAAAAGTGCGACACAGAATAGATGTAACAGAAAGTTTTTAAACTTTAATTTTTATGCTTTTTTTTACTCACAATCGTTTAAACAAACAGTTGTAACTAAAAATATCCTTATTTGTGAGGGGAGGAAATTGAGCGTCAGAATTACTTGAGGGAATTGGTATCCGCCTGTTTTGTGCTGCATTCAAAAGATACCAGCTTCTGGGGTATGTACTAGGTCTGCAATGGTAAAACACTATAATCCGCAGTCCAATATAAATATAAAAAAAAAAGTTTCTCAAATAGTTAGAATCTTCAAGGAAACGGGTTTGAAAGAGAAAAAAAAACTTCCACTTGATTATAATGCCCAGCCCTTTTCTTTTGTCACACACACACAATAATTGATAATACTTCAGTGTCAACCATTACTACATAAAAAGAAAAGTTTTCCCTGAAACCTCCCCCCCCCCCGCATTTCTACAACCACTACCCTTCCATTCATAAACGCAGCAATATAAACATTTATCAACACAACAAACATTCAGCAACATGTGCTGGTCCCCTGGTGAGATTTGAAGTTTCTAAACCCCCAAGCAGTCATTCTTCCTGTTTATAGAGTTGTCTGGAAGTTTTCTTTAATGGTCTTTAAGAAATGGCGCCAACGATAAGGCGACATTTTCTTCTTATTAATTCCTTTTAATGTATTTGTAGTACGTTAATAAAAAATTTTGATTAATGCTATAAATTAAACTACCCTTATTCAAGCATTTGAAGAAAATTGTGTAAAAGGTTTTAAATTTTTAGGCTACAAAGCTTATTGTTGATCTATTCCTCCTTTTAAAGGTTGTCAGATCCATGTAATGGATGGTTCTGTGGGAAAAGGGTTCGTACAATAGAAGAAAGCAAATACTTTCTAGAAACCACACTCACATTAAACAGTCCCGCCTTGCACCTGCTCATGTTCGATAAAATATATCTTGACTTGACATTTGGCTACAAGTATATCTTCAAATTTTAGGAAATGAATGGAAAGACGCATACTGGGCAAGAGACCCTCTTAACTGCCAGCAAATAAACTAAACCTGATAAATCTTCTAAAATGGATCGAATGTTTCAGTCTCAGAATGTTTCAGAATTTTTCAAGGGGGTTCCACGGTCGACAGTTCGCCACATTCTCGTATCATGCTCCAATACGCCACCCAGCATATTATTTTATTTTTGTGGATTTTCGGGAACAACAGCAAAAAAAAAAAAAAAAAACAGTAAAAAATTAACTATTGAATAAATAATTAACAATAATTAATAAAATTAATTATTTAGAAATTTTCAATTTTGAGGTGTAGCTTTGCTATTCATTTTTGAAATGAACTTCCTGGTAAGAGATATTTTAATTTTTACAAAAACTAGAGCACTTTATCTTAGTTATTAAATGGCATTGCTAAAGAAAAAAATAAGAGATTATACTCACATAAGGGACTGTAAATTTAGTAATAAAACAGTGACTGATAAATCTGAAGGAAAAAACACTTTTACTATTATACAGAATAAGCACACAAAAAATTCAGTTAATTATTTTCAAAACTTTTTGAGCAATTGCTGTCCCCGTTTGAGTATTTTAAAAAAAACCATCTTACTTAAAGTAGTGTTGAATGCTTTTACTAAAACACGTAGTTTTTTGTTCTAGCGAATGGAAAATAATAAACTTAAAGAGAGGCATAAGGTGGCCTGTAAAATAAAATCATAAAAAAATTGTCAATTTTTGGAAAAATTCACAATTTTAGGGCAGTAAGATACCTTAAAGCTAAACTGTGAAAGTAGCTATTTTTAAGGTCATATCTGTGCTTTTTTTTTTTGAACCCTCTAACATAATATTAAATATATATTTATTGATAAGTTCATTAAATTTTAAATATTCTAAAATTACTTCATTGCAAATAATATGTTATAATATTTAATAATATAAGATAAGTTAAGGCAGGGGTCGGCAAGCGTGCTACATTTGTCACGCCGTACGATTTTCAGTGGCACTCTGCAAATTTGTCAGTTTTTGAGTGGACGGAGAAGTTGATAAATTTATAATGGATCTTATTTTACAAACATCTCCAAAATTATGGACATTTATGGAATTACGAAAAAAATCTGAAAGATAACTCTAAAGATGAATGTACAGCAATTTTGTAAATAATTGAATGCCATTGCAGAAGTGTTTTAAATGTTTGAAGCGATAAAATTCCATGTATTTTGCTTTCCGCTTTGGGTTCTACATATCAAAGTAAAAAATTTCTCCTGATATGAAAAATATTTCGATTCCGAAAAGAAATTATTTAACAACTGATTGCTCCAGAACCGTATAAAACTGAAAGGCACTAATTATGCGTCTGATTTTGCGATATGAAAGTAGAGCGGTTCTCCATTACCTTTCGCACAAATTTTTTTCTTTTTCGAAGACACTCGATAGAGGTTGCGGGTGCAGCCGCACCTCAAGGACCAAGGGAGAGGAACTGTCATGACATTTGAAAGACAGAGTGCCGGAATCTTCGGAGCAACCATTTGAGTGAATAGAATTTGGACGATAACAGCGAAAGGGGTTGCGGAGACAGCCGCACCCGGGAGCCCATCATTTCAAAATCTCAAACCTTAAACGGGACAAGAATTTTTCTCCAGTGAAAGTCTATGAAGAGTAACAATCTGCTAATGAATATAATTTTTTATTTAATTAATTTGCAAAATACCTTTTGGCGAAAAGCTGCGTGAGCCCTCACACTGCACAGTAATGAAGACACTTTAAAAGCTTACGGCATCATAGTAGTAACATGAAGTAGGTTTGTTACGGGACATTTAAATACTATCAAATAGTATTTTAGCTAGTATTCTAATGAAGTACTAATATATGAGAGTATCCTCTCTGAAATTCTTTTAATTACATTTTTTTATTATTTTGCGGCATTTTTGAGGATATTTGCCCCAGTGTGCGACTAGCGATTTTCCAAATGAAATTGACGTGTATTTATTTCCCTTTATACTGAAAAAGAACATATGTGTTCTTGGTTTGGTTCACTTAATTTGATTGCGACGAAATCTACTTTTAATGGTTGCTGCAAATACAACCTCTGACAAAAAAAATTCGATGAATAGTCTTGTAATAGTCGTAAATGAAATATTAACGAAAAAATTGCCATACTGTTCTTCGAAATAATCACCTCCCATAACTATATATCGCTGAGATCTGCTATACATGTCCTGGAAACTTTGCAAGAAGTCTTCCTTTGGGACAGAGTTCAAAAGCCTCGTCACGTCTCGTTGGTTGTTAGGTATATCGTCAATATCAATAACACGTTTTTCTCACCCCTAAATTCTGGGTAACGATTTTTTCGCGAAGATTCTCTATTAATCTGCAGTTCGTCAGCTACCTTGCGCACAGTTAATTCACGATCTTTAGTGATTAATTCCTCACTTTTTCTATGTTTTCACCACTGACGAAGGGTGACGGTCTTCCACTACAGAGGTTGTCAGAAACACTTTCCCTACTTTTCGAAAACGGGGAGAACCACTCCTACACACCCTTTATGGACAGTGCTTGGTCTTCATAAACACGTACCAGCATCGCATAAGTTTATTTCGGCTTCCAAGTTTGAAATAAAACTTTAAATTGATGTATTGTTCTATTTTTCCTGGTCTCAGTTAAGAACCAATGTACTAAACAAGAACTTTGTAGAACAAGTTTTACATGGAACACAAATGAGTCTCAACTGAACAACGGTGGGAGCAGATGGTCAACACTTGCCTAAACGCAAGTGCAGTGTTTTGTTTCGCTAGTGTTGTCAGATCAGACATTTTGACTTCATTCACCAAACTTTATTGTTAGAGGTTGTACAATCAAACAGAGAGTTGTACATTGAAAATAGCGACCCAAGAAGAAAGCATCGGATTGAAATGAAATTTAATACACATAATGAAACAGATGAGAGATTCACTTGATCTCAAAAACAAGAAAATTAAACGAATACAGGGTGTGCAACGACACAAATACTGGGCAACTTCAATAGCGCGTTGGACCATCTCCAGCTGCAATGCATGCCGCCACACGGTCGGCATTGAGTTGATTAGACACCTTATGTGGTCCTGAGGCAGATGGGCCTACAAATCTTGAACAGCCAACTCTAAATCATGCACAGAGTGACACGATGGCATCTGCCGTTTTAGCTGATCTCACACGTGCTCTACAGGGGACAAATCGGGGAGTGGTCCGGCCATGGAAGTCTGAAAATGACTTAGGAAGTCTTGAGTAACTCTTGCTGTATGCGGACGAGCATTATCTTGCTGGAAAATTTCCCCAGATAGACCATTTAGGAAAGGTCCTAAATGGGGTCGAAAAATATCATCAACGTAGCGTTGGCCCGTTAAGGTTCCACGCATCACAATTAAAGTGGACCGGTTATCATAGGCTATGGCCCCCAGACCATTACACCAGCTGTGCGGGCAGTGTGACGTAGAACAATGTGGGGGGAATTGTACCGCTCACCAGGGCGCCTCCACACCCGTACACGGTTATCGTCTGTACCCAAAATAAACCGGGATTCATCACTAAACACAACCTTTTGCTAATCTGTGACATTCCACATTGATCTGGCTTCGCACCACTGTAGACGCAGTTGTCGATGTTAAAGGGAGTGCACGGAAAGGGCGCTTGGATTTAAGATTTGCTTCTTCAAGGTGTCTGGAAAACGTTTGTGGAACAATTGCTACGCCAACGTCTACTCGTATCGTTGAACGAGTCACTGTGGGGTCCACAAGTGCTTGCCGCACGATCCTCTCTCCTCGTGGTCCTCCTGGTCGCTCCAGACCCGGTTTTCCGCGCGTGGGTACCTTCTCGTGTCCACTGCTCCCAAAAATTTCTAACCGCACACTCCGAACGATCCACCTGGCCAGCAACACGGCGCGTCGACCAGCTTGCAATTTTCATCCCGATGATCAGGCCTTTCTCAAACTCGCTTAACTGTGAGAAATGTCTTCTAGCACGTTTACCTGGCATGTTTCGCTTACCAAAGTCTTCCTACAATCGGCGGGTAATCGTCACGTTTATGAATCTTCGAATTTGCGCTGGCTTATATAGCACCCTCTTCCTGATTGTAGCGCCACCTCTGCGTGTATGAGCATGCTTATTGGCACAAAACATGGATCATTTGCATATCACATTACGCTATACTTATTTGCAAAGTTTCGCGATTGTACTTAGCTTCTTTCTTGGGTCGCTATTTTCAATGTTCCTGAGTGTATTTGCCTGTTACCCAGTGGCGCACAAAAGGGAGGGCACTGGGAGTCCAGACCTCCCCCCAAAGCCCTTGATTTTTCTCCTATTGATTATAATTTTAAGTATATAGTACGTAAAATTTAATTAATTACTTGCTATTAATTTTATTAATTAATGCTAATTATTTATTCAAAAATTAGTTTTTTACTGTGTTTTGTTCCCGAAAATCGACAAAATCAAAAGGAGCATGATACAAGAATGGTGAAATTTTGACCCCGGACCCCCTTGAAAAATTCCTGTGTGCGCCACTGCTGTTACATGTTCTTGTTTTGAAATAAATCCTTTTTGATAATAGAAACGTCCTTTAGATTAAAATAGATTTACATTTTAAGAAACAGTTAAGTTTGATTTTACTATAATAAATCACTTTTTTTATAAATTCCGAATTGCATTATGCTCTCCTTTGCTGTGGATGGTACATGGTTCTGTGTGTGTGCGACTTTCATTTCTCCTCCTCCTTTTCTGTTTGGAATGCCTAAAAAGAAAGAGGCAGTCAGAGATGTTTTTTAAAGTTTTAAAAAAATTATTCAGGATGGTTAAGATAAAAGGCAATGTATACTTCATCGTTTGAGAATGACAGCACAATCAAATTTCAACAATGAGTAACGAAAGATATTTCTAAAGGAACTCCGTATTTTGTAAGAAAATGGCACAACTGTAATATTTTAAACGTTATTTGATTATTATATAATATAAACATTATTATATTATCTATGTCTGTATACATAAAAAATAATGAAAACAATATATAATAATAATTCATTTTGTTTTAAAATAATGGTACATATTTTTATGTGCGGCCCGCAAGGACACTCCTGTTCTAAAGCAAGTAACACAAAAATACCTGTTCCCGCTTAACAGCACCAGGCCCGGTGCTAGCAGTTTCGCCGCCCCTGGCAAAGAAGTAAAATGCCGCCCGTTTATAACAAAAATTAAAAGATATAACCTAAACCCTTCCCCTGCTTAATGATAAAATAAAACGTGAGCAAAAAAATTGCTATCTTGATGTTGACTATGTTGATGTTCTGATTAGCAAAAAATACTAATTTATTAATTTATGTTTCTGACACTAAATTAAAATTAGGGTTGCACAGAAAAAAAGAAAATAGTCATTTCTAGTAAAAAGCGTACGCAGATATAAAAAAATACTTAAACAAATTATAGAACTACTAAACTTTAAAACTTAATTACATATTAAAAATACATTTAAACCGATTGTTAAACTTAAAAGTGTTTTTTTCTCACTTTTAATTCTGAGAATTTTTTTTATAATTTCTTTAGCATTAATTTCTTCAGCCAGTTCATGTTCAATGGCTATTGTTGTCAAGCCGTTTAGCCGATCCTCGGTAGTTGTGGAGCGTTAAATTTTTTTTAATTTAATCGGTGATGTCACCATCTATCGTCCCTTTGAGAATTTCTCCGAGCAAAATCGTACTGTCACCTGCATGGTGCTCAAAGCTAAGGCCAACGACAGTCGTACATCTTGCCACGATGAATTTCGTGAGCCTCGATCTGACTACGTCAGACAGATGGCATTATAAACAATAACAAAACTTCACTACCAACCATTCGGCGAGGCAATTATTCCATAAATAAAACAATAGAGCTGCCCTTTTTCCTTTTATAATCGCGGTTAAAAGCTTGTCAGGACTGAATTTTCGCGCCTGCCCTCGTTATCATACATATTTCGACAAATTAAGACAGACGGTAAAAAATTATATTACAGCACTTTGAATGTTTATCCATGTATTTTAATTATGATAAAAAGGGCGATTTTGTTTAAGTTTTAAGTGGGAATTTATTGTGCTTGTGAGCAGTTTCCTTGTGTGCGTGAATTTGAAATATACTTTGACTTTTAAAATACTTAAAAGTTCGTAAGCATATATATATATGTATTATTAAAATTCAACATATTAATTTTTTATAAGATTTAAATGAATCTTGGTTTATTTTCTTCATAAACTAGTAAATTTTAAAGTCAATTTGCCGCCCCGGGCAGGGTGTGCAGAATTAATATTTTATTAAAAAATATTCAACTTTCATTACAAATTATTCAAAACTGTTAAAATTCTAGTTAGTAAACCTGCTTCTAGTTAATTTTGTTATATTCAAAAAATAGCTTTCAACAAAATTTACTGCATCCAAAATAGTAAAAAAATTATTTCATCACCCATCAAATTAATATTAGTTTATATCTCTTATTTTAATATCTAGATATATATTATAAATGCGAAAGTTTGTTTGAATATTTGGTCTTTCACGCAAAAACAGCTGAATGGATTTTAATGAAACTTTACAATAATATAGCTTATACATCAGAATAACACATAGGCTATAATCTATAAAGATATTGAGTGAAGCGTCCAAAAAATATAACGATACTTGTCAAGTAAGTAGGAAAAATTCTGCCATCTGCAAGCAATTCTGTTGCACGCTGCAAAAAAAGCCAACAACAGCATATATCTATCTTTTATTTGTGAAGAAACCCTTTTTGTTTTGGCTAAGCAAGGCGTTCGCTTCTAATTTATTCCTGTAATCAGCGTAATCCCTAATTTTTTTTTTATTTCAGAATAAAACTAAATTTTGAAGGGAGAGGTTATTATAAATCTCTCTTTATTTGAATATTTTTTTAATGATTTTATTATGCACATTTGGAAGTAAGAAATTGATCTATTTTCAAAATAAATACTTTTATCGCTTCTGGTAATTAAAGTAAGTAAACTTTCTCTTTCACACTACATCATTTGGACAAAAATTTTAAAGATTTGTTTGTGGTTAGTAGTTAATTATAATGCTATAATTTTAATTGAATAGGCAGATATTGCATTTTTAAGTATAAAAATAATTATAACTACTGTACTGTATTTTTTGGAGTGCGCAAATATTAACGTCGCACGGTTCAGCTACACGAGGGATTTTGGCAACCGACCACGTAATTTTGAACCATGGTCAAGTAACATGGAAGACACCTGAGTTGGCTACCCTTGTCCTAACTACCACACCACACCAACTTAGAAGGAATATTCTTTGAAAACCACTCTTCCAAACTATATGGCAGCACGGGTTCTATAATAAGTATTTTAATGGAGAAGGCGAATAGTTTTGTAACAGATATTGCGTTTTCAGCGGATTGCAAAGATTATTTTTGTTCCGAAAAAATAGTTTATGTCAAAATTTAAGTGTCTTATGTTTTTGTATGTTAATGAAGACCTTAGAAAACGATTTGACTACTTATTTTAAGTGAACAGTGTATATAATTAATTTTACAGTGGAATATCTTTAATTAATTAATTAGCTCTAACGAATTGAATTTCCCAAAGTTGAATATTTTGCTTATCTACCCTTAATGTTCAATGTAGTGATCCAAAAATATATTGCATGGAAAAAACTGCAGTAAATCATAATGTGGTAGATAAAGCATTAACATGCATTGCTCCCCTCATGGCAGGTCTTACAAAGCTCTAATAAAGCTCGAGCTATGAAAGTAGCTAGAAATTTGCCAACTTGATTCTATTGTTAACATTTCCCTATGTTTTTCATTGAATCGCCATTATAATTTAAGAAACGGCGTTACTTGCGAATATTACAATTTTAACATAAAATAAATACAACAGAAAGTAATATTAATGTATTACACTTTCAGATATAAATTATTTACACTATTTTAAGCATTAATTACACAAAACTTTTAACAATGTGTTACTTTTGCTGAGCAGAGATCAGCTTAGGGAGGTATTTTCAAAAATGGACCCTCAAGAGTGTTGGAGGAAGTTATAAATATATATAAAAAAATCCTTTTTATCAGCTATTAGATCTACAGACTTAAAATTTAACAAAGGTGTTTTATTTTACTTTCTTCTTTTTGTTCAGCTGATATGCAAAAAGCTTTCTTTGTTTAGTTTGCAATTCACATAACATTAACTCATTAAAAACTTCTTTATCCTTCAATATGTGTTGTTTAATTTTTCAGTTCACCCGTGCGAAGAACGAGTATACCATCCAGTATTATATATATATGATGCGTAATTCACTTAAATTTTCTCACGAGGGATTTTAATTCAATATGGTCCTGAACCCTTCAAGACTTCAAATAATTAATTTTTATTTTATCCAGCTAACGGGAACTAACCACAATTTTATGTCTGAAAATAATAAATGGTTGGCATTTTTTAAATCCAGATGATGGAATCTTGCATCACAAGTGTATGCAGGCCAACCAGAAAAGCCTATACTGGTAATCATGATTTTAATCAATCGCAGTAGACCATGACTATAAATAGATGAGATCTCATGAGAGAAAAATAGATGCATGGGAGGCTTTCTTAAATATGAGCATGTTTGTCTCTTTGCGTTTGTGCTGTACTTTTCATGTTATTGCTCGTCAGTAAAATGTGGATTTAAACATACCAAGCATTCTCATCCTTCACAAGACTGCAAAAAATATTTGCATACGAAAATGCCTTAATTCTAGTCCAGAATCATTGCATATAGAATGACTTTTACGAAAAGCTTAAGAATAATATTACTTCCTCAAAGGAAATATCTGTAACGTTACCTAAGTATAAAATAATTAAAATTGATATTGTCATGCTTGGAGATAAATATGTTTTTTTGGAAAATGTAATAAGTGAAATATACTTAGCTCTTAATAATTTTGTTAGTATGAGTAAAAATCATCACAAGTTCATTATAATAAACATCAATTCAAATTAGGAAAATCATTAAGGAATAAAATTTTTTCAATTTAATAATCCCCTAGATTTTTGTAAAATTAATTAATGTATTCATTATTAATCAAAACTATAATTAACTGTATTTTCTAGAAGTATTATTGCTATTAAATTTAAATATTTTTTATGCAACCAAATTTTAATATAATGTAAAAGACATACAATCATTTTATTTTTGTTACAGGTTGGTGTCAAAAACAAACTGATCATCATCTTGAACTTACTATGTGCTACTACTATTGTATACTTAGTGCTCATGCTCCAGCTAAATTTAAATAATCATAAAAGAAAAAATTATTAACACCTAAGAGGAACAGATATTAAAAAAAAAAAAAAACTTGGATTGTATTGATTTAAATGATTGTAAAAAAGCTGTATAGCCATGATAGAAAATTTTTTTTTACAAATTAATTTCATTTAATAAAGATGTAAGAAAAATACATTACATATTTAGTTGCAAGTTTAGACAGATAGTGTGTAGTTCACAATAAAAATAATGTTGGTATCATTTTACAATAAAAAAAATATATATTTTAGCATAATAGTGTAAACAGCATTGTTCTAATAACATCCACTAAAGCAATGAATACAGAATTTGTTTTTTGTTTGAATCAATTCTAACAAATGCATTGTTTCTTAATTTATAAAATTATATTTTGCACGGTAAATGCTCTGTCAAACATTAAAGAATTTTCAGAGGATTTTAATTATGAATTAGGATCCAAAATGAATCCTACATCAAAATGTTTACACTGGAAATGATGAAAAATTAACATTCAATAAATGTATTTATTTGCATACAGATGCATTTATTTAAAACTACCATGCATGCTGAATTTGTGAGTTTTCAGCAATTTCTTCTTTTTCAGGACTTAACACTGGTACATTATTCCTCAAGAAATCTGCAAAATATAAAAGTTGCATTGATTACACAATATTTGCATCATGTTATTATTTTTTATGCAACATTCCTATTTCAAAAAGAACATTTTAGAGTTCATACAAATTTTTCAACGGAAACAGTAAATTTTTTATCGAAATTAATAAACATACAACTTTGATATTAAACATGAATGAAAAAATCTGAGTATTTCTTTCATATATAATGGCTTGTTAATTATTTATCAAATGCCTGGCCATTGACTATCAGGTCATTAGGCAATGATCTCTCCAATACTTTTTTACAGTACAGTGTAAATTCTCAAATGCAGAGCACAAGTCCAAATGTGTAGCGACCATGACTTGTCTAGAATTATATAAAACACATAAAGGTAAGACAGTCAAATGTAAACAAATAATTAATTATGACAGTTAATTTCAACAATAAAATTTCTTCCTTCCTTTACATTAGTGATTTCATTACTTCAAAGTAAAAAACAAATTAACTCCTTTCAAAAATTTTTGACTTAAGATCTAAAAATAATTCCATTGACATTCTTTTGTATTTCATGTTACGTATAATTGTTCAAACAAATATTAAGATATTACTTAACTCTGGTACATAATGCTTCCTATTCAAATTTTTAGCAAAAAAACAAAAGCAAAAAAGGATTATATCTGATGCTTTTGAATAAATTAAAATGAAACAAGGACAACTTCATACATAGAGAAAAAGTACAAATAAACTATACCTTCTTTGTCATAATGTAATTGAGCGAGATACAGACCACCAGGAGAAGGCAACAGAGATTTTCGCCATTTTTCAGGATTAGGGTTTTCAAACATTTGTTTCACATCGGATAAAGAAAGTTTACCAAGACCCACTGAAACAGCAGTTCCCACTAGTTTCCTAACCTATGCAAATCAAAACTACATTTAACAACTCAAATTATTTTAAGTTTACATATTTTTTTAAAAACCTAATACAATGCATTTAAAACCATAAAGCCTACCAAAGCACCTTTAAAAATTAAATTTCCTTCCTTTTTAAAGTAAATATTTTTAAGAATGTCATTTTCTATACCAGGGGCAGGCAATCTTTCAGCTGTGGCATGCCAAACTAACCTACCAACATGATTCAGCGTGCCATGCAATAGGAAATATTTGAAACAATTCGATTCTCACGAAAATAGATGCAGAATTAGGAAATAGAGGTCAAAAATACAAATTTAGCATTTGATTATATGTTAATTATGCGTCATTTAAAGATATTTATTGAGCTAAAAATAAACATAAAATATAACTATTATTTCAATATAAATAAAGAATTAAAACTGTGTACACAAATATGTATCTTTTAAGAATTTTTTTTAAAATAAGGAGTAAACTTAAAGTATGACTGTTTTTTAATATAAATGAAAAATTAAAATTGTACATATATTATGCATTCTTAAAAATATTTATGAAACAAGAAATAAACAACATGAAATATAAGTGCTCATGCAACAAAGTTAAATAAAAGATTAGAATTTTAATGCAAACCTTGTCCCTGCAGAGCTCTACTTAATGTCACAATATCAGGGGTATAGTTTGTCACTTTCAATTTAACACAGGATTCTGAATGTTCAGCAGTTATACAATTTCTTACTGGACTCAAAATATATTCATATGAGAAAAAAATTTGTTCACATAGATATGTGGAACCAAAAGAAAAAAGCAGAGCACCTGCTATTTTTTTTAAACAATTAAATCATTCAGACAATGATATCGAGCAATTTAAAATAACTGTCAATTTATTGCTAGAGTTATCTTCCAAAACTCCATAAATTTTGTTTTCCATAATTCTGAAGATGTTAGTTCAATATGTTCCATCTCAAAAAAAATTATCAATTTCCATTCACTCAAAAATTGAGAAATCGAATCGGATTATTAATGGGTCTATTAAATCAGGTTTTATTATAGGCATACAAGCTTTGAAGATTGTGCACTTTTTAGAAAACTCCTCAAGTGCTTCAACGTAGGTTTGAAGTTCATCTTTGTGTACGGTTGATATATTTGCAAGTGCTTAAACATTTGGGGAGTATTTGAAGGTACTAGTATTAATATCACAAGGAAACATATTTAATTTTGTACCAAAGCCTTTCCAATAACCAAAAAGTTCAAACACTGACTTTTTCCTCGCAATCCTGAGTTTAGTTCATTGAGATGTTTAGTTATATGTGTCAGAAACATTTATTTTGATAATCATTCCTTATCACCCCTAAATCGAGAAAATATTGTCCCTTCCCATTAAGAAAAATTTTGCTGTGCTCCATGCATGACACAAACTTATTCAATACATTACCATGACTAAGCCAACAGACGTGACTGTACAAGGGAAGAGAGATTCCCATATTCACTTTCAATTTCTTCTAAAAGAGATATAAATTGTCTGTGTATTAATGAAGATTAAAATGCTATACAAGTAACTATTTTAACAACAATATACATTACAGAAATTAAGCCCTGAGACGAAATTTTGGTAACTAAACTTTCCTGATGTATTATGCAATGGAAGTTCAATATTTTATGCCCAATATGATTTTCAGGGTTTGACAAATCCTTTTTTCCTTGCCAACCATTGCAGGAGCACCATCAGTAGTTACACAAAAATATATTTCATTTATAGTAACATTTTTTCTTTCAAAATGATTTATAAATGAAAAAAGAATACCCTATCTTTTAGTTGTACCAGACAGAGGAATCATGCTGCATAACTCTTCATAAATTCGATTTTTATCACAATATTGTGCAATTACTGCAAGGCATGCAATATCATTTACGTCTTTACTTTCATAAAGAGCAATGCTAAATGCAACAGTTTCTTGTAAATCTGAATTTTGTTTCACAGTCACATTTTATGTCATTTGTGTTATTCTCCTTTCAAAAGTTCGCATAGAAGCAGGTATTTCTTGAACTCGGGTTAATATTGTTAGCAAGTTAGGTAAGTTGCTGAACAATATTTCAGCACTTTTTAAAAATGTGTCCTTTATATATTCATGTGTAAAAGGTTTCCCTTTGGTTGCTAAACAATGAGCAATGATGAAACTACATTCTGTTGCTTTTGGTTTAACTCCAATTGTTTGACATAAAAATGTATATCCAGAAACAGCTCCTTCTAAAACTTCACATTTCTCATCAGAATTCTTAAAGGTATTGAGTTTGAAAATGTCTTTGTACTCCTGACTTATGACATGCGACACTTTTACGACAGAGCACAGATACAATGCCATCTTTTGGTTGTACAAATTCGTTCGTCCAAGAATCTAGGAAATCGCCAACATCAAGCTTTCTTTTTTTAGTCACCATTTGATTCAATACGTAACTAGGAAATGTTGCAATAGTTAAAAAAACTATACAAATTTTCACAATAAAACAAGCAACGTGAAAAAGTTAAAAGTAACCTAAAAATTATGTCATACATCAAATTTAATTCAACTTTTGACTGAAATCGGGCTTGATATTCGTACATCAGTACGACTAACAGAGAACATGAAAAAAATAAAATTGTATTCTGATATCTATTAGCTTGATTCGCATCAAAAGTAAAAAATAAAATTATGACTTCTTTCACACAACACTAAAAAAAAATTACAGTTGCTCTTAATATTTAGTTGAAAGGGACATTTGTTACGAAAGTAGATTCACTTGCCTAGTTTATCTACAGCACAGTTTTTTTCACCAAACTTATTTCCACACAATCCAAATTAAATATCATGATAGAATAACTATTTTTGTTAGTACATTTCCACTGCAAAACGCTTGTTAAGCAGAATTTTTATTAATAAAGACATTTTTTCCCCCCCTGTTGATGCCCAATTTTTTGGCGGGTAAAGGACAAACTATTTTCTTTTGTATTCACTGAGCCGTAATGAGTAATTCTCTTGTTCTTGTTAAGCAGAATTTTGATTAATAAAGACATTTCCCCCTGTTGATGTCCAATTTTTTGGCGAGTAAAGGTCAAACTATTTTCTTTTGTATTCACTGAGCCGTAATGAGTAATTCTCCATTTTACAAGTATTACTCAATAATTTTTATTTGCGTAGAATATTTAACACTAATAATAAGTCACATTTAAACATAAGATGTTTTCTCTTATATAAAGAACACAAACTACAAGCAAGCCGATTCAGCAGAATCGATTTATGGCAGAGAATTGAGAGTGAAAAATAACTTTTATATAAAAATGTACAAGGTGTTGAAAGGAGAGATATAGTGGTTTAGCTTTATTTTGTAGAGTGGTGGCGTGCCACAGAGAGCCACGTCTGGCACACATGCCATAAGTTGCCGCCCCCTGTGTTCTATACAATATTCTAATAATTATATATATACAATTAAAGCAATTTAATATTTTTTTTTATTTTCAAGATATTAATTCCAATAATATTTCATATTTAATACTTAAATAAAAGAAAAAATATTTTCAGTAAAACTAAAACCCTCTAAATTTTTACAATTAAATGTACAATAACTATAATTAGCCTTTCGGTTTACAATTGAGAAGGCTAATTTTTTAAAAATTACTACAATAACTTATTTTATAAAAAAAACTTTACTACTTTCAAGTTATACAACTCGTAGAATGGAAGAAATACATAAATTCACAATACGCATAAAAGATGGTAAAATAGATTAATGAGTAAAAATTTTTAAAAAAAACCTACGTAAATACCAATTGATTTAAAAATAGTAGAAATAAATATGGACACTGCTTTCTATTTAGAACTATTCAAACTTATCTTAACACTCTGCAGAGGGATAAGAAGTTCACTCATACCTCACACTTCATATATTGGTCATCAGATAACTCATTCTTTAACAATTTCTCTTAACAATTTGTGGAAGAGTCATGAGAGAGTCATGTTTCATGCACTGTCTGTTACAAATATGTCATGAAATAGCTCGCATTAGATTTGATAGAACATGAGATAATTCATGTTTCATCTTTAAAAGTATATTAATACAGCAATTATGAGAACTACCGATTAAAATTAGAAAACACTGAAATGTTGATTGAAAAAAATATCTTTTTAATGTTCCTACTATTGCATGCAAATGTAAAATACACTATGTAAAATATTGAGACAAATGATTTAATTCTCAAAATGTAATATTAACATTTTTTAAAAAAAAAAATGCATGATATTTAAATGTAATCTTTTAAAGTGTGATTTGTACTTATTTGAATATATATCTTAAAAATTATTTTATTTACTTAAGTTATTACTTTGTATCATACTTACTTGACGGTATAGAAAAGATTTAGACTTGATATAAAATTCCCATATAGATATATTTGAATATTGTGGATCATTCATAAAATGGGGATTGGACAATTCATAAAACTGACATTCTTGAATAATTCTTGTTGTGCCTTTCCAGGGCTCTCTTGATATATATTTGGTAAATGTAGAAAAATCATGTTCTCCACAATACATATCTGCAACAGTTTTAACTATACTTGTATTTAATTCAGATCTGTAAAAAGTACATTTAACATTCACGATAAAAGTATAAAATAGACAATTACACTTTGATGTAAGTGTTCTAATCTATTTTTCTAAATAAAGTAATTTTAATTATTCTATTGTAATAATGATAAGTAACCAGACATACAGAACTTTAATTTTTTATAGAATAATCAAGTTAAAAACTTTTATTCATAAATTTTAAATTTATATCATGTTAATAAAGTCATTGTCAAGAGAGCTTTGAACATTTGCAAGATAATATTGAGATATTTATAATATTATTTGATAACTAAAAATGAAGAATTTAAAAGGATTGAATTAAATGTTCAATAAGCTACACCAAACAAATTTATAAAATTGACTAAATAAAACACTTACGGAACTGCATAACATCGATTCATTTCACATACAGGTATGTAATCTTGGCTATTAGCAATAGTTGCATTTCTAATTTCAGGATTTAAAATTGCTAATCTGTAATAATAACTTCTCCATTTGCAATTAAATCTTGCATGAAATGTTTCAGGTACTACACAAGCACTTGTAGCTCTATAAGTAATAATAACTCCATTCACTATTATAATAAAAGAAAGGCACTCATAATACAGAAAAAAATTGTAATAAAAATACATTTTAAGTAATCTTTAAAATACTTATAAATACTTACATTTTTCACGTTTATGTGTGAGTGTCAAATATTTTTAAAAATAACACATGCTTTTTGACTATGTATGTTTAAATAATGAATGCATGATTCAAATAGTCACAGCTCAAAGCAATATCTAAAATAATTATAAATTAAAAAAAATCATTTAACTACAAATTATACAGTGAGCTTATAAAATAATCAGAAAAGACAAGAGACCAAATGATAGCAGTGAAAGAATACACATATGGCTGAAAATAATGTTATATCAACTCCTTGTATAAACAATCAGTATAAATTGAGTATTTTTGTAATCATTTGCATATAAAACATTCTAGTTATTTTCCATTGCTAATAAAACATTATATATAAAAAAAAATGTGGGTACTCATATATAATCATAATAAACTTGCAATAAATAATGTATATGACACTGTGACATCCGTCTAGTAGAAGAATTACGTTTTGCAAAATAAAAAGTCATTTATTGCATGCATACAGGTTTCTATAACATGTTTTAAATTTTAAATAAAGTTCTGTGAATCTTTTCTCAGCGAAAATTTCAAACTAAAATATTTTAGAATGTCTTCAAATTATTTCTTTTAGTTTTATTTTGATTTAGGTGCCATATAAATTCAGTTTGATATGATTCAAGATAAAGTCAAACCTTATATTTTTCTATTCTGTTGGCTCATTATGTCAACCATAAGATTTACAAAATGATACGAGTGATTAGTGATTCCTCATTTTGAAGCCAGTCTTTTCAAATTGGTCCCTTTTGCATGCACAGTAAATGGTTAATAATAATAAAATCATGTTTCCTCGGTTTACTTATTCAATAAATCTCTCATTAATTTCCCTCCATCCTTATTAGTAATTACTACTAAGAATAATTTTTCTTTCCCTCTTCCTGTATATTCAACCAAAAATCCAAAATTTCATGAATTTGAACAAAAATACAATACACAAAAATCAAATATCAATGAAAATGGCTAAGTCATCCGTCAAATCACAATTTAAAATCATATATGTGGTTGCCATGAAAGCATGCAAAGACTTTATCACCATTTTTAACTTAAGCAATTTGAAGTAATACAGAAATATTCAAATTTGTTTCAATATGAAGCAACTTTTTAAAATCCAATTTTGTTTCAAATTAGTAACACCAATTCTGAAAAATTAAGACAATTTGAACAGTATATGGCAAACCACCTTTACAAAGAATACAAGTGTATAAAAGGTACAACTGATTTAAATATGGATGTGTAAACATACCTAAGATAGGGTAAAAATCATCAGTGAATGAAAAATACAGAGAAAATTTGTGCCTTTGTTAAAAAAATTATAGAATGCATATATTTCAGCAGCTTTAAATTGACTCAGAAGTTGAAAGTTAATTTTGATTAAGAATTTGAAATTTTGAGAAGTATCTAGTTTATTTCAACCTTGTGTTTTTACAGAGCAATAAAATGATAGCAAAATTTGCTATAAAGATTTGTTCTCTACAATGAAAAAGAATAAAACTTTTTTGAAATATATTACTTAGGAATATGGAACTTGGCATCTGCAATACCATTCAAAAACAAAAAGACAAATATAGACAAAAGGTAAAGTGGAAAGGACTATATTCTCCTGAACACACACAAAAAATATATTTCAAACAAAAGACTAAGATTAAATTGATCAGAATTTTTTTTTACATTATTCATCATGAATTTGTTCTTGAAAAGGGTGGTGCTTTTCAATTACAAAACAAAGATAAATCTTGAGAACTTTTTTTGATTCAAGGTAATGGTTTCTTTACACAGTACAAAAACCTATATAACATTGACTCAGAAGAATAATTTTCTAAGCAATAGTTGCAGTAATAAATCCCCACCATATGATCCCAACTTATCAATAGCTGCAAAAAGGAAGATATTTCAAATGTTATATCAAATGACTTCTACATTTGTGAACATTTACTTCAGTGACTAAAAACATTGCTTCGATGACTTGAAAAATGTTAGAAATTTTGTATAAACTTCTCCTGCAGTTATTTTGAAGAGGATAAATTTCTTTGAATGCTAGTACTTATTTGTAAAGACTTGTCTAGCTTACATATAGACCTATTTTGCATATAATACTGTGGTGGTGTGATATCTATGTAAACTAGTACCACACATCACACGAAGGCAATCGTTTTGGCGATAAAGTACACACGTTCGGAACGGAAGGTACCCAGATCGAACCTTCCTTCATTGGTGACCCTGGCCAAAAAGTGAACTGCACCTTTCGCGCGCCACAGTTGTGGTGCCATCAATCCACCACAAAAGCAACCAAGCCGTCAATCATTGACTCACATACTCAAAACCGTTTCCCACAAATGGCGCAATTCTGCCGTCACGCATGATGACGCAACCCACCAAAGTGACGCAACTGCTTACATGCTCACCACGAATATAGTTTCGTTCGTTCGCCTATTTGCCAAATCACTGGCATGGGGGTATGTGGTGTGGAATACATTAAAAAAAAAATTTCAACACATAAAATATTAAAATAATGTAGTACTTGCATAATAGCTGGTACATTAATAAATTGGCAAAGATTTTGAAGAATTTACCCCTAGATTATGCAAAGATTTTAGCCAACTTATACAAAAGGTTATTGCATACACAAGGGTGGATAAAAAAAAAAAAGGTTACAAATTGAATTAAAAAAATATTTATTAACAATAGACAGAAAATACAAAAGGGAATTAAGAGGCATACTTGCCTATCATTTTTCGACATTCTCACCAAATCTATTTAGGCATTTATCAGAATGCAAAACCAACTTGTTTAACCCATCTTGGTAGAAATTAGATCCCTGTCCATTGAGCCAGGTCTCGGTGGATGATTTCACAGCAATGTCTTGGAATGTTGCAGCACATCAGAAACAATATGCTGCACACTACAATAGCTTAGTCGCAGCTCTGACGAAATTTCACACAGAGTTACCCGTCGATCATTTTGAATTATTCCTCTAATCTGTCCCATGGTGATTTCTGTCATTGAAGAACTTGGCCGGCCACTCTGTCATATTGCAGCTTTCAACATTCTGTCTGCCAGATTGAAAAGAGTGACACAATTTGGCTACATGTCTGCTCATTGCAGATGCAGACACATTCTTTGCCCATAAAAATCTAATCACAGCTCAAAATTCCAAACAAGACCAATTTCCTCAGAGTCTTTCCATTCCAATCATCCTGAACTATCTGGAAACTTTCACTACCTACCCATAAACCAGCTGTATGACAAGTAGCACCATTTGTCTCCACTCTGGGAAAACAAAATTTCTCTTCTATATGTAATTTTTAAATGCTGTGGCTTATAACTTTTTTTTTGGATCCACCTACATAAGTTGGTATTACACAGGAGAAAATTTTCATTATTAATTAAGCAAAACTACAGTATTTTATAATGGTTTTCTATTTCTTCAAAATAGTCATCTGGCTAATGCGCAAGGAACAAAAACACAATTATTCAAATTATTTAAAAAAATAAAAAAAATGTTTGGAAATTAAAATACTTTTCCTTTCCTATTAAAAAAAATCATACAACATTAAATCATCATACACAGAGAAAAATGACATTTTATTTATTTGTTGTATAAAATAGTATGGATATAAGGAAAATTATAAGTATCTACTTAAATTGCTTCATTTCTGCAAGTATAAAAAGTATATATAAATATACATATTAATAAGAAAATGAAACTTACATTATTTCATGATTGTTTTCAATAAAATAAGAGTTTAACACTTTTTTTATATGATGAGGTTGATAAACTTCACCAGGCATAATATGATTTAAATCTACATGAAATGCATTCATCAAAGCATGGACACCTTTGTCTGTTCTACTAGCAAAAGTTGTTTTGGGATGATTTTGAAGTTTTAATCCCAAAAGAGCAATCTGAAAAAGTAGAAGATATTCCAGAAAGGAAGAACACTGAATATTTATAAAGTTTAAGATAAGGATTATTTCAAATAAAACTACTATTGCTGCTTTGTAAAAGGATTTCAAGTTTTAATAGAAAAGTTAAACATAAATATACAAATAAAACATAGTTTAATAATGATCGTTAAATAAATTGTTACAAATAATACTTATTTTTACATGAATTTTTTATAATTTTATTATTATAACAAATTCTTCTAAATTTTAAATTCTTAAATAGGAAAAAAATTATTTAATATAAATTTATTTGTTGTCATATTTTAAATCTCAGTTACTTGAGATAAATACCAAGCAAAATGTTCAAAAAAAAAAGATTCAGTAGAACTTTTATCCTTAAATATTATTACGAATGACACATAAAAATCCAAAATGAAATTCATTTCCTACACATTGAATTCTATTTCTTCAAAACTTTGTCACAAAGTTTCTTTTACAATAAAATTCCTTTAAATGTAGCATATTTCTAACATAGAAAATAATTTTAAAATAAATGTTAAAGATAGCTATTTATCGCCTCAGTAGTTTTGACAAAAGCATTTCTTTCTTATCATTTTTGATTGCATAAAAAATATTTGATTTGATTTCTTTATTAACGTTGCACTCCAAAGCAATGTGTGGGCTATAGGAGAATGGCATTAATTTTCAGAGTTAGAATTGATTTTGAATAGATGAAGATGACACCTAAGCTGTCACCCCACTCTCCAAACTTTCATAACATGGCAATGTAAGGATTTTGAGCCAAAACAGATTTAGCAAGCATCAGTTCGTCTACACATCAGGTCTTCAGAGGAACCAGGACTCAAACTCATGACTCGCCAGCGGTTCACTCCTAGGAGAGGCCACACCCTTGATGCGAATTACTTTGGTTGGTGATAATTGCACCATCTTGGTAACCCTACTTTTAAACACTACATATGCCAACCCTAACTATTTCTAGCATTTTCTTATTTTATGGGTGCGCATTTCGAATTTCATTTTGTTGGGCTCCGAGCTGGCTGCGTGTGTGAGGGAATATACTTTCGAATTTTTTACTTTGTTGAATGTGAAAGATAAGAAAGAATTGATTGAATGGTGTATGAAGGAAGGATCGATTGCTTCGAGTTATGAATATCCTAAATGTAATGATCGGCATGATGTAACATAGTCGGCAATAAAACGCTTTCTCCGAAATTGTACCAGCCACGCCGAATGTACATTCGACCATTACCTCGCAGAATAAATATGGCAGCGCTCACACGATCATTCGCTTAGTGATAAGACCTTTAAGGCTTTTTAAAATCTGTTGTTACGCTGTACCCTCCACTCAGAAAAGATCAGCAGTGAGAAAGTAAGTGCTGTTTTTATATTTTTTATCTTAAATGTTTAATTTCTGTATTGTTTACATATATTTTCATTATGCATCCACCTTATCCCGCTATATTTCCTTGTCACCATTGCCGGTTTTGCTTGGCGCCATCTTGTTCTGGCTTGGTGCTTTTTTCAGTTTGTCGCCAAGGGTGTGGGCTCTCCTAGGATTTTACCGATAAAATTAGTACTAAGGAAAAAAAAGGTAACATTTAAGAATTCCAGAGTCAAATAAGTATTAAATTTATAATCTATTTCAAATGAGAAACATTGTATTTATGCATGCATTTACAGTTTTGGGCAGACAAAACATTAAAATTTCGTTCATATTTAAAAAAATCAAAAGGTTTACTGCATAGTAAAAATTTGCAGACTTAAGAGTTACATAAAAATACAGTAAGTAATGTTTTAAAAATGTAGCATTTATGAAGAAATTCAATTTTACAGACATACCTCCACTGCCCCTTGAATAGTTTCGTGTGGCTTATCAATTTGTTTTTGAATACCTCTATAAAAAAAATTACAAAACTTGTAAAAAATGAGAAATAAAGGAAAAACTCTTACACCAAAAAACAACATAAATTCTACATAATTTGTATTAGTTCAAAATGAAAATTATCATATATATATATATATATATATATATATATATATATATATATATATATATATATATATATATATACATACACACACACATATGTTTATTACTTTATATATTAGTCTAAATGTAACGCATATACAAGTCATATTCAGTAGTCAAAAATGAGTATATTATATAGAGAGAGAGATCACCTATATTTTGTTCCTATGTAACCCAAGCGAAAAAAATATTTGACCATTTTGATTACTAATTAAGTATCTATAATACAAAACACAATATGTTTTTCAAATTTAACACCAAATGAATTTAAAAACATATCTTGTCTTGTTGGAAGTCGTTAAATAAAGAGCACTTTTTCCAGAAGAGGAGAGGGGAAGGAAACAGGGGGATGACAGTCTGCAGGGTTACAGAGCTTAGCAAATTTCTCGCCAATATCCGCGCTTGCTTTGAATACGATGCCAATCATTCATTTTCGCATTAGACGTGGACCTGTTCACACGGTGAAAGCAGTATTCTTATCGAAAGCATAAAAAAAATATCTAACCATCTTTCGAAATAGCAAGTTTAAATACATGGAACAAATTTATTTTAAATGAAATTAAATATTTGTTCATTATTTTTTGAATAAAGTTTAATTATGTAATTGCGCAGTGGTAATACACAAGTGCGAGCAGAAAGCGCTTACATTATTGTTTTTTGAAACTCCGCGTTTTTAACGAAACGATACTGGATTAATTTAGATAATACGATTACTCATGGCACGAAATTCAAAAAAGAAGCAGCTCCTCTGTTGAACATTTTGTTGTTGTTGTTGTTGTTGTTGACTAATTCCTCCTGTCTAGCCGCAGGCTAGACCAGGTCCATGAGCCCAAGAGTCCTCAGGAAATCGTACACCAAAAGAGGACTGGAATAGATGTCCTCCCTTTCAAGTCCTGCACAAAACAAAAGATGATCTGGAGTTGCCTGTACCAAATTGCATTTAGTACAATTCTCGTAAATTTTCTGGCCTAAGTTAAAGGAAAAGCCTCTAATGTGTCCACTTGCAAGCCTACTAATAGTTGTTTGGACGACTCTATCCGCCTTGATGGAAAGGGCACCACCTGGGGCCTGCCTATTATACCAGGGGTGAGTCGGAGGAGTCTTCCATAGTTCTTGAATCAAAGATTTCGTTTTAGAAAAAATTTCCGAGAAAGTCAAAGTTCTTCTCGACATTAAATTTTCAGTGACACCTTCCTTGGCTAAAAGGTCAGCTGTGTCATTGCCAAAGAGACCAATGTGAGATGGAATCCATTGGAAGTAAATCTCATGTTGCTGGGAAAGTTCTTTAAGATTTTTAAGAATTGAGACCGATGTTTTATCTCCAACATTTGTCCAGTCGCTAAGGTGTTGGATAGCACTTCGGCTATCACATAATATCCATATTTCATCAGATGTCATCGTCTTGATGATTCGGAGAGCTTCATCAATGGCAATTAACTCGGATCTAAAAACAGAACAAAAGTCCGAATTCCTAATTTTGATATTATGAGAACAATTAGGAGCCTTTATAAAGATGCCACTGCCACATGAGTTTTGTTCTCGTCTTTGCTACCGTCGGTATAAATTTGCATTGCAGTAGCTGGAATTTTGTTAATAATCTCCAATGCTAATTGACGTAAATATTCAGGTGGATCTTGATTTTTCGATGTATGAGCTCCCATTTCTGGTTTAAAATGGACTCTAGGCAATCCCTCCTGAGGGTTAAATACGTTCTTCAAAAAATGTTCTTCAATGTCCTGATCTAATAGGTCCATCGCTTGCATTCGAGAGAAAGGACTGTCTCTTTTTAGTCTGTGTCTGTTTGTCCAGGATATGAGATATGCAGATGTGCGGTTATAATCTCCGTAACTGTAAAGTTTACAAAAGTACATCTCATGAACATTTTGTACATGTTACGAATAAGTATTTTAAATATAACCAATAAGTGATTTTATCGGATCTTTTACAAATTTATTACTATAAATCGAAAGGGTAAGTTTTTTGATACAGAATAAAAAGCGTTTACTAAAGTGATTTGAAAAGCTTATTTTCGTATTTAATTTTCTATTCTTCAAAATATAATGTTTATTTATAATTTTAGATAGCTTGTGCACTGAATAGTCATTGATAGATTTTTATTAAATCGGTTATTTGTTTCGCTCATTCTGTGGGTCATCAAATTACATTTTGATCTCTACGTAATCGTAAATACTTGTTTTATTAATAACAATTCAATATGTATATATATTCATAATGATACAAGTTGAATGACGGATTGACCGAAAGCTATGGTTTTCACTCTGACAATGAATCGAGTTTCTCTAATATTTTTGTTTAATATAAACGGAAAATTTTTAAAAGCTTAATATTTTATCACTTTATATCAAACTCTCTCTGTAAAAATAAAAAAGCAGACTTCCAAAATTAACTAGAAACAATTTTTTTCTCATACTTTCAAGCTAGATCAGATTTTAAATTAAACTCATTTTCACAAACGGAAATTAGTATATATCCTTCCATAGTATAATCATATATCTACACACATAATGCATAAACTCGACTCAATTTGTTACTAAATTTATGCAAAATAGAATAATGAAAAAGTGGATTTCAATTATATGTTACCGCTAAAGTAATTATTCATATATAAATACATATTTGTGAAAGCAATTCTTTTTTTGTACCTAATGAAATTCGAGTTCGAACAAGACAAAAATTGAATTACATACTGCCTGTGTTATAGTTTTTAATTAAATGGTATGAAAAGCCTAAATTCTCTCTGCACGCTATGCTTAATGTACACGCAATAAGTTTTCTTATAAAGAGAAAGTTAAAAATTCACAAATTTAAAATGCAAGAATTCGTTCCGTAAGAAACCATAGGATACTCTCTTATGGTTTCCTCTTCTAAAAATAACTATACTAAACGCCGAATTAAAAATTAATTCCCTTATTTAAATGCCTACAAAATGAACGAAAAGGTTTATTGAAATATTTTTTACCTTAGCAATAATAGAAACCACAATTGTTTCTTTTTTTTACAGTAAATTATTTTAAATACAAGGGATGCATTTTCTACTATGTTAAAAATCATACGGCCAATTATTGACAAATTACTAAAAAAGAGCACTTCTAAATTTATATTAATTTAAGTATACAAAGCATGTTTTAATTTTTTTTTATGAAAAGTGATTAGAATTTTTACGAGATTTTCCGGCCATAATTTTATACCCTTGCTAATTTTAAATAACTTAAATAGAGTTTTTCCATAGAAATGTATCTAATTATAAAAATAAAATTTTATTTCTAAGAATGTCCCTAAAATTTTAAGACACGTTTACCTTTATAATGGACATCATACTTAAATTCCTGTTTAATTTAATTATTGAGTTCCGACCCTCCTCCCAAACTTTTTAGACAGTCATAAAAGCGTGATTCTTGCTGATTAGTGTCTAAGGGGGGTAAGGATGATAATCTTATTTTTTCTGCTTTTTAACTCTTCAAAACATGCATATACTCTGAAAATAGTTTATTTATTCAACCATATAATAGTATTATTTCTATTTGTTATTCTTCCGTGCTCTTTTTGATAAATACTGAAGTGGGAAAAAATTACTTTTGAGTCAAAGATAATATTCACAGTCCTCTAGTGTAAATCAATTGCTTTTCATGTAATGTTAAATACAGTAAATTATGCCAATCCTAGATCATAATGACGTATAAAAATTTAATCACGCAAAGTGATAAAGAATATGGTGAAGCATTGAATATCGCAAAATGGGTGATGACACAGATAATTTTTATCAAATTGCAACTGTAGCATTTTTTCTGAAATAAAAGGCCATTTAATTTCATAAATAATTGCATTATATATATATATACAGTGGCGCACACAAGGGGGCCGCCCCCAAAGCCCTTGATTTTTTTCCTATTGATTATAATTCTAAGTATATAGTACGTAAAATTTAATTAAGTATTTGTTATTAATGATTAATTTTATTAATTAATGCTAATTATTTATTCAATAATTAGTTTTTTACTGTGTTTTGCTCGCAAAAATCGACAAAATCAAAAGGAGCCTGATACAAGAATGGTGAACTTTCGACCCCGGACCCCCCCTTGAAAAATTCCTGTGTGCGCTACTGTACATATATATATATATAAACTTTTTAAAGAAGCGTGCAAATAACCAAATATCATACAAAAAGAGGATATGCTACATGAAATTGGGACTTGTAAGACACATGACTTTTAACAAATCTGGTAAATTCAATGCAAAAACTACATTATTTTTTTTAAAACACATTTAATACAACTGATCGCATACGTGAGTACATTTGTTATTTTGATAAATAGTTTTGGAATATATATATATATGATACAATCTAAAACATAGTTTAAAATTAGAATATAATACATTGTTGACTAATTGTGATATTGGTTGCTAAATAACACGGAAACATTAGATTTGTGGTGCCTCAATTTCAATAGTATGCGACTGCATTAAATTTGGTAAAACACCATTTTCAATAATTTTATCGAAAATGCCGAAGTTTACTTTGCTTTTATTTCAACTTTTGCATAGTATTCTGTTCTCTGTATTTTAATGTTGGATGATATCTGCAAGCCACTGTATTATTGGCTGAGATTTATTTTTGTGATAATTTAGTTAAGAAAGAAAAAATACAGCATTATGTAACAAAATTTGTTTCAAACGTATAGAGAATGTATTTGATATAGCATGACTACGATAAACCTGGGTCCCGATTTAATTAGTTATAATTGTAAGGGGTATATCACAGTGTAAGAAAAAAAAGTAAAAACAAATATTTCTTTATAGCCTGTGTGACGTATATTCAATGACACTACGAATAACCAAAGACCTCCCTCACTCTGTTGGCAGAAATTTAGGGGCCATAAAAGAGATAGACATCTGCTTCCCTTTGCTTCTAGGGGAAGGGACAAGAGACGGCCAACGCATTCTTGAGGAAGTTCCGACTCCACCCATTTCCTTTACACCGGATATGCCAAAATTTTTATTTCCTAAGATCCGAAAAATAACTATAATGCTAATCAACCTTAAATGCAATTTAGTTTATCTTTATTTTCTTACGAATTGGTTAAGAAAAATTTACATTTCCTTTTTCAACTTCATTGATATCAATCCTAATTAGTGATATTCTAAAGTAATATTGTTTTTAATTTTTCATGTCTGTAATACTTGTTTATGATTACATTTAAATCAGCTAATATACCTCCTTTTCATTTTTTAATCGATGTAATTTCTTTGCTCAAACGTGAATGGGATTTTTAAGCGCTATTTTTTTTAAATTAGCTTATTTTTATATACATAAGGAACTGAGGAAAAATATTTGAAATTATAGTATGATCATGGAATGTACATTGAAAAACTATTTAAGTTTCCAATAAGTAACAAGTTTTATTATTAACTGTAGTAATAAATTTTTTTTTGGAGGGTGGGTGAGTTTGTACGGAATTAATGATTTCTAATATGCAATAACGCATGCTCTTTTGATTGGATTATTTCGAATGCGAAAGTTATTCCTTGGCATTAAGTCATCGTAATACAACCTAATTGGAAAACAAAAGAGATGCTGACATTGAGTTTCAGGATTTTAAAAATTAAAATTTGTTGGATTGAAGGAAATTTGTTTTAAGATGCAAAAATTTCTTTATATGGCAAAGAAAAAAAATTATAACGGATAATATATTCACTTAACTTATTCTTAAGATTTTAAAGACTGTGTAAACATTTACCACTTTGTAATAGAAAAAGGTAAAATTAAGAGAAATTTTTTTATATAAGTATTAACATTGATTCTTGATGCTATAAAATGTAATAAAACTTTATAAATTTTATAGATGGCATACAGATTTTGAACAAAACGTTAGTTTTCAAACTCGTTGAATCTCACTCAAAGTAAAACATTTTAAAGATTTTACAATGTTGATAAAAAGTATAAGCTGATCACACATATACACAGAAAATACTATATTATTTTAGGAATAATATTGAAGCTCTGAGTAGTCGTGCATCACGCCTCCACACCACATGTGCGAGTTTCAAACCCCGGGCTGGGCATGGTTGACTCAGCCTTTCATCCTTTCACTGGGTCGATAAATGAGTGTCATGATTGCTTGGGAACTAAACACTGAGAGTTTCGTGTCATATTGACCACATGACCGAAGCATCTGCTCACGCAACTCAGCGCCCAGGATCACGTATACTGAGATGGGCACAGCAGTTCTTGGCTCTCATGGGCTGTTGCGCTACTGAGTTAAGGAATAATATTTGATTACAAAATATAAATGATCAAATTAGAAAAAGCAGTTGAAAGTACAGAATTTAATGTACAAAGAACACATATTAAGGAATAAACATTTTTTCCCTTTAGTATGAGCAAATGATTATAATGCAAACAGATACCATTATTATATAATAAATTATTAGCTTTATACATAGAGATATTCTAAAATCGTTTATAGAATTGCAAATCGATGAAAATCTCAATAACTCGAGAGAGAGAGAGTGACAATTAATGTCGCTCTGTTCAGCTACACGAGGACTTTTGGCGACGAACCTCGTAATTTTGAACCATGATCAAGTGACGAGGACGACACCTGAGCTGGCACCCCTGTCTTAACTTCCTCACCACACCAATGAGAAGACGTTTGAGCCTCAATAGATTTAACGTGTATCAATACTTCTACATGACGGCTAATAACCAGATGATAAATATCGAATATTCTTTTTTTTATTTTTGGAATCTATTTCCAACTATAATCACATTTAGTTTCTATACCGGTTGAGAAAACTCTCTATCGAATTTTCAATAAATATAGTTCCATCTTTACAATTAGATTCAGCAATTAATTTTTAATTTTTTCATAATTACACGATAAATCATTTTTTAAAAATATTTTTTGACACAAATACAAAATTATTCATTAATTAAGAAAAAAAGTTTTTCAAAAATGTAATAGTCTTTGAGTATTTTGTTCTATATATTTCTTTAACCAGCCTATCCATTTAAATTCTAAAAAAATTGGTGTAATTGGGTAAAAAAAAAATTCTGATATAAAATCTGAATCTCCCCACGTAACAACTCAACATTAGAATCATTGTTAAATTGAAAATCACAAACTATATCCCTGATATTGCGTCATTAAGTATAACTTTACAAGGGCAAAATTCTCATTAAAATCTTAATTTTTTTATTTAACTATATTAAAGGAATGCCTATATTTTATGTTTATTTCTTATTAATTCCTACTACTAGTTCACTCTTTATCAATCGTTAATAAAATACTTTCTATTCATCAATTGAAGTTCAAATACATCTTTTTAAACTAGCAGTGGATGACACTTGATGTTAATACCATTGTTTCTTTTTTTTCATAATGTTACGAATTTAGTCTTATTCTAATTGTTTCTACTCATTTGTGTTCATTTCTACAGTTTAATTTGTCGTATCTAATGTGATTTCAACCCTGTTTACCTGTAATATCATTTCCACTGCATTGCACGGCCCCCATGCTTTAACATTGGTTTAAATGGTAAACTCGCCAAATATTGCAGCTAGCGCCAAGTTGGCGACGGATTTGGCGACTTAATTTTTGGCGCCAAATTTGGCGATATGTCGCCAAATGTGGGCGATAAGCTTGGCGACCATGGCAACCCTGCTCCTAATATCCCCATTGTAACCCTATTGTATTGAATGTATTACTGTATTGAGCTTTTCTCGTACGCTCCGGATTTTTCTAGACCTTTCTATTTCTAGATTATTCTGGCAAGTGCAAGAGGTTTCTGACCGAAAGGTATAAAAGGGCCCGGGCCGGCTAGTCAGTTAGTCAGATCTCAGCTTTCATGCAAGTGATACCTCTCTGCTTGAGAGAGAGACGATTGCATAGTGCGTGTGTTATTGCTTTTATTGAGTTATTATTTTGTGCTGAGTGTTTACTATTGTTTTTGTTAGTGTATTGCATCTGTGTTATCAGTATTTTCATCGATTGTACGTGAATTTCTCGAACTGTTCTACAATTTGTGGAGGACTGTTTTGGCCAAGAATAAAATTGTTTTGGATTCCGCTCTTCGGCTTCAATCATTTCGAACCCCCGAAAACGCAACAATTGGTGTCAGAAGTGGGATTGAATGCCAACAACAAGAGCGATGGAGGCCCAGTTCCAGACTCTTCTAGAAAAATTGACTGAAATGAAATCGGAGTTGACCGCCAGCATGAATGCCAATATGGGCGAGTTGAATACCAAGCTTACTAACGTAAACGAGCAGATCAGCGCCAACAAGGAAGAGTTGAAAAGTGATCTGAAGGGCATTGGCGACAAATTGACGACTATGGACAAGAAATTTGAAGAAATGGAAGGAAGAATCGAGGCGGTGGAATATAAATTCGAAAACAAATTTGTGGATATAGAGAACAAATTTGAAAATAAATTCGAAGATATGGAGAGCAAACTAGAGGCGAAAATTTTCGAAAAGGTAGAAGATGTTTCCATCTCGTTCAGGAGTGACCTAGAGAAATTGAAGCAGAAAGTCATGACTGGTCAAGGGGATGAATTTAAGTTTCAAGCTCCTTATTCCAAGCCTTCAATCAAGCTTTCTACATATGACGGAAAGTCCTCTTGGCAGGTGTATAAGACCCAATTCTCCATAGTGGCGGATGCAAACCAGTGGGACTCCCAGACCAAGGCCTGCCAGTTAGCTGCTTCTCTTCGAGCCGACGCTGCTGACATTTTGCAAACTTTGCCGGAAACACAGCGGCTGGATTTCGACGCTCTCGTTAATGCTCTGGAGTTACGCTTCGGAGAGAAATGTGTGAAGGATTACAGCAGACTCCAGCTGAAGTCACGGCAGCAGAAAGTGTCCGAAACGCTCCAAGAACTGGCGACGGACGTCGAGAGGCTTTCTCACTTGGCGTTTTCTGACTGTCCGACTGAAGTAAGAGAAGTCCTGGCGCTGCAACACTTCATCGACGGGGTGCGTGATCCGGAAATCCAGAAAGCTCTCCGAATGGCGGATCTCAAGGACTTAAAGGGGGCCCTAGTGTTTGCTATGAAATTCGAGGCAGCCCAGCAAGCAACACGAAAGGACAGACACCCCATACGAGCCGTCAACGAATCGGACACGTCGAACTCAGGTGTGGAGCGGTTAGAGCGACAGATGAGAAGCTTCATGAATAGAGTTGAGTCTTTGATGTCCCAGAAAGCAGACGGGAAGAAGACCCTTAAATGCTGGACCTGCGGTCGAGAAGGGCATCTGCAGAGAAGCTGCCGGGCACGCCAAGGCGCTGAAACTAATAAGCGCCTTCCAGAAGGAGATGTCGGAAAACTAATTAATGACCATCTCGTGGGGCGGAGGTTGCCAGATTTTGGAAAGCCCCACATTCCAGTGTGTCAAATTTCGACAAAGAGTACCGGTGAGAATGGAATTTTTATAATGGGACATGTTAACGAGCTTCCCTGCAACATGATCATCGATACAGGAGCCAATGTGTCTATCATTCGGAACGATCTGGCTCAAAAATTAAAAGAGAAACTCCTCTGGACCCCGCCCCGCGTGGTGCTACAGACCGTGACGGGGGAAAAGATTGATATTCACGGAAAATTAAAAGTCAAGATCCAGTTTGGAGACACTACCTACCAACATGCTGTGTATGTCGCAGATATTGCAGACCCTTTCATTCTTGGACTGGACTTTCTAAAGGAGCATGGTTTCACTCTAGACTTCAACAAGAACGAATTACGTTCCATACACGAAGAAGTCACTATATTCAAAATTGAACACAGGACAGAATCTATTCGACAGGTAACCGCTAACGAGAATATTACCATTCCCCCAAGGACTGAAATCATAGTACCTGGATACATCGGTAACGATGTGAGTTTCAACTCTGGACTAATTGGAACTGCGGAAAATAAAGCGAATGGATTGCTAATAGCTTCGACGCTAGAAGACCTTTCCAGAAAAACTATCCCGGTAAGAATTTGCAACGTAACTGAAAAACCTAGAGTGTTCCAGAAAGGTGAAGTGTTGGCAACCTGCAGTCCAGTAACGTGTGTCTGCAAAAGTTCGAGCTTGCTCCTATCCAACTCGCCTCAACAGTTGACTCCCGACCTTCTAGAAAATGCTGAATTGTCCCCCGAACAGAAAAGCTCCGCAGAAAGACTGTTCCAAGAATTTGAAGACGTGTTTTCTAGAAACAGTAGCGATATTGGCCATACGACAGTGACACAACACAGAATTGATACAGGAGACCATCCGCCGATTAAACAGCACCCAAGACGCTTGCCGTTTGCTAAACAGGAAGAGGTCGGAACACTACTACGAGAGATGCAGGAAAATGACATCATAGAACCGTCTTCGAGTCCGTGGGCATCTCCAATCGTCTTGGTTCGTAAGAAAGATGGCTCCACAAGATTTTGCGTGGACTATCGAAAACTTAACGACGTCACCAAGAAGGACAGCTACCCTCTTCCAAGGATAGATGACACCCTGGATACCCTTTCCGGTCATAAATGGTTCTCGACTTTAGATTTAAAGAGCGGATACTGGCAAGTGGAGATCCATCCCGAAGATAGAGAAAAACAGCATTCACTTCCGGCCAAGGACTATGGCAGTTCAAAGTCATGCCGTTCGGACTCTGCAATGCGCCAGCTACTTTCGAGCGCCTGATGGAGACCGTGCTAAAGGGTCTGACTTTTGAAGCTTGCCTTATTTACCTGGATGACGTCATAATAGGAGGGCGTACGTTTGAAGAACATCTTCAAAATATCCGGAAGGTGTTATCAAAATTAAGCGACGCTAACTTGAAGCTAAACCCTTCGAAATGCAAGTTCTTCCAGAAAGAAGTCAATTATCTGGGACACATCATCTCGGCAGAAGGTGTTCGTACGGACCCCGAAAAAGTGTCCGCCGTAAAGAATTGGAAACGCCCTGAAAACCTCCGTGAGCTGCGAAGCTTCCTGGGACTATGTACTTATTACCGAAAGTTTGTGAAAGGGTTCTCTAACATCGCAAGACCCTTGCACAAGCTAACAGAAAGTAAACAAAAGTTTCAGTGGACAAAAGAATGTGAAGATTCCTTCCTCCAGCTTAAAGAAGCTTTGACGTCTTCACCGATCTTAATATATCCTCAACCGGACAAGCCATTTATCTTGGACACTGATGCCAGTAATGAGAGTGTCGGAGCAGTATTATCTCAGGAAATAGATGGCCAGGAACGAGTCGTAGCTTATTGGAGTAAGTGTTTATCGAAACCGGAAAGAAATTATTGTGTCACTCGAAAAGAGCTACTGGCTATTGTGAAAGCCATCGAGCATTTCCATCACTATCTCTATGGCCAAAAATTTCTTCTACGTACCGATCATGCCTCTTTAACCTGGCTAATGAATTTTAGAAATACTGAAGGCCAGGTAGCCAGATGGATACAACGGCTCAACGAGTATTACTTTGACATCAGACATCGTAAAGGCTCCTCGCATGGAAATGCTGATGCCCTTTCAAGAAGACCATGCCCAGAAAATTGTCGTCATTGTTCCAGAGTAGAGACCAAATATGACTATGCTATACGCCAGATAAAAACTTCAACAGCGACGCCACCCGATCCCTGGAGTGACGAGAAAGTTCGAGAAGACCAGATGGCGGATCCTGATATTAAACCCCTTATAGAGTTTATGGAGTCTTCCAGCAATAAACCAAGTTGGCAGGACATCTCGGCTTATAGTCCTACAACTAAGCAGTATTGGGCCCTCTGGAATTCTCTACATCTCAGGAATGGTGTTCTATACCGAAAATTGAATCAGAGGATGGAAAGACATTCAGGTGGCAATTAGTACTTCCTCGATCTCGTATCCCAGAGGTACTCAAAGAATTGCATGGCAGCCCAACAGGAGGTCATTTCGGCGTCATGAAAAACTTTGCACCGAGTTCGAGAGCGATTCTTCTGGGGTAAAGTGAGAGCTGACGTGGAACAGTGGTGCAAGTCCTGTGATGCCTGTTCAGCTAGGAAGGGGCCAAAGATACGTAGCCGAGGGAAGCTGCATCGCTACAATGTTGGAGCACCCTTCGAACGTATCGCTTTCGATATCCTGGGACCTCTGCCAAGGACTGCGTCTGGTAATAAGTACCTACTTGTTGTCATGGACTACTTCACGAAATGGCCCGAAGTGTACCCCATTCCGGATCAGGAAGCCCCCACCGTAGCGGAGGCTGTAGTGCAGCACTGGATATCGAGATATGGGGTACCTCTTCAACTTCATTCCGATCAGGGAAGAAATTTCGTCTCTGCGGTATTGAAGGGGGTCTGTGAACTACTCGAATTGACAAGACCAAGACCACACCTTTGCACCCACAGTCAGATGGCATGGTGGAGAGGTTTAATCGTACCATCCTGAATAACCTCTCACTGATGGTCTCCAAGAACCAACAAGACTGGGACCAGAAAGTTCCTCTCTTTCTGCTAGCGTACCGCAGCGCCGTTCACGAGACTACCGGATATTCACCATCCCAGATGCTTTTTGGCCGAGATTTTCATCTCCCTTGTGACCTGCTGTTTGGTCGCCCTCCGGATACACCTTCATCGCCTGAGGAGTACGTGCAGAATCTCCAGGCACGTTTTGAAGATGTACACAATTTGGCTCGAGAACGGATCAACCTGAGGACGGAGAAGATGAAGACTCGGTACGACACAAAAGCCACAGGACATCAATTCAAGGAAGGTGACAAGGTGTGGTTCTACAACCCGACTCGACGCAAAGGACTTTCTCCTAAGCTACAATCGCATTGGGACGGTCCTTATACAATTTTAAAGATAATAAACGACGTCGTAATCCGGATCCGTAAGTCAACGAATTCGAAGCCTAGAGTCGTTCATTACGACAGGCTTGCTCCATATTATGGCCATAATTCTTAGTGTGTCAATTATTGTGTAATTTATTTTGACCATGGTCTTGTATAAATAAGTTAGTGTGTAAATAATCTTGTAAATAATTTTGTTTGTTGTTTTGTAAGTGTTTATTTTCTACTATGCATTACGTGTTTATTTTGTACTATGCATTAGGTGTTTATTTTGTACTATGTATTACATGTTTATTATTGCATATTCATTTAATTGTTTTTAATCAATTGCTTTATTATTATGTTAACGTCTGATGAAGGGTTGTACTGCCCGGGACGTGCAGTTCTTGAGAGGGGGGCAATGTTACGAATTTAGTCTTATTCTAATTGTTTCTACTCATTTGTGTTCATTTCTACAGTTTAATTTGTCGTATCTAATGTGATTTCAACCCTGTTTACCTGTAATATCATTTCCACTGCATTGCACGGCCCCCATGCTTTAACATTGGTTTAAATGGTAAACTCGCCAAATATTGCAGCTAGCGCCAAGTTGGCGACGGATTTGGCGACTTAATTTTTGGCGCCAAATTTGGCGATATATCGCCAAATGTGGCGATATGTCGCCAAATGTGGGCGATAAGCTTGGCGACCATGGCAACCCTGCTCCTAATATCCCCATTGTAACCCTATTGTATTGAATGTATTACTGTATTGAGCTTTTCTCGTACGCTCCGGATTTTTCTAGACCTTTCTATTTCTAGATTATTCTGGCAAGTGCAAGAGGTTTCTGACCGAAAGGTATAAAAGGGCCCGGGCCGGCTAGTCAGTTAGTCAGATCTCAGCTTTCATGCAAGTGATACCTCTCTGCTTGAGAGAGAGACGATTGCATAGTGCGTGTGTTATTGCTTTTATTGAGTTATTATTTTTGTGCTGAGTGTTTACTATTGTTTTTGTTAGTGTATTGCATCTGTGTTATCAGTATTTTCATCGATTGTACGTGAATTTCTCGAACTGTTCTACAATTTGTGGAGGACTGTTTTGGCCAAGAATAAAATTGTTTTGGATTCCGCTCTTCGGCTTCAATCATTTCGAACCCCCGAAAACGCAACAATATATTAATTCATTCATTATATTTAAAAAATGAATAAAAAGTAAAAAAAAATAATAGTCCAACAGCATATATAGAAAGGAAAATCGTTCGTTGTGCCCCTGTTGAGCAATAAATAGCACGTTGGACTTTTAATCCAAATGTCGTAGGTTCGAATCCCTCCTGGGATGGCCTAATTTCTGAGAATGTGATTTCTTTTTTACATTACTATTTTATAGGAATAATTAAATTCGATAAATGAATAAATAGTAACAAACAAACAAAAAATAGTCTAACACCATATATAAAAAGGAAAATGAAAAATTGCAAGGAAAATCGCTTTCTAGTTTGTCACTTAATATTGTAAGTCTGTCATATGTATATACATATTTATATTAATTGTAACTATTTAATAAAAAGTAACTAAAATAAAAGATTTTCTTTGTTGACCTAAGAAGGAATTAAATATCCTAAATATTATCCAAAGTATAATTTTTGAACACATATCCCCTCACTGGAAAACATTTTTCTTTTAATTAATATGTAAGAAATGAGCATTTTTTTATTGATGAGTTAGTACACTAAATAATAAGTTATGAAATAATGTTGCTCTCTCTCTCTGTTGTTACTAATGCCACCTATCTGACGATGTCAGATCGAGGCCCAAGAAATTCATCGCTGCAAAGGGCTACAAGTACGCTTGTCGTTAGCCGTAGCTTTGAGTACCATTCAGGTAACAGTACGTTTTGGCTGGGTTCCACCCCAATTTTGTGGGAGAACATCTTAGGGGTGATCAGGGGCCTCCCAGCTCTTGGCAGCTCTCTCTTAAAATAATTAATTAAATGGGGGAAATAAGCAATGCATATTAGAAATATTTATGATATTGATCCCGTTTCTACATCACCATGAGGTAGGAATCTCGATGCGTTTTTTTTATAGAGGTATTGCCATCTTTTACTTTATTGAATAATCTGGACAAAGCCAATTTTTAATTTTTGACCCATTCTTAAAATTGACGCATTTCCAATGTTACCAGTAACTGCAATCATCACACTGAACCATATTTTTTTTTAAGTCGTTGCGCTTTCACAATGATTGCAACGCCAAAAGTTTTGTTTCAATGTAAATATTTTTTCTACTTCTTCCCAAGCTTGTGTAGTAAATAATTCTTGTACAGATATGTCAAATCATGATTTATAACAGAATCCGCAATTTAATTATCAGTTTTTAAATCCTGTACACTAAAAAGAAAAGTTTTAAATTTTCACTCCAATAAATGTTTTTTTGTTTCCAAATTTGATATAAAGGTACATATTTTTATGTGTGGCCCACGAGATTATAATATTTTTCCGAAGTGGCCTGCAATTTCCTTTGGGTCGGACCCCCTGGACTAAGGGTTTAACCAAAGCGCTCTTTTGCGGTTAATGAACTTGGAAATTCCAGTTCTGGAACAAGCCTCTCAAATAAACAATCATAAACCATATCATTATTCCCCTCCATCACTAAAGAGAGCAAAAATAAAAGCTCCTTTTTCCCCGGACATCGTAAGAGAAATCCGATGACAGAACACCCGGAACCAACTCCTTTTCCTTCACTGTGAATTGCATAGAAGTCGCAAATGTTTATACTGCAACAAAGGTCATGAACTCGAGGCCTGCCATTTCTTAAGCGCTAACGAAAAGAGAGAAATTTTAAGAAAAAAGGGGATGTTATTTGAGCCTCATGCCCGGTCATAGATCAATGGAATGTGCGAAAAGAGAGTCGTGTCCTATTTGTAATGGCTCCCACCATTTCACAATATGTTTTCGAAATCGGCACGGTGACGATTTCACTCCAAAAAGTGAAACAAATAATATAGTTTCAGCAGTATTTAAAACAGAAGTAAATAGTGTATTATTACAAATATGTGCTGAGTTAATAGATGACACAAAAATGAACAAGAAGTTGTTAGATTATTCTTATTCTTAGATAATGGTTCACAAAGAAGGTTCGTTTTAAAGAGTACTTTGAGAAATTTAACTTTCTAATTCTTAGAAAAGAAAACCTTTCCATTTGCACATATGGTGCTAAAGAAACTGAAATAAAAACCTTAAATATAGTTAAAATAAAATTGAAAAACAGGAATGATCCAAATTTGTACATTGCAATGGAAGCGGTCGAGACAGAACATATTTCGATTACACATTTACCAACCCCTGATAAAAAACAATTTAGATATTTAAGAAATGTACAATTAGCTGATTCTTATGAATTTAACGATAAAGAAATATCAATTCTTATTGGCGTGGACTATTATTATCAAGTAGTTATAGGTAGAATTACACGTCTAAACAAAAATCTTATAGAAATAGATACATTATTTGGGTCAGATCGGGAGGAACTTTTAACAATGAGTGTTATTGTTAATGAATCCAATACTTCGAAAAACCTTAGCGAATTTTGGGAATTAGAGAATTTAGGAATAGAAGCAGAGCTGACATTTTGAAGCAATATTTGTTTACTGCATATCTTAGTAAAATATTTATTTACTTTAAAAATTATAGTGATAAATTTTTGCATTTAACGATACTTGTCCGCACTCTAAAATTTTGCCACCCTGCCTAAATGCGACACTGTGTGGGTGTACATATAATGGATATAAATATTCTCTCTTAAAAATTATAGATGGGAAATTTATATGGACTAGCAATTTTTTATATTAAGGAATATAAATTTTTTTAGTATGTAATTTTATGTCCAAATTTGTATAAAATTATAAAAGTGCAGAAAACTTTAAAAATATTTTTCCTTTATTGAGAGATTTCGTTAAAATATAAAAGTTTTATGGCTTTAAAATAATAGATTTTTTTTCTGAATGATCTTTTGGATTAGTTAGTTCGAATAGAAAAAATGGACTGTTAAGGTTCACTGTGAAACCGTAAATTTCTCGAAATTGGAAAATGCTAAATTCTTTTCTTTGTATATTTATGTTCATCATCATGTCTAATGGTGATATTTAAAATTATTTTGTTAAATTTTCAAAGGGAATATGTAGTGAACTTTAACCGCTTGCCTGATTATCTCGGGTTAGTATATATTACAGCTAATTATTATCCCGAGCGGAATTTGTCAGTACGATTTGTTTTATCACGGTTTTACTCGGCCTGAAAGAAATGAAAGGAAACGCTCAGCTTTGGTTGGCAGTTAGGACAATTTTTAGCCCGCCCGGTTTGGCTGATACGTTGGTTAAAAGGAAGATTGATGTGAATGGAACATTTGGATTGAATAGAAGAGATTTATCTCGAGATCTAAAGACAAAGAAATTTTTTTTTTTAAAAAAAGGAGAAATTATTGGGTATTAGAGAGGGAAGTAACTGTAATTACATGGAAAGATAAGAAGGATGTTAGTTTAATTTCCACAATACATACAATCGAAATGCAGAATGTAACAAATGAACGGGGAGAGACAAAGTCCAAGCCTAAATGTGTAGTTGACTACAATGACCAAATGGGTGGTGCAGATAAAGTTGACCAGCATTTAGCTCCTTACTTTACATCCAGAAAAAAAGAGAGGAAAATACTAATATTTTCTTCCATTTATTGGATTTGGCCTTGTGAAATTCCTTCATTATGTACTGTAAATCAGGAGGTTCATGATCAACTAAACAATTTAGAATGAAACTGACTGAAAAACTAATTTCAGAAAATCATCGTGACGAGTTTTCTGCCACATCAGGAAAACCCAGCATTAGTCCTTCACCACTCAGGTTAACCTCAATGCATTTTTCAGATGTTATTCCTGCAACTGAAAAAAAAAATCAAATCCAACGAGACAGTGTTCCCGTGACTGTGCTCCTGTAATAGAGATTCCAGAAATAAGCCAGTAAGAAACGAGACTAGATACCAGTTTACAGAATGTCAGGTATCTCATTTTGTGTTGTCCCTTGTTTCAAAATCAATCATATTAAGACTAATATTTAACTTTTTTCCATTTGCCAGATATAACTCGGGATAGTAAACTAATATTAAAACTAAATGTTTTTACGCCTGTAAAAAAATTTAAAAACTCAACTTAAAACCTACATATTTTGTTTTGTTTCGTTTCATTGTATTTAATAATAAAATTAAAAAATGTGATGATTTTTTGCAATTTTTTCAAAAAACTGGGTAAAGGAAGCGGTTAAAGGGTTCAGGAGAAGGAGAGATTTATGGTTCTAAGTAATGAGACAGGGGAAAAGTTTCTACTGTTTATCAAAAAATATATATAAAGTCGAACCTCCATATAACGAACCTCTATATAGCGAATTTTTCTACGCGCATTTCAGGATTTTCTTCATAAAATAAACTTCCTATAGTGAAGTGCATTTTCTATGCAACAAACTTTTTTTTCTTGTGATTGGATTTTTTTCTCCTTATTTTTAAAGTAGTTCCGGACATTTTAAGTTATTCTCTCTTAACACATTTTATGGTTCTCATAAATCTTGAACTGCTTTTTTTTTGTTTAGCGCGCTGAGAGCAATAGATTTCTGGGAGTTTCATTCCAGAAGTACTACTTTTCACTAGAAACATCTTCGATATCCTCTTTCACCCTCAGTGGAATTGCATCGTGTCTCCGTGTCCTTGAACTAATTTCCGTTCATTTGTAGTGTTGATCAGTTGTACTGGTAACTTCGTTTCTGATAGTTCGTAAGTGCTTGAGCATGAAATTTTTTTAAATTTTTCAGGAAGTAGATAAAGGCGTCAAAAAGAGGACATGGCTTTATCATTTGGTTTTCCTCCAAACAGCTTATCAACTATTATAAGAAATCGAGATAAGCTTCAAAATTAGGATTCATTGAATTCTTGTTCAAAACGTAGAACATGTGTCCATGAAGATTTCGACGAGGCAGTTATGAAGTGGATACATACAATGCAAGATAAAAATGTTCTGATCTCTGAGCCTTTCGTAATAGAGAAAGCTTTTCCATTTGTTAAGGTATTGGGATAAGACCAATTTCTACGTAGCAATGGATGACTAGAAACATTTAAGAAAAGATACGGAAAAGTGCACCTGAAGGGATTTTTGGTGCATTTCAAAGATATGAAACGTATTATGAAACAAAGTATTTTTTCAAATAAAAAAACTCAAACAAAATTAACATGTTTTATGCATAATTAAATTTAAGTCTGCATGTGGTGATGTAAGTTTAAAAAGTCTTGTTATAAAATAATGTATGCTTAAAATTACTTGTATGCTTTAAATTAGAAAATGTCCTTAAAGCTCATTAATTTTAAAATAAAATTATTTTCTTTTTGTAAATACAGTGTATATTCCTCAACATTCTTTTTTTTTTTTCGATGGGTAAGATATGCTGCAACGTAAGTTAATAACAAACAAGTATATTATCTAAAAAAAATTTTAATGTACCATCTATATATAAAAAGGAGAAAAGCGACTCACTCACTGACTGTGACTGACTAATCCACGATATCTCCGGAACTATTAAACTTACATATTTGAAATTTGGTAGGTAGGTTCCCTTCATGGAGTAGACATCAGCTAAGAACGGATTTTGAAAAGATCTAATCCCAAGGGGCGTTACGGGGGCTTAATAATTATTTCCATTATTAATCTATTAGATGTACAGTCTTGAAACTTGGTACACAGATTTCTTTCATAAAATAGAGGTACCTTACATAATGATTTTTACGAAAATTGACCTCCAAGGGGCGTTATGCATAATTATTTCCATTTTTAAACTATTAGAAGTACAGTTTTGAAATTTGATAAGCGGACTCCTTTCATAGAGTACAGATCCGCTACAAAATGGGTTTTGTGAAAATCGACCCCAAGTTTGCAGAGAATTAAGCAGCGTTATATAGGCAATTAACTCCTTTTTTAAACTATTAGACGTAAAATCTTGAAATTGAGTAAGCAGATTCCATTCATTAAGTAGAGATCTACTATAAGAAGGGTTTTGTGAAAATAGCTTCCTAAGTGGCGTTGCGGGGGCTTTATTGATAAATGTTTCCATTTCTAAACTATTAGACGTACAGTCTTAAAATTTGGTAAGCGGATTCCTTTCGTGGTGCATCTACGTGTTCCTAAAAATAAATTCTTTAAATACACAAAAGAAATTTAAGATTATATTTTTTTTTTCAACAGTATTAAATTGTTTTCATTTGTAAAAAAGAGGAAATGCTCTTGAATTTTAGAATACTTGATAGTAAAGTACAAACAATAAGCTGGTATCAAAGACAAAATATTATGACTACAAACATTTTTAATTTGCCGAGGAGCTTCATGTATCTCGGTAAACTTGTTTACATAAAAGGATTATATTCTTCTTTGTACTGAATTGTTTCTTTTGCGAGTAATGACAAAATACTGGGCTTCTTAATTTTTTTTTCGACTTTTGTACAAAAAGAGTTATATTCTTAGACTTTGGATAATCCTTACTTTTCGTTTAAAATTTCAAAAGAATTGCATATAATGCCTAAATTCTAAGATTAATGCTCTGATTTTTGTGCGATGATGAACTGATTTTGTGCGTAAGGTAGAGCCAAAACATTCCTACGAAGACAACTGCTTCGATCAACATTCAAAACAATTACAAAAACATTTCCTTCTCAACGCACTGACTCCGCAATCGAGTTGCAGATAACTGTGACAACAATTTTTCTTTACTTTTTTCAAAACGAAGAGAAAGACTTAAGGTTCAAATAACACTCCCCCCCTCCTCTTCGTTTGAACAGTCCCCTAAAGTGACCGGGAAAGTAGAAGAGGGCTTTGTCGGCATAGTTTCTATTTATCCTATGTCCGACAAGATTTATTACTGCAATAAGAGGAAGAATAGTTTTCCGGCTACTTGAAAGAAACCTTAGAAGATTTACAAGAAGGCAGAAATGCATTTCTAGGTTTTCTTACACCAAATAGGCATATGATAATTAACAATGACCAAAAACTGAAGGATCAACAATATTCAACGGGGAGAAGCATTTTTTGTTGATATTTTTATATCAACGACTTGTTGATATTTTTATTTTACTACTTGCTTTCCATATTCATTTACATAAACCATCTTATTCTGTATTCAGAGTTTCAAATGTTCAACAGCCTTAGAGCGCCCCCGAACACTCCTTTCTTTGTACATAAAATGCGTGACTCACGAATAAATAGGCGAAAAAAAAGAGAACGAACATATTATTTTAATTTAAATGTAACTTATCTGTTCGACTACGTTCAGATTATATTTATTTTTTCAGATATTTTTGGATTGGATAATTTTTTTTAAAATTATCCAATACTCTGTAGAATTTTCTAAGTTTAAAAGTCCCCATTTTCCTTTTCTTAGAGAAACTTGTGTTTGGAAATCGCCTGTGATAATTTCTACTCATTTCAGTTCAAAAGATTTCTTTTCCTTTTAAAGGAGACATTTCCTACGAATTTAAACCACATTCCACCAAGATTTCTTTTTTTTTTCAGTATTATTAAAAGGCATTGAATGAAATAGTATAAAACATTGATTATATTATATAAAACACTAATCACAATGATAACTATTGCACAAAAAAGGAAATGCTTATTTCATTTCAGTCAAAGGTATAATAACTTAAAGCAAATTTAAATTAATTTATCAAGGTAAAATTTATTTATATTTTGATTTTCAGTAAATGTTGAAAATGTTATAGATTTATTTTTATTCTGTGTTAAACGCAGTAATTTCGTACATACAAACTCAAATTATCGTGTTAACTCTTAAATTAATTAATTTTGAAAAACAAATAATAATATAATTATTTGAACATTTAGATACATACAATGAATTTAAAAAATGGAAAGAAAAAGCAAAATTTTTGCCTGTCTCTCTATGTCATAATGTAAAATCTCAAATCGATAATGGGCTATTTTATAATCATATAGTACTCTGAAGCTCTCTATCTTTTTATAATGGAAAATATTTGCTTTAAGACACATATATAATTCTTTAACAAATAACAAAATTACATTAACTATATGTGAGTTTAAAAAATCTTATAACTATTGAACATCTGTGTACCAATAGACATGTTAATATTCAACTAAGCTATATTGTGGTTAATCAATTTATAATTGCTTCTCTGAGAATTAATTAGCTATTTATACATCACTCTGTTAAGAATTTTTGTATACTTACTTTCTTAAAAGAATAAGAACATTGATAAATGTCATTTTTTTATTGCCTCGATAATTCATTCTGTTTGATGCATTAGATTTCATAATAATTATCGAATCTTAAGATTAAGTTTAGATTTTTACACCAAGCATTTTTCAAGGATTAAAATTATATGATAATGTTCATCTTTGATCTAATTGTTCCTATGTATGCTGAAAATTATGATAATCGATTAACAATGACAGGTAAATGTGATAAATGGCAGCAATGTGGCGTTAACTTAATACTTTATCTCAAAATCATAAATAAATGTTACTTGTTAAACAGTATCACATTGTAGATTCCACATGTTTTTACAGCTGTGGTAGCCGAGTGATCACAATTGAGGATTCCATCATCTAGCAGGGCTCTAATACACGTTAACTTTCTAAAGGCTTAAAGTACTTTCATTGACGTCATAACATAATCGACTGGGTTCCAGGTCGGATATCATCCTCGTTACTTGATTGTTATTCAAATAATGAGGTCCGTCTCATTGCGATATCCCTCATGTTTCCTCTGAATGAGACATTAATAAACTATCGATTTATTTGCATGTTCTTAAAAATAAATCCTTTAAATACACAAGTTAATAAATGTAAAATTAAAATTTTTTCCAACTGTAATGTACTGCTTTCGTTAGCATAAAATATCAAATCCTTTGAATTTTTAGAAAAATTCTTGATTAGTAAAACGCAAACAATTAGTTGACATAAGACAAAATTATGACTACACATATCTTTAAGTCAGCAAGGAGCAAATCATTCATGTATCTTGGTAAACTTATTTATATAAGGAAAAAACTATTCTTATTCGTGTGTGTGTTTAATTGTTCTTTTATGACTAATTACAACACATTTATTTCTTACTTTTTCATCTTTCATATAAAAAGGTTATTTTATTAGTTTTATGGATAGAAGTTAAATTTGTTAACTTCTTATTTTTAAGTTACAATAAATTATAATTCTTTTGATGTATCAGTTAGTATAACATTGCTGAAATTCTAAGATAAATGCTCTGATCTCTGTGTGATGAAAATAAATAAACTTCAAAAATATTTTAAGAAATATAATGCACGCGTCATTCTAATTCTAAACACAATCTTCCCTTTTAGGACGTATGGTAATACAATAGTTTCCAAATGTGCAGCTCAGAATAAAAATTAGCCCCAGTCCAAAAATAAATCGAAAAATTCACAATAATCGAATTTTCTTTATTAACATAGCAATAAAAACCATTACATTTGAAAATCAATGTAAGATCAATCCCCTCTTCCAATAATTTACACTCAAAACGTGAAAAAGGCCTCCACAGGTATCTGCCGTTTTTTAAGTGATTGATTAGCTTGAACTTATTCACTGTGCAATTTTAACTGAGTTGGCCTGATTACAGTTATGTTGTAACCTTTTATATTTATATATTAAATGTGGGAGAAATTATCGCAAGTTCGACTTGCTTGCTGGTCAGGGTGCGAGGGCCCCGCTTGAGGTTGAAGGCTCTGGTGCATGGCATCGCTTAGCCCATTGGTAGGTACGCCACTGTGTTCACTAGTACTTTCTGATTCAGTTCTTGATGCACTTACTTGTAGAAATCAAATTTAATTCAGTTGAATAAACTTGCTGATGACTTTTTAAGAAAAAATAAAAAGTCTTCCAAATTTTGATAGAATTTAATTTTTGTTTACGATAGAATTATATTTGTAGTACAAATAAGAATATACGTAAAGTAAAATTATTCATTCAGATCTGAACCGAAAACCATTATTTTTGGCAGAACGGAAACCGGAAGAGAAACGATATTTTTTTTATAGTTGAACTGGAACAAAAAAAAAAAATTACGGTTCGAAGTCCTGGCTCTATATGTTTAGAAATCACTTATTCAAAGTGTTATTCCAAGAAAAAAAATTAGAAAAAAAAATATTGTACTCTTCCAGATCTACATTTGATAAAGAATTTGATTTCTTTTAACTGAACAATATTTCGATATATGTAGAAGTCTAATTTTTTTTCCAGGAGCTTTTTTCTTATTTTTAAAGTTAACATTTTTTCCCCAGAGTATAATGCGCACTCATGAATTTCGATCTTATTTTCTGTGTTCAAATAGTGCGTTATACGCCGGCTTTTACGGTAATTAATTGTTTCTATAACTGTTACGGTTATTTTATTTCAGACATATATGTTTAGTTTGTTGGGTTATAACTGACAAATAATAATTTTTTTAAAAAAATTCTTACATTTTCGTATAATATTAGTGGTGTTTCGAAAATTTACTGAGAGCGTACTTTATACTTCCAACGCCATTGTGCTCATAAATAACGAAATAAAATGGAAAGAAAGTACAAATACACACATTTCAAAACGATACCAGAACACACGTGAATATATAGATATATATATTTCTCGAAAATTAAGCCCATTTCTGGATATTTTAAAATAAACTTTAAATTACTACTATATATATATATATGTTATGTTGTTACTGGGATGAATTCGTAAACTGGGATTTGCCAGAATAATCTGTTTATTTTTAAGACAAGAATAAATAAAAAAACTTTTTTGGAGAATAACAATTAATGAATGGAGTGAAACATTTAAACGCGCGTCGTAGCCTAATTGGCTTTCATTATTTTTTAAGAGTTATTACTGCTCTGTCAATGCGCGTCTGCCTCTCTTGCGGTCCCAACGGATTCTGTCTAGTTCTGATGTTCCCTCCTTCGTCTCTCCTTTCCCCCGTCGGGGACATTGCCCTCTCTAGGGGGATGCTAAGGGGGCTTGCAATAGTGCCTTCAACTTCACAGTCGGCCATCCTGAAAATGAGCTGACCACAGCGAAAGAAAATCCAAAATGTTGCAAGCAGACCTATAAGACAAAAATTGAAAACAGTGAAAAGAAAAAATAACAAGTGCGATGCTCTTTCCAGTACTTCACACAGGTGTTGTTTATCTGGAAGCAAGTCGTCATTGCTGCTCACAGCTATTCAAAAAAAAAAATTATAAAAACCTGGAAAGAGAAAAAGTTCAGTTCGTTATTCAAAGTTCTGTTCACAGAGAGTCACTGTGGGGTTAAACAAATTTCAGTCGTAAAATCGTCAGGCATCAGCGGTTGACCACCTCTTCATGAAATCGACAGCTGTGGATGTAAGATGAGGACCTTCGTGTTGACCAACATTTTTAACTTCATTTCTGTCATGGGGTTTTGACGGTCTTAATTAGGTAGGGTCCGTAGAAATTGGGTCGTAATTTCAGTCGTGTTCGGAACTGGGTTCTTTTGATTGTCACTGGTTCGTCTTTTTTATATATGTGTTGTTTGCGTTTTTTTAACGAAGTGGGCTTTACTCTTGTTTGGCTCTTTCAACTTCGTATCCAAAATGATGGAGTTAAGGAAATCAATCTGTCTAAGCAAATCATTTTTCTCTTTGGCAAATCTTGATTCTCATCACTATCACTTGTTTTATTAGCATTTCTTCCACTAGACTTTGACTTCTTAGTTTTGCAGCTAAAGGGTTAATTTCTCGTTCTTTAGTTGACATCGATGTTTTATGATGATCGTTTGTGATTCCGTTAGTGCGTTTACGATGAGTATTTTTCTGTTAACGATGTACATTCAATTTCTTTCTCAACAAGTCGCTGTTCTGTAATTTTAAGTGTTTCTTGTAAGATCTCGTACTTTTCTTCAAGTTTAACTAACTTGTCAACCTTTTCTAAATTTGATTCCTCTAATTTATGCAAAATTTATCTAATAACACCGTTTTTTTTCTAATGATAATGTAGATGTTTATATACGTGCATTTCTAAATTTTTACATTTATCTTCTGCATTTTTAATTTTAGTTGTAATACTTCTAGGGCATTATCTTTTAATTCCGATTTGTTGTGTGCCTTAGATACATTAATTAAATTAATAAATTGATCCTTTTTCTTAGGTATTAATTCTATACCACTTTGGTTAATTTTAAATTCAGTTTGTTTTAAAACATCAGTTCCAATAATTACATCAATAGTTGTTTGCAAATTGTCAATAACATAAATGTCCGTCATAAATTTGTTATCTTCAATATTAATAGTAGATTTAAAAAAGATCCGAAGGTTTTAATTTCACTCTTACCGAAAGAAGTTAAATTTATTTTCGTAGGATTTGCGGTCATCTTCAAAGAACTTGATGAACACTTTCGCGTATTAAACCTAATAGTACTACCCGTATCAATAAGATAGCATCAAAATCATATCCCTTAATTTTAATAGTTTTACGCATTTCTGATGAGGCATTGATTTCATTAACAACTTCACAAGAACCTCATTGACAACTTCATTTTTAAAATCAGGTTTTTTAAATACACACTGAGAGCTTTTATGACCAAATTGGTTACAATTAAAACATTTTAAACCTTTATTTTTATGGTAACATTCATTAGAAGTATGATTAAATATTCCACAATTATAACAACGTATACGTTCATCTCTCTTATTAACATTAGCATCATTAAATTGATCTTTATTATGAAACTTATTATCAGAACACATATTTTTATTAGATGCAGGAAAATCATACTGCTTAAATTTTGTACGATTGTTTTATTATCAATACAATAAGAATTATTTTGCATAAAAACCTTTTTCATATATCTTTAACTTTTCTTTAAATTCTGAAATACTTTTACATGCATATAATATCAATTTATTATGGTTAATGAATCAGGTATACCAGTTATACAATACATAATCAGGCTGTGATCGTCTAAATGAAAGTGTGCTTTTAAGAAAAAATTTTCACGCATGGCCAAAAAATATTCAAATAGAGATTCCGTAGGGCGTAATTTCCGTTTTTGCATTTCCTTGTGGACGTCGTAAGAACAAAATAAATCTTCAAATTCTTCAATTAATGCAGCTTTAAGAGAACTATACGTTAATATGTTATGGAGAGTTTGGATAAAAGTCTTTGCAGGACCTTGAAGCAAACGTTTAACACAAATAATTTTTTAAATCAGATATGTGTGGGATAAAAATAAAGTTTTCTTCTACGTCGCGAAAAAAAGCTTTAACGCTGTAATTATCATTTCCCGTAAACGACCTCATAGTTAAAAAAAATCCTTTAACAAAAAGTACATTCTCTTCGTTACCTTTTTGGCTTTGATTTCGTTGTGTTTGAGGGAAGGGAACAAAAACATCCTACGGAGAAGGCAAGTGATAAATTGGCGGGATGAGGGGTTGTTTATTCGCGTCGTTCGTAGATTCTCAGCGAAAACTCGCCGAATCTTCGTCTTCGTCATCCGTCAATTGTTCGGTAAAATTATTTTTTGTAAAGATGCAAGATCTGATAAATTTTTAAATATATGCTCGCTTAATTCTTTGGCGCTTCCCGCGCAATTCAGTCCTAATATACACAAAACTTTTGTGCAGACGGTAATAAGTTCAGTTTTCGTAAAGTCCTTTAAAATTTTATCCTTTCGTGCTTCAATGTCGTAATTCTGTGGGAAACCCGCGAATTTTTTTAACTCTTTTCTAGAAGATTTACTGTAGGGTTCGTCATTAACAATTTTGTGCAGAAGTTGCACTGTTGAAGCAGGGGCCGTCTTTAATATGTTCGCAATAGCAGCAATTTCCTCTAGACAGACCATCGTAACTAAATATCTTCAGAACAATAAAAGAGTAAATTGGAATGGACTCACCGTTGAAGATTTCGTCGTTGTGGTTTTCGTTGTCGGTTTCGTCGTTGAAGCGTGCGTGGTCCACCAGTCTTGACTCGTCGTATTTTCTAGGGGTTTTTAATTTTAATTTAATTTGAGGCCGAGCTCCCAAATGTTATGTTGTTACTGGGATGAATTCGTAAACTGGGATTTGCCAGAATAATCTGTTTATTTTTAAGACAAGAATAAATAAAAGGGAGAATAACAATTAATGAATGGAGTGAAACATTTAAACGCGCGTCGTAGCCTAATTGGCTTTCATTATTTTTTAAGAGTTATTACTGCTCTGTCAATGCGCGTCTGCCTCTCTTGCGGTCCCAACGGATTCTGTCTAGTTCTGATGTTCCCTCCTTCGTCTAGTTTTCCCCGTCGGGGACATTGCCCTCTAAAGGGATGCTAAATGGGCTTGCAATAGTGCCTTCAACTTCACATATATATATATATATATATATATATATATATATATATATATATATATATATATATATTCTAAGAATGAAAATGTTGGAAAAAGAAATTTTTCTAAATGAGAGAGAGAGATTTCGTTAAATAATTTCTGCTACGTTTTATACTTTCTTGATTATCTCTAATTGTAACTATAAGAAAGTCAATAATTAGTGTGTGAAAATTCTTTTAAAATAATATGCAAAATCTAAATAAGTTTTTGGAAATTATAATTTAATGGCTAATTTTTATTTTTGCTCGAAAACGTATTATTTTATGTCATATTTTCGTATTAATTCTCGAGCAGTAGCTTTACAGGAGGAAACATACTTTAGGAAAGGAGAAAATTGATGTGCTTCGAGAGTGACACAACATCGATCAGTAAATACTTCTTAAGATGAATCCAAATTCCATTAATGACTATATCTTCATTATACTTGCCTGTTATAAAAACAAACTATTCTCTATAACAAACCCCTGATGAAGGGATTCAAGTGGTACTCTATTTCAGGACTTCAGATTTAAACCCTGAATGAAGATTTGTATGTGTGAGCATGTTAGAAGAGGAAACCTCTAAAATAATTGCAAAAATTGAGAATTATGTGAATAAATTTGTTGATGATAACTTGAACGAATAATATGGATGTGATGTGGAAGTTAGAACAGTGAGGTGTTTCTTATACAATAGCCACGAATCACTTTATTTATAGAATTTTACTAAAGACAGAAAATAAAAATTAATGTATAAGTTTTTATTTATATAGTTAAGTTTATAATAGCTAAAATTTTTGCAGTATATTTAATTCTAAAATTTAAAAGGAAACAGAGTATTAGACGAATTTTTTTAGAAATGTGAATAAATGAGTCTCACACATACAACAAAAAACAAATAACTAATTACAAAAATGAAATTAAGCTAATAATTTAAAATATCACTTGCCTGTACAAATTCATTCTGATATAAGAACGAATTCATTTACCTTTAAAATGTACATTAATATTACCAATAAATATATATTATAAAAAAAACAAATTTTCTTTATTTATAAGTGACTTCTTTTTTCTTACATAAGGATAAAACTGGAAACATGTAATTCATTTTCAAAGTATTATTAATCACAGTAAATGGATTATTAAAAATTATATAACAATTTTTTTATTTGTAATTGAGTTCCTCATTTACTAAGCTCAAATATATATTTCTTCTACAAAATTGAATCCATTAAAAATATTTTGATTTACGTGAATGAAAAAAAGAACCGATTGTTATTTTTACAGTGAAAATTTCATACGCAAGGGAATTTAGCTATTATACTCAAGACACGGAAGAAAAAACTGCCTGAAAAACAATCTCTAAAATTGGGACAAAACTTTTATGTTTCAATGAACCACTACGGCATAGAAACATGCTATAACGCCAAACCAGGCAACCCAGAATAATGACGTCATTGCACATCTACCAATGACAAGCAACCTCTTTTCCTTTGACCGTGCCGAAGAGGAATGCCTGAGGGTGTGAGGAACTCAAAAAGTGCTCTTTATTTAACGCTACGCGTCTTCACTTTATGGTTACAGTTACTTTTATCCATTACATAACTTTTCTTACATGATTCATGCGGAAGTAGTCCAATGATTAATGACAAAGGGTTCAAAACCAAACATATTCCAAACAATCCGTTATTAAGGGAATAATCAAAAATGTTGATTTTTAAATTCAGCTGGCTTCAAAGTCATCAAGTAGTGAGAAGCATAAATGAGAAACTCATTTATTATGCTCGTCATATGATAAAAAATTCAAAAAATGAATCTAGTTACGTTACCAGTTCTTTTGTCAACAGTCAGTCTTAGCATATACTTTTAAAAATTACAAACAACACACAATTTACTGCAAAGTTACAGTAACGCAGAGGAGAAAAGATCTAAAGACTGTTGACGCAAGGTTATTCTCAAATTTTTTTTTTTTTTTCGAAACAATAGTTTACTTTTAAAAGGCACCCATTTTGATAACTCTGGAGTAATGTATTTTGTTATCGTTTTTTCGTTAGTTACAGCAGAAAAATATTTTTAAACTGTTAACCACTTTCCAAGAGTTCAGCGCTTTATTCAGTTTTGGTTTTAATATCGAAATGAAATCTCTCTGATGACACGTGTATAAATTTGGAAAATTTCGTTTATGATAATTGATAACATTAAATTTTGTAGTTACCCGAAATTTAAAGAAACTTGAAAAATTTCTGTTAGGATCATATATAAATCTGATAAATTTCGTGAACAATTAAAAAAAAGTATTTTTTTTTATCTCGGTAAGGTAAGTCACACATTTTAATATCAGAATATAAAATTTATTCATAAACTATTATAAAGTCTTCTCATAGTACAATATCAAGTAATTCATCAAATGCCGTACATTAATGTTAAAATGCTTTTATGTTAGTTAATACATTTTTTAACCTTTAAGGAAATATTTCTGCTTGCAATCAAATTTCTCATTAGAATTGCTCTTTGATTGGTAACAATTAACAGGCTGAAATATATGATAATAAGTTTAATTCCACAATTGATTCAGCTGTAAAAATTTCAATTTCTTAATTGACCCATAATCCCGTTTAGAGGACAATCAAATAAATATAACGTGCATGATTGCAATTTAATTTCAATTTTAATTTTTACGAATAATTTTGTACTTACATATTAATATCACAGCATCCTAATTTGCCTCATGTAAGTTGTACCATTTCCATCCAGTTCTCAGTAAAACACTTGAGTAAGAATCTCCCCCTTTATTGTTATATCATGGCATGACTCAAAGGGTACAAATTTGGCTACAGAGATGAGGAGCGGCTCTAGGACCGGACAAACTGGACCCCTGCCCTAGGGCATCAAATTTTAATCAAATTTGAAAATTTTTTTTCTTGTTGCAAATTTTTTTGAAATATTATTGGGTTAGAATTTCATTTAATGTATATTATTTCCTTATTTTGTACCCTACATGTTAAATGCCAGTTTTTTCTGTTGAAACTTGAAGGCAAGATGGGACTATATGTTAAATCATGAAATTTGATTTGTTTGCACATCTTTTCCTAGTAACTTTCTCTCCATCCTGGAATGTCACAATGGACATTCCTTTCGTCCATACAATGTCCTGTGTTAGCTATCCAAAATGGGGCTGGGGTAATTGGAGGTTTGATAGCTAGAGAACCACATGAGATATTTCATTTTATTCTTCAGTGTAGTTACTATAAGTTAAAATAAAGGCTTGTGATTCCCACCATTAGTAGACTCTTTTTCGAAGAAATTGACCCGCTGAAATGGGTGATTCCTTCTCTAATATTTAATTCATTTCAAATAAGACAATATAATATATTTAATTGTTATGCCACCTCTTTGTTTGCAAGAATTATTCCAGTTTTATAGGTGTGTATCTATGTGAATAACTAATCTTTTTTGCTTTGAAGAGAGGGGAGGCAAAACTGCTAGAGCCGGCTCAGCAGGGATGTTAATATGTAATTACTATTTTTTCATATAATTATTAGAAGAGTAATGTTAATATGATCTGCTAAATATCCTGTAAAATAATTTCTACAAGGTTTGAACTAATTTTTACATTATGCAATGATGAACATTACAAATTTTTCAAAAGAACTTTTAAAATACTTCTAATTATATCTGTAATTCAAAATGTAATTTGGGAAATAATGTGATACTATTGTATTATCCTGCAGATTTTTTTTTTTTTTTACTAAATCTTTTTTGATCAAATAGAATTATTTTTTAATTAGAATGCTGTTAAAGATTTATGGGCTACAAAATTTTTATCACTTTTTCATGGTTAACAGAATTATATTTAAGTATGAGTAAAATTTGTCACATAAATCATATTAAAACTTTTACAATTTAATAGAAAAACGCAGAGGAGAAATTATGACTGTTAGTTAATGTTGTACATTTGTGTATGTAAAATTATAAGCAGAAATAAATAATGCAAATGGTAGTTCAGTTTTCAATAAATTGAATGTATGTTTGTTTTATAAAAATCATTTGTGATCTCGGGTCACTGATTACCAGTATCTCGAAACTTCATACTAAAATTATGTGTAGGAAATTATTTAATTTTATTAAAATCTTAATCCAACAAAGTGTGACCTTTAAAAAAAAGGTAAAGCATTCCTAAGTTTTAATCTTTGTGCAAAAGTAGTGTTTAATAAGCTGGCAGTGAAGTTATTCAAATGACACCCATAGCAACTTGTTTTAACTTTTTTTTTCCATTTTAATGTGTTATTTTTTCAGCTGAAAGTAATGTTTCACAAGCATTGATATTCCTTTGTGTTAGCAGTATATATCATTTTAATTATTATATCATAATCAGGGGCGTAGCTACTGTTGTATCAGGGGGCCCAACAGTACAAAATTGTAAAATGTTATCAATAGTTCTATTAACAAAAATGCTATTTCCAGAAAGGAGTCCCCAATAAATCTTGATACACGGCCCACTTAAGACCAGCTACACCAGTGATCATAATGTAGTATTTGAAAAAATTATCACAGTGAGAGACAAGTGTAAATAACATCAAAACAATGACTACTAACTTATAAATTTTAGAAAACACATACTAGCAAAACATTTAGGTAATTTTGAATCAAGTAAATACATTTTTCACATTGACTAATTTTGTCAAATCAAAAAAAGTTGCTAAATACCATGATATGTAGCCAATAGTGGAAACCATATATGCACACTTGTTCCAACTTTATAATAATAACGATGGCAGTATTTAGTGAAATTTTTCAATTTAGTGACATTGGTTGATGGTATACTTAACCCCTTAATGTGCATGGTTGAGTTAATTTGATTGTGCTAAACTGACCAAACTGTGCACAAATGAGATAGTTCATGTGGAACCATATTTTATGTTGCTGTAAGTTTCACTGTTGAATAAAAATGCTAGTTATCTGAGTGTGATCTGTGATCATGATTTTGTATATTTAGATAAAATATATATAGATAAATATTATTAAAAAGTATCCTTTCATTTGTTAGATGTCAGCATTAGGAATACATATGTTTTGTATAAAAAAAGATTGAAGTGAAAAATAATTTAGTTTTCACAAGCAATTTAATAAAAAGTTACCATAGTGATACTAATATAAAAAAAAAATTGTGTAGACTAAAATATTCTGAAATCCTAGGACTAATGAAAGATTATTTTCCACCAATGTATAAAAAAGAAGCTCCCACAAATTATTGTTTTGTGTTGTGCTAAAAGAGATAGCAAAGGAAAATAAAGGAGAGGCTCTATATGTGTAATATTTGTAATGTTGGAATGTGTGCTACACCTTGCTTCCAAATATAAGACAAAAAATTTTTTTGAAATTAATACTGCTAGTATATATTTCTGTTGAAAAAGTATAAATAAATATTTTATTAATAAAAAATTTTCTTTCGAAACAGCTATTCAAAAAGAAGAATAATAAAAGTCAACATATGTGCAAGATTGTAGTATTCGCTTCTTATCTACAATGTAGATCAAAATCCAAAATTAAAGTAAAATTTGATTGATTTTGTATTCTTGGCGAAAACAAGGTCTTAAATTTGTTTTCTTAACTAAAAAAAATGATTTTTTCCCCCAGTTTTTTTCAAAATAAGTGTGCATTTAAGGGTTTTAGAATTTTTTCTTCTTAAATTTGAACCAAAAACAAGGAAACTATTCTAGATTATATAAAGTCACTAATAGGTTGTGATAGTTTGTAAGTACCAAGTATATTTTAAAGGTAATAGCAGTTATCATTCTCCCTTTATTTAAGCATTTTATTTTTTAAATTTCCTTTTTTATCTAACTTTTGCAATCTTACTTTCCATTTATTTACTCTGACTTCTTGAATTTTAATACTTTTTGTTCCTGTACATATTATTTTCTAGTAAAAGAATATATATTATGTATCAGAATGAACTGTTTATTTTAGATGTAACTTGAACATAAAAAATATTTAAATCGTTTGAAATCTTCTTATAAAATAGTGTATTAGGTAATTTTAATACCCTTTTATACTACTTAGAATTTTTATTTTATTATTATTTGTAAAAAAATTTCTTCAGTCCCATAATTTGAAGATTATTTACCTTATTTGTAAATAATCAGCGATAAAAAAATTAACAATTTCATAAAATATAAAAATGTTTACAAATTCTTCTTAATCTTTTAATATACTGACTATGCAACACATTTTCCTTAAAATTTTGCACATTTAACATTTAAGATCAAGGGTGGCCAACCCGCGGCATGTGAAAAATTAATTAAAAATTTGAGTAGATAATCATAAAAAATTTTTTTTTACAATTTTATTATTTTGCAGCTTTTTTCCCTTTCTTTTTGATAGATAAGATATACAAAATAAATATTTTTAATTTACAAAAAGGTGTGAGTAATTACTTTTTTTTAAATATATAGTGTTTATGAATTAAATTTATTTTATGTGGTTTATAAAAAAAAAATTAAAAGATCAACCTCTATATAATGAATTTTCCATATGAACTTTTTTTTTTGGATTTAGCGACTTCGTTATATAGAGGTCCGACTGCATTTCTTTTGAGTTAAATTTCAATTTTGTGTGGGGAAAGTAATCATTTAGTATAAATATAATTATTTTTTATGAACATGAGATCAAAGGTGGGCATTAAAATTTAAAAGAAATATATTGCAAAGATAGCAACTGGTTCTGCAGTAGACTCTTCATTTACTGACATTTGCTTAATTCATTTCAGAGATATTTTAAAAGGTGGAAGAAGAAAAGATATGGAAACACTGGATAGTTTCTATTGAAAATTCTACAAATAAAAATATTGTAACTAAAGGTAACAAAAATAGTTAAAAAGTAAGTGAAGTTGGGAAAAATTTAAAGCAAAAAAATTCCAGGAACTAATTAGTTCTCCCAACTTATTCTTTAAATTCCTTCTTCACAAATATGTATTTTGTTTTCCTTTGCGTACATTTTATGAAAAAAAAAAGTTTTTTGAAATGCTGGTACACACACAAATTATAAATTAATTAGAGAGAAGGAGATAGACGAAAAAAACCATTTCTTTGATTTTTAACACAAGCTTAGTTATAAAATGAACTAAAAGTTTCTCAGAGTTTATTGTGTTTCACTTTCTTAAAGACTAAGTGCTATCTATATAAGTAGTTTAACATAATTTACATATTTTAAGCCCTTTATTTCAAAGAAGAATTCAAATTTACTTTAAAATTTCATTTTTTAGAAAATCTAATTAGTAATAAAACTTAAGTGATCAAGCAGAGAATTTAATTTATTTAGTTAAAATCTTCAGAGATTGCTAAATTGTCTGAAGTTAGGGATCAGTAGAATTCAGTAAATCCTGTTATTTGATGCACAGTAGTTCTTAAAAATGATTGGACACCAGTGGCGCACACAAGGACCCCCCCCTCCAAAGCCCTTGATTTTTTCCGATTGATTATAATTCTAAGTGTATATTACGTAAAATTTAATTAAGTATTTGTTATTAATGATTAATTTTATTAATTAAAGCTAATTATTTATTCAATAATTAGTTTTTTACTGTGTTTTGTTCCCCAAAATCGACAAAATCAAAAGGAGCATGATACAAGAATGGTGAACTTTCGACCCCCCTTGAAAAGTTCCTGTGTGCACTACTGTTCAGTTTTGATGAAATAGTGGTACTCTATTTACAATATAATGTAATATTTCAACTTTGGAATTTTCTATTAATATCTCATCTTATTATGAACTTCTATTAATATCTCATCTTATTATGAACATACTGAATAAAAATATTTTGAATACAAAACAAAACTTCTACTCTTAAAAGAATAAAATAATCTAAAAGTACTCACAAAAATTACTGGGCACTTGAAAAAATTCTGTGAAACAGAAAATATTATAATACTTTAGTAATTTAGCATTTAGTAGGATATCTTTGAGCATTCATGACAACATTTGAATGTCTGGGCATATAATTCACTTGTTTTTTATAATTGTTCTTTATCATTTTTCAATCATCACCATTTTTAGTTCGCTTTTCATTTTAATATTTTATTATTGTTTTCTAATTATCAGTTCTCTCATAATTAATTTGAATTTATTTATTAGTGAACTCCTTCTAAAATTCTTGATGGTTGTGGAGTCTACAAAAATAAATGTTGAGAACCACAATTGATACTTAATATTGTTATCAGGGTTTTAAAAAGTATATGTATATAGTTGATTCTGATACCCAATTTGACTGATAAACGTAAACTGTCTTTTAAAGTGTTCATAGAAAGATAATGATCCATTAGGCTAACATTAAACATCAAGTTACCTAGTCATAATACTGAAATGCACCCTACCTAAAGATGCTTCCACTACCATGTTTCACTGTTCAACACTTTTTAAGATTAATTTCCTTAATTTTTCGTTTTAAAATTGTTATGTCCATAGGAGCCAAAAATGTTAAATTTTCTCTTATCTACAAACAGCACATGATTTTAAAAAGATGTTAACTTATTTATCATTGATTTAGTGAAAAAAAAAAGGCTGCTTCCTGTTTCTGTAACTTGCAGAAACTTTTTCTAGCAAAATAGCCATGTAAAAAAACAGATTTCAGCCCTTGTTCGCTCACCTTAATGAAATTAAGGAGGTTATCAATTGAATAATACAGAAATTTTTACTGCTCTAAAGTAAATTCCTTATATTTCTTAGCATGTTTAATCTGCTTTAAATGAGTGTGACTTCTTGCTTTTAATTTTATTCTTTAAAGCCCTTATCACACAGCAAACAATTGAATGAGATAAATTTACCAAAATTTAAGTTAACTTTTTGATGATAAAAAAATAATCAGAGCTTTCAACCATGGTTTCCTTATGATGAGACATTTCTGATATCAAACAATATATTTTTATGAAGTAAATAAACAAAATGATATTCAAGGATGGCCATAATGTAAAAACAAGTAGTAGTTGAAAATATTGATGAATTTGTACAAAAATGTTTGATACCTCATCACTTTTCTAACATTATCTATAACTGTTTAGTTAAAAAAATTTTTTTTAAAAGAACAAATATATTTAAAAAAAACAATTACACCAGACATTAGTATTTAAAATTGAATGTAGATTAAGGTAAACAATGTTAGAACCATTAATTTTTTTTTAAAATTTAATTTCAACTATGTTGCCTGTTTCAAATATCTGAAGTTCTCATGACTTTTGAGGGTTTCTGTGTATTCAATAGTATATATTCATGAAAAGTGGCTATTGAAAAGAAAAGTCGTAACTGAATTTTTAACTACAACCAATTTGATACTTATGTATTATCGCAACCTTTTGGCGACATACAAAATGCAGCACCTGGTTGCAAATTCATCAAGTAGGAAACATAGGAAATCTCGGGTTTGCCAACTTGGCGAGTTATTAATATAGTTGGTGATTGTTGCAATAGTAAGTAAGTACCATCCATTTTTTTAGATGCTTTATTTAATTAATGTATGTTAATATCAAAGGAAATGATGCTTTACCATTTACATAGATATTTGAAGCATAAAATCTGAATTACAGATAAAAACTAAGAACAATAAATTTGAAGTGTTAAGATATTCTTTTATATAAAAAGAAAAAATGGATTAAAAGACAAAAGAAAAATTAATATTATTACAACAGAAAAAAATGGTACAAATAATGATATTTTAAAAATAAATAGAAAGAGATAGTTAACTATAGGAGTTTTATTTTAAGAAATAAAAATGTTTCTGGTTTCCATTTTGTATCTTATAAAATTTTAAAATTAAAATAAGGGATATTGGTCTATTGTTATCTGTTAAGATAAAATACACATTTTTTTAGACATTAAGTAGGAAAAATACTTCAAACTTGAAATTTTATTAACAAAAATTAGTTACTGGAAATAATGAATTCAAAATATGTTTGAAAGAACTAATACTAAAAAAACACAATGAATATTTTGGTATTCTCAATAAATGTTTCACAAAAGTTTAAAATAGAAGCAATTCTTTCTTTTAAAAAAATATGCTGTTTAAACATATTTTTTACTTTGAGTGTGTGGATCACAAGAAAACAATATATAAAGTGATTTACAAAAAGTCAGTTATTCTACTAATGGAATATTTTGAAATTTACATATTTTCTAAATATTGTTAATGTTTTCTAGAAAAAGATTCAAAGAGGAGCAAGTTGAATAGCATGTTATTAATTACTATGATTAATTATCTAAAACCTGTACTTTGTTGCTTTGCAATGGAATAACATATAAATAAATTAAAATATTTCTCGTACAATTTCAAAGCATAACTTTGGATAGATAAATAATACATTATATATTACTAAAACCAATTGTTAAAGTCAGATAACTTGAATGTTACAAATAAAGTATTAATTTAACACTGCAAAAGTAAAAGTTACAAAACTTGGGAGAAAATTAAGTAGGAGTTCAAATTATGAACTATAAAATCTATTTTTTTTATGTAAACATCAATTAACTGTAAAAATTATTTTATGTACCATTAGAGGGAAATCAAAGTACCAAAATTAGGAAATATCAATGCAGCCCAGTTTCAGCAAAATAGTTTGCGGACAAATGGGTCTTAGATTGTAGGTATATATTGTTGAAAGACATAAATTTGCCAATGATCGAGGCTTAGATCTTCTGAAAATAATATTATGCGATTCTATGTCAATTTTTCTTATATATCTCACAAGTTTCCACATGTCTTTTAGGATATCAAAATCACTGACAACTAGTTCTCTGTTGTCGGCATAAAATGCATACACAGATGACTTGGATCCATAAGAGATCATTGCATATTTCTGTGATTCCAAAAACTCTGTTAGACGATGATGTTTATTTTCAACAGTGATGAAGATCCATCCAGTATAAAGAAGCAGACGGAAATTGTAGTCAGCAATGAAACTTGCAACGAAATAAGATTGTGTATTTTGCCTGTAGTGGAAGAATATGAAGTCGATTAATTCATTGTCCGAATATATGTCTAACTCCATTATACACTTCGCAAGCTCATCTTTTATCTCCGACTCCTCCATGATTTAATAATTGCAATATCTTCCATTCATGTGTATTTTGAAAATATTTCCTTCACATAAATTTAAAATCACTGAAATCCTTTGTTACGACGGGAAGATTTGCATTGCGTATAATTTTTTTTTGAATAACAACTAAATTATTCGAATTTTATTTCACTTCACTTCATAAACCACGGACAAGTTTGGTTTAATAAGCAGAGACCGGAAAAGCTACTTCGTCTTTCCGGTCTAATGTTATTCTACGGAGAATTATCAAATTTCTACAGTTTCGACACTTTTAATATAAGTTCTTGAAATATATATGCGTAAGGATTGTATTGATTTTAGATTTAGGATTTTTATGTTTATTGTTTTTTAATTTTATGTTTAAATACTTTGTACATTTTTTACTTACTATTGGAAAAGTTTCAATGCTTATCCTGAATTTTGGCAATCGAATGAATATTTAATTATAGCAATGTAAGTATGCATATGTTACGGTTTAGGTGCAGAAATCAGTTAATGTGCATATTAATTAGGATGATCCGTGTTAAAGTTCGGAGAGTTGTTTCATTCCTCAAAATACCCAAATAGTCTGTGAATTCCGTAGATAAAATCTGCACATTACGTGCTAGACACTCGTTAATTTGCACAGTACCTACGAGGCGCTCGTTAAAATGAAAATATCTTTGGTGAGACAAGAACAACGATTCTATACGCTCCAGTTAAAAGTTGTTTATTTAGTTTTTGATATCAAAAGTATCTAATATAATTGACACATTAGTTGATAGAATCAATCACTTGAAAAACTACAATACAAAGTATGAAACTGTTTAAAGTATTGCAATTAAGAAAATTGACATAATGTTATTTATTTTTCGATATCTAAAGAATCACGTTAATACAATCGAGCAAACAACAGTTGATAGAATCAATCATCAATAAACTGAAAACCTATCGACAAGTTCTACTGTAAAGCTTACTATGGAGCGCTGCAGTCATTATTACCTTTTCTTTTTCCGGTTATAACAGAATCACCATTGCTTTGTATACAGGGCATTTTAAAAAAGATACTGAAATAAATAATATAAATCCTGAATCTGAAATCTAAAGATCATCTACTATCCATATAGTTCAGAAACTTGAATTAGAAGTTTGAAAAACTTAATTGAATTTCGATGGTTTGCCGTAGATTAACAAAATACCGGGAATCAGATTGGAAGGCATTCGGTTTCGACTCAATGTTTTTTACAAAGTAGAACTTATCCATAATGCAATAAAGGAAACAGTGTATTAAAATAATTTTTTTAAAAAAAAAACAGTATTTGTCGGATTCAGTATTTGAAAATATATCGCGTCGGTTTTTACAAATGTAACGGTTCTCTTACGTCATTACTGGGTAAACCAAAAGTAATCGACAGAATCTCCGGGTACTAATTAAAATATTTTAATGACATAAAATAACACAGTTAAATGATTAGACACAATACAGGGTAAACATTTAGAGGAAATAAGGGAAATTTAGGGAAGTTACATAGTCCAGGATTGGACAGCGAGACGGGTAACGCTAACTCATTCAATTCCAAACTCTCTCTGACGGTAATACAGTGCTTCGTTCGGCAACACTTCCGTTACAAGTACCGCCATCTATATTTCGGTCTTAGAATTAAACGGTGTGTTACAGACTCCCCCTCTGGTTCCGATGACGTCTCGGCTCGGAACCAGGAAGTAATTTAATTTTTTGGCGTCCTCTTTTCCTTAGAGGAGCAACAAATCCGGTGTTTCTTTCGGTTTCAGGTTCTTGATAGTCCTTTAAGGCAGAAACATAAGTCCCAAGGGCTTGGTCTGGGTTGGCCGGGTCCGCAATCTCATATGTTACTGGTGATCTCAAGGTGAGTATGAGGCTTCTCTCTCTTTTAGGCATGAATTTCCTGCTCCTGTTGTTACGACTTATGGGATGAATGGTCCTCCAAACTTTGTCACCAGGTTTGTAATATTTTCGTCTTCGTCGATCGAAGTTTTCTTTCTGACAATCCCGTTTCTTTACAGGATTCATCCTGTAGGGATACGTTGCTATTGGGGGGGGGATGACCCATGTCAATGCGGTGTTCAATATAAGGCGGGGGCTCTCCCCCTGGTTGGAAACATGCCTCATTTCTGTCCAGAAGTATGTAGAGTTTTCTTGCCTGTTCTGGAGATAGATTTTTAACCTCATTCTCTTGAAAATCAAGTGCGCTGAGGGTTATATCTTCTAATGTTTTCTGGAAGAACTTGTACTGTTTCCAGGATTTCCGGAAAAGTGCCATTTTCCACCCTGGACGTCAAGGATGATTCCAGCTGAATTGAGGAAATCCAGTCCTAACAAAGTCTTATTTCCTTTGACTTCAGGCAATACTAGAAATTCTGTTGGAATAACTTTGCCTTCAATGTACAGATCGACGACAGTACTTAGAGCCATAATGGTCTGCCGAATTCCATCAGCCATCATCAATGGCGCACACAAAAGGGGGGTCAGGACCCCCAAGGCCCTTGATTTTTTCCGATTGATTATAATTCTAAGTATATAGTACGTAAAATTTAATTAAGGATTTGTTATTAATGATTAATTTTATTAATTAATACCAATTATTTATTCAATAATTAGTTTTTTATTGTGTTTTGTACCCGAAAATCGACAAAATTAAAAGGAGCATCATACAAGAACGGTGAACTTTCAACCCCGGACCCCCTTGAAAAAATCCTGTGTGTGCGACTGACCATCATAAATGAAATCCTCTTGTTCGTAAAGGAGACATCGTGCTCTTGTAGGAATTTAAACATCTTTTCTGCAACGGTATGGGAAGCACCGATATCAACAAATACAGCAATCTTTTCTCCAAAAATTTTAAGAACAATCACACTTGTGGGATACCAGTTTGAATTCAAGTTGAATAACGTCATACAGTTCACTGCTCTTTCCATTTCATTAGCTCTCGTGCAGGTAGGACACTTTGACTTGACGACACCAGGTGTCCCACATCCGTAACACTGTGTGGGGTTTCTTCCTTTAGTTTTGTAACTTGGGAATCCAGGTACAGTTCTAGAGGGTACAGGTGAGTGGTTATCACGGGATCCAACAGGTTGACTTTTCTTTATTGGAAAGGGTTTCCTAAATTCATCTAAATTCTCAAAATTTAATTAAGGATTTGTTATTAATGATTAATTTTATTAATTAATACCAATTATTTATTCAATAATTAGTTTTTTATTGTGTTTTGTACCCGAAAATCGACAAAATTAAAAGGAGCATCATACAAGAACGGTGAACTTTCAACCCCGGACCCCCCTTGAAAAAAAAAATCCTGTGTGTGCGACTGACCATCATAAATGAAATCCTCTTGTTCGTAAAGGAGACATCGTGCTCATGTAGGAATTTAAACATCTTTTCTGCAACGGTATGGGAAGCACCGATATCAACAAATACAGCAATCTTTTCTCCAAAAATTTTAAGAACAATCACACTTGTGGGATACCAGTTTGAATTCAAGTTGAATAACGTCATACAGTTCACTGCTCTTTCCATTTCATTAGCTCTCGTGCAGGTAGGACACTTTGACTTGACGACACCAGGTGTCCCACATCCGTAACACTGTGTGGGGTTTCTTCCTTTAGTTTTGTAACTTGGGAATCCAGGTACAGTTCTAGAGGGTACAGGTGAGTGGTTATCACGGGATCCAACAGGTTGACTTTTCTTTATTGGAAAGGGTTTCCTAAATTCATCTTTCTTCTTGAAAGTATAATTTGGATTACTTTTCATTCCAGGCCTTAGGCTATCATACGCCTCCAACTTCTCAGCCAATTCCAAAAGATCGTTCAAATCCACCCAAATATCCAGAAAATGTTCTTTGATATTTGCTGGAGTTTTTCTTTTTATCTGATCAGCAATTATCAGACTTTTAAGTTGGTCAAACGTGGTTATCTTCAACTCTTTGATCCAACCTTCAAACTAAGAACTCAATTCGAAATAAAAGTCTCGCCATGTTGAATCTGGGTTTTTCTTCTGTTGGGAAAAGTACTGCCTAAACCTATCCCCTGTAACTCGAAATCTTTTGAGAAGCATTTCTTTTACCTTTTCATAGTTTTGAGCTTCATCCTCTCTTGCAATGAGCTGAGCTATATCAGGTGGCAGTGAGCCAATCAGGTTTGCTGTCCAAGTTTTTTTAGGGATGTTCAAGAACTTCGCTTGACGTTCGAAAATTGTCAAGTATAGGCCCATTTCATCTTCATTCGAGTTGAATCTCGGAATAATTATATTTAACTTAAGCTTTGGGTTTTCTAGCTGTTGGCTTGTAACAGGTGCTTGTGACAGCTTCAGCATTTCAAGCTGAATTTGCATTTTTTCCAGTTCGAATTCTCTTTCTCGTTGCTGAGCCACAACCACAGCTTTCTGTTTCTCCTCCAGTTCCACAGCTTTTTGTTTTTCTATTGCTGTACGTTCTTTCACAATGACGCTGAGCACATCTTTGACGAATTCCTCATCATACCTGTCACTGTTGGTTATGAGATCTTTCAGTTCAATAATTTTGAGATTGTCCGACGGAGCCAGACCCAGTTCTGTGGCCAACATCCTTAAATAATCTTTTCTGGACCTTCCCAGGGGCCGCGGTAGCCGAGTGGTATAGGTATCGGACCGTGGCTTGCCTTGTCATGAGTTCGAATCCAGTACCACTAAAGACCCGCCGTGTAAGTCAGCGATGCACGCTAAATCTGTCGAGAGCTGAAACGTCCTCCTGTTGGTGTGGTGTGGTAGTTGGGAGAGGGGGGTGCCAGATCAGGTGTCGTCCACGTCACTTGACCATGGTTCAAAATTACGTGGTCCGTCGCCAAAAGCCCTCGTGTAGCTGAACAGTGCGACGTTAATATTCAATCAATCAATCTGGACCTTCCCAAAAAAGCCATTTTTCGTCGCTTTTAGTCTATTTCAAAGTTAATTTAGTAACGTTCAATTAAAGTTCTTTCAAAGCTATTAATTCTGTGATCTGAAAATATTATAGTCAAACAATACTTATGCACTTAAAGTTTCCGATGCATACAAAAAATACTCTATACTATAATGCATTTTTGCTGAATGACAACTAAAATTCTCTAATTTCAAAATGTGCTTATTAATTTTCAAATCAATACTAATGAGATTAAAATGAAACAAATTCAATATCAACTATCTTCTAATTTCGTAATTCAAAATCAAAATAAAAATATTTAAATAATATTCATTATTAATCAAAATAGTATCATCAATTAACATGAAATCGTTTAAATTAAATCGAAGAAAAATTTCGTTTTCGTTAAATTAAATTGTTTTTTAAACAAAAGCAATTCATTTACGTTTAAATAAAAATACCATTCAGAAATTATTTCAATCACTCTGAAATTATCAATATTACAAACTTGTTTACACTTAAAAGTATTTGAAATTATTTTCCAAAAAAATGATAGATAAAAAGCAGAAAAGTTAATACTTTAACAATAACATACAAGGTTTCAAATATTTTAGTAATACTTCGCAATCAATCATGTACTTCACAAAAGAATTATTTTTATTTAGACACAAAAAAAAATTATTATCATAAAAATTGCATTCAACTTAAAACTTAATTAAAAGTTAGTAATCAAACAAGAATCAAAGTGAAATTATTTCAATAAATACCAATCACAATAATTTTTGATACCAAAGCATAAATATATGTTAATGGCATAAAATTCTTAATCAGTAAGAAAAAATACATTAATAAATAACCTTCAATTAGCTTTAATCAGAACAAACAATATAATGCAAGTTTCGTTTTCAAAAATTATTAAGATTAAGAATACTGACAAATGTAAATAAGTGAAAGTATCAAAAAGTGAAAACATCACTTAAAACTCAACTATGTTGCTATACTGCAGTGTTTCTCAAAGTGTGGGGCGCGCCCCCCTGGGGGGGCGCGATGACCCTACAAGGGGGGCGCGAGCTTATCGAAAATTTAAAGATTTTAAAAAAAAAAATAACCGGAAAGAGAAGTAAAACAAAATGCTTTCTTCCATCATAAAAAAAATACACACAACAACACTGACATAATTTATGTTTATTATCTGGCTTTTTTCCCTCATCAAATAGCTATCTTTGATCCCAAAACCAAATTAAAGAAAAAAAAATATTTTGTTTTATTTGTTGTATTTCCTCAATGAGAGATTTTTTTATTACGTTTTAACATAAAATATTGGAAAAATTCTAAGAAGATAAACAATTCATCACTGTAATTATTATTGAAATACTGTACATTAGTTGTAGAAAAAGAAAAGGAAGTCATGATTCACTTTTCAGCCAGGCTGCATAGTACGTTTGCTAATCATTTGATTGACCTTCAATCTTATGGTATGGTTATTATCAATATTAGTTCCCTCCCATCTTTTTATGCGTTTGCTTTTCGCTTAGGGAAATTGTAAATAATTGAGTTTTGCGATATTTGGAAAAGAATTGATTGGTTTAACATTTTCTAGGATAATTGAAAAGTGTCTGATTTGCGTCCCTTATTATGGTCTTGTACTTTTGAATAATTTTAGTTCAGTTTTATTGGATTTTTTTTCTCAAATCATCAAAGAATTGAATAGTCCTTGAAAGAAGGTGTAAGTATACTTTTTTATAAATTAAAACATTCACTAGAATTCCGGATTTGTATCGTGTACAGTAAAAATAATTCTAAACAAATGATTGGGGTGACTGAGTCCCCCGCACTACCATTAATGTGCCAGTATCGAGTACGCGCCTGCTCCCGGGTTAAAACATTTTGAAGTGTTCTCGCTTTAAATGTTAAAAAGTAACACAATTATTCTTCATAGGAATTTTATATTCTTTTTGATAATTTAACATTAATTCTAAATGCTAATTGTGTGAGGTTTAAAATTACAGTTCTTTTAAACAGTTATTTACAATTATAGCATTTATCTAAAAAAATCATTTTACATTTTTGTATACAATGTCGTGCACACAGTTTTACTATCCTTACAGTTCAGCTAGTATATCAAGAATAATGTTTTATTTTTTAAAAATGAACTCGTGCGAAGAGTCGGTGTTTCAGCCAGTATACGTTTGATGTATCAGTACTGAAGAAGGTATTTTATAAATAATTTCTTATTACTGAATTTGGCCGCGGTAGCCGAGTGGTATAGGTATCGGATCGTGGCTTGCCTTGTCACGAGTTTGAGCCCAGTACCACTTAAGACCCACCGTGTAGGGCAGCGATGCACGTTAAATCTGTTGAGAGTTGAAACGTTTTCCCGTTGGTGCGGTGTGGTAGTTAGGAGAGAGGGGTGCCAGCTCAGGTGTCATCCACGTCACTGACCATGGTTCAAAATTACGTGGTCCGTCGTCAAAAGCCCTCGTGCAGCTGAACAGTGCGACGTTAATATTCAATCAATCAATCTTATTACTTAATTAAGAACAAGTTTAATAATTATTAGGGACTTCCACGGGCTTGTCTTGTAGAGGAAAGTTTTTCAAAGGAAGGTTTAATATCAGAAATTGACACTTAAAGAGTTATTTTTCTATATTTAGCTGAGATCTATATTTTGTCTTCAAGGCATCCACTGCAGAAAATCCGGTTTGAAAAAGGTAGGATGTTGAAAATGGTAATAGTATACGAAGTGCTTTTGTTTTCAGTACAGATAATTCCTCATCCACCTCTACCCAAAATTCAAAGAGCGATTTATTACAAAAATTGCCTTTAATTTTTCACTGGATGTGAAATCTATGAAGATTTCTTCTTCGAAAGTTGAGAGCCCTTCTGGAGTATCTTGAAATAGATCCCTAATCCATTCGTAACTTGCTACCAAGCTGTCCTCATCCAGAAAATACTTTTTAAAATTCTTTGCCAACATAGCTAAATGATTTTACATGTTTTAAAAACAACTTTCACATGTTGTTCTACAGATTTGTAAGTTTTTAACACATATCGAGCTGGGGGCTTTTTTTCCATCATTTACTTCAGTAGTGGTAAATCCAAAATTTAAGTATTTTTGAGAAGATCGCCTTGATTTAATTTTCGGAACCATACTCGTTCGTCTGTGTGCTTGTTGATTCTTTATTATGGTCGAATGTTTGCTTACGACTTAAAAATGTATGTATGATATTGTTTTAATCTACTGCCGTAAATACTTAATTACCGTGAATTACAATTAACGTGGAAATTTAAAAAAATGTACATTCAAGCTAGATTCGGTAGCTATATGAGTATCGAGTCGACCAAGACTGACTGGAATTGTACGAGGAAAGGCATTTTTACATGTTTTGCGCAGACGTCCGATAGGTTGCCCAGACTCACGCAAACGTACCCTATAATGCCAGATGTGATGGATATGATAGAGAGCGACATTGACTAGACTATTTTTCTAATGACATTTGTACTTTGAGAAATGAATGCTGAAGAAAATAAATATTTAATTGAATACATCATTTTGCGATCTGTTCCAATTTTAAAATTAGAGAAAGAAAAATAACATAATTCTAAGTAATATATATTTTAAGTAATTTTCTTAAAATATATATTACTTAAAAGTTACATATACACAAAACTTAATATACTTATCGTATTAATTTGTACGGTTTATAATTAAGATCGTATTGTAACTTTAGCGTCTCTCTCTCTCAAAGTGCATTTTTATTGCAGTAAATACATTATTGTTGTACAGGGGGGCGAGACAAAATTATGATTGAAAATTGGGTCGCCAGTATTGAAAGTTTGAGAAACACTGCTTTTAATGTATGAGTGGTGCACAGAGTATTTTATGACTAATTAATTAATACTAAATTAAGAACAAGTTTAATAATTATTAGCTACTTCAATGGGCTTGTCTTACAGAGCAAAGTTTTTGAAAGGAGTTTTAAGATAAAAAATTGACCCTCTGAGTTCATTTTCTATATTTAGCTGATATCTATATTTTGTCTTCTAAGCAACCACCGCATTTTGTAATATGTTCCAATTTAAAAATCAGAGAAAGGAAAAATAACTTAGTAATTATCCTATTACTTAACTTTTTTTTGCTTAAAAGTAACATATACAAAATTTAATACTTATGTCATGAATTTGTACGGTTTATAATAAATATTGTTGCTTTATCGTAAAAGTGCATTATTATTGCATTCAGTAAATTATTATGTATAAGGGGGCGCGATAAAAATTGTGATTGAAAAGGGGGGCGCCAGTATTGAAAGTTTGAGAAGCACTGCTATACTGTAACACACAATAGATACTGCGAGCATAATAAAAAAATATAACCGCAGTTCTTATACAGAATAACAGAGAAAGATTATTTAGAATAAACAACACTTATCTGTTAACAGGTTTTCTGGGTGAAAATTTTTTTTATTCGCAGGGAGCGAATCCTGTTGTCGGGTGACACTTCAACACCTAAACCTAAGTGGAAAAAGCGAGAGAGAGCTGGGAGTTGTAGGTCGACCCCACGTTTTTTCTCAGAATTGTAACGGTTCTCTTACGTCATTACTGGGTAAACCAAAAGTAATCGCGACAGAATCTCGGGGTAATTAAAATATTTTAATGACATAAAATAACACATTTACAATGGACAGACACTTAGACACAAAACAGGGTAAACATTTAGTGGAAATAAGTGAAATTAGGGAAGTTACTTAGTCCAGGATTGGACAGCAAGAGGGGTAACGCTCACTCATTCAATTCCAAACTCTCTGACGGTAATACAGTGCTTCCTTCGTTCGGCAACACTTCCATTACAAGTACCGCCATCTACATTTCGGTCTTAGAATTAAACCATGTGTTATACAAAGAGTTTTCAATTTCTAAATGGCATGCGATTAAGAAGGAATAAGACTTTTTTATAATGTGCGCTTGTGTCCTTTTAAACGAATTTTCAACTGATGTCAAATTCGAATATCTTTGATCCACAATTTTGCAATCATAATTTACCATGTTTATTTCAGTAATTTTATTTAAATATATTTGTATGTTTTCACGTTTATAATATTTCAAACAATGTAATGTAATTGGAAATTGTGTACCGTTGAACTGATTTTCCTCTAACTTAATATTCGCTGGATGAACTTCTTCGACACTTTATAACCCTTGCATTGTTGCTGTTCGCTTGTTACAACAACGTAGCACCTACATGCAAGTATTGCAGTGTTTCTCAAATTGTGGGGCACGATAACCTTACGAAGGGGGCGCGAGCATATCGAAAATGAAAGATTTAAAAAATAATTAATCTACTGGAATGAATTAAAACAAAATACTTTCAGACATAATAAAAAATGCACTTTTACTCTGATATAATTTATAGGCACGCGCGTGAGCGATATTAAGTCATCAGAAATAAAAACTTCTTCAATACCTAATTAGCTATCTTTGATCCTATAACCAAATAAAAAACTTTTATTTGATTTGCTGTAATCCCAGGGTGAGAGATTTTTTTATTACGTTTTCTTTTTAAACCTAACATATCACTCTTTCAGAGAAAAAACAAATCCCAGACCCAGAATCGAAAAAATTTAGGAACATAAAAAATTCATCTCTGTGATTAGTTTTGAAATGCTGCACATTATAGCTGTAATCTGTTTTTGCTGATAATCTGTTTGACCTTCTAAGTTATTGGTACAGTTAGCTATGACTCCTCTCTTATGTGCTTGTTTCTCATTTAGGGAAGTTGTAAGTAATGTATTTCTCTGTTGCGCTTTTTTCAATGCAAAAGAGTTTTATGATATTTGGAATACCAAGAAGAGCACTTTGAAGGATTACTTGGCCAAGACTTATTTTTATGAGTATTCTCAAACATATAAAGCATAACGAAAAGCGTTTTACACATTTTTTAGCAGTAGCATACGTATTATCATAATACACTTTTTCCTGGAAGTGCTCGCGCGGGACACACAGATCACGAAATCGTTCATTCTGGCAAAACTGCTTAGTGTTACCACAGAAAAATTGAAAAGTCCTTGAAAGTAGGGAAGTTTAAATTCTCTTAATTAAATTATTCACTGGAATCATGATTTGTATCGTGTACAATAAAATAATTATATAAAAAAAAGGATTGGGGTGACTCAATAACCCCGCCTGACCGTATCGAGTGCATGCCTGCTCCCGGGTTATAACATGTAGAAATCTTTTCGCTTTATATTAAAAAAAATTATTCTTCATCGGATTTTTATATTATTGTTCATTATTCAACATCAATTATAAATGCTATTTCTGTGAGGCTTAAAATTACTATTCGCTTAAAACTAATTATAATTTGAGCAATCATTTAAAAAAAATCATGTTACATTTTTGTAAACATTGTCGTACACTTGGCTTTACTCTCCTTACTATCCAGCTATTATATTAATGTTTTATTTTCTTATAAATGAACTCGTGCAAAGAGCGGGCACTTTAGCGGGTATACTTTTAATGTATCAATTTATCAAGTTTAATATGTATTAATGACTTCCATGGGCTTGTTTTGCAAAGCAAAGTTTTTATAAGGAATGCTTATGATTCGAAATTGACCCTCTGAGTTCTTTTTCTATATTTAGCTAATATCTATATTTTGTCTTCTAAGTAGCAACCGCGTTTTGCAATATGTTCAATTTAAAAATTAGAGAAAGGAAAAATAACACACATAATAATTATCCTATTACTTTTTTTTACTCAAAAGTAACGTATACAAAATTTAATACTTATGTTATTAATTTGTATGGTTTATAATTAAGATCGCGTATTGTAGATTTAGCGTCAAAAAAGTGCATTAATATTGCATGCAGTACATTATGAATGTATAAGGGGGGCGCGATAAAGATTGTGATTGAAAAGGAGGGCACCAGTATTGAAAGTTTGAGAAGTACTGAAGTATAGTCTTACAGTTATTATTTCATTACCACAGAACCAATAGTTGCCCATCTGGTGTAGTGGTTAGTGACGCTGACTACTGTGCCGTAGGACCTGGGTTCGAATCCTGGAAGACATGGGTGTTTTTTAAATGTATAGTGCCTTTGCGGCATGGGGATACTCTTAAATAGCCTTCCTCACGAGCCTTCCTCTCGTGAGGTTGGTGGAAGGGAAGAGAGGTGTTTTCCCTCTAAATTGGGATGGAACTGAGCTAAAATTATCGTGCTGTCACTTGCATGATGCTCAAGGCTGTGGCCAACGACAGGCGTACATGTAGAAGTTCAAGCTGTGGCAACTTTCTTTCCTTCCCTTCGGGAAGGACAAGACAACAACACAGAATCAATGTTGGTGAATATTTGCTATGGACATTAACTTTCTCATGTAAAACCAGATAATCTAAAGGAAAGTTAAATAGATAAAAGCTTGCAATTAAAGGCAACAACACAAAAGTAGCAACATTCGTCAGAAAAGCAAAGGATTATATGTATTTACTCAACTTAAAAATAAACAAATTGATGAGTTTAAAGACCAATACTATGATCTCAAAGACCTAAGCAATTTCAAAGTTAAAAAAACAGACGGCTGACTTTTCTAAGAATTAGAGAATAGACTAGAACAGTTGTCGGTTATATTCGACTTTCGATCTATTCAACACATGTTAAACCCAATAACATCATCACCCATGTAGGGTACTGTAATCGTTTGAGAACAGCGTCAGCAAGTGAAAATCCAGCTCGTACACCGACTCTCTAATTGATTGAATATTAACGTCGCACTGTTCAGCTACACGATGGCTTTTGGAGACGGACCACGTAATTTTGAACCATGGTCAAGTGATGTGGACGACACCTGAGCTGGCACCCCTTCTCCTAACTACCACACCAACGGGAGGACGTTTCAGCTCTCGACAGATTTAACGTGCATCGCTGCCTTACACGGCGGGTCTTTAGTGGTACTGGGCTCGAACTCGTGACAAAGCAAGCCACGATCCGATACCTATACCGCGCGGCCACACACCGACTATGAGCGTGAAGGAAAGTTCTTGCAACTAACACAGCTCTGGTATGCTGTTCTACACTCAAGCTTCACTTATTTTGTATTTTACTTATCATAGTCACGCTTTTTGTCACTAAATATGTTTCATAGTTGTTAAATGGATTTTGCATGTAACTCCACATAAGTCTTTGTAAAATACGGTTCAGTCCTCCATTTTATGAACCTCTATTTTGAGAATTCCTCTCTTTAGTGAACTTTTACCCGGAAACAAGAACAGGGTTATTGTAAATGTGTTTCTATTTAATGATTTTTCCACACAACAAACATTTTTTCTAGGATTTGGCGACTTAGGAAAATAGAGGTCAGACTGTTGTACCGTCGTCAGATGGTAGCGTGAAAGAAATACATCACAGCAAGGTTGTGGGAGTAAAAAAATACTTTTAATTTTTTTTCTACAATAGGAAAATTGATTTTAGTTAGATTAAGAAGTTGATAATTTCCGTGCCTAGCCAGTATGGTTGACCCGTTTTGAAGTCGCTCACTCAACAGCTTGTCTCCGTCCAGTCCGCAAGGCGTTTTTACTCATTCGCGTTTCGGATTTCTGGTCAGCATCACCGAGCAAAAAACTCTGGGATTCTCCTCTCCGCTTCCTAAAACGACCAGCCCTTGTTTTTCCGAGCTCTTTTTCCTTCTTTTTCTCCTTCTCTTTTTCCTCCTGTCCCTTTTCTCCTAAAAAAGAACCTTTTTAAACACCAGGGGTGTGTTCACCACACGCCCCTCGCCTCTTCTTATTCGTAGGTCACCAAAGTCTCTCTTGACCTCCCTCGTCCTATTGGCGCATAACACGCCAAAACACACCCGAGCCGTCTGGCCCAAGGCGCCATAGTTCCTTGTCCACATCTGGACACACTTGTCCATCACGCCAACTGTTTCTAGTATTCCATTCACAAAACCCTAGAAAAGATGACATGATTATTTTGAGATAGGCTTCGCCTATTGTCAATGGTGCGCCGAACTCTTTAAGTCCATTATGGCGACCCGTCTGCTGTCTCCACTCCCTGAGTTCAGACAATAAACAATGGCCCCATGGCCACGTGCACTGGTCACTCCACAGCTGGTTGATCAAAAAAATCCAGGGACAATCGATGGGTGTCGTTCTTGTCCTTGACCAGCTGGTGAAACCATAAAACCTATTGTGAATCGGAAGATGGGAATTCACACCCATCGAAGATATCACAACTCCTTCCCCCTGAAAAAGGTCCATTTCACTGGACTGCTCTGGCTTCAGTTTGGTTCAGTTCGGAACATTTCACACCAAAGGGTTGTGTTGACGCCTGCGTAATGATGACTGCGAGTATGACGTATGTGTGAAGATGCCTGCGTGCGCACCTGTCAACCGGACTATATATGGTCGGAGAAGCTGAAAGATTTCGGTATTGCTGACGTGGGTAATAACTTGTTTACATCGAAACCCACAATAACTTATGTTACCCTTTTGGTTTTATTAAAATTTTAGTCGGAAAGATTTGGTCCGTCATATTATTTAAACTCGTGACACTCACGAACATTTTATGGTCCTGTCGGCCCGTAAGTCACGAACTAAAGCGCGATGGATATTTTAAAACTAAACAAAGCTAAAACTTCCTTAAAAGGAAGTATTACTAGAATTGCGACCTTCATGGACAACGTGTCCGAACATGTTGACATCACCGAGCTGGAGGTCAAACTCAAGAAAATTGACCAACTCCAGAGGAAAATTGAAGAATTGAAGGAGCTACTTTTTGGATTAGAAACCGCAAAACCAACAGAAGAAGCGGAATTCGAAGAAGATTTATACAAATGTGAAACACATCTGGACGATTTGGAGGTAAGAGTTAAAAAATTGATTAACTCAATTAATGTATCATTGTCTGTGACTGCAGTTGAAAAAAACAAATACGAAAACGGAACTTTTGCTCAAACAAAAATTCCACCTATAATACTTCCCACCTTTTTGGGAAAATATGAACAATTTAGTACCTTTAAATCCCAATTTGACGATTTAATTGCAACAAGCGAACAACTGACTCAGTCACAGAAATTGTATTATTTGAATTCCTGTCTATCAAATGAAGTTAAAGAATTTGCCTCCACTTTCGATACATTTTCTTCATTGTATGAAGCACTTGAATCCCGATATGATAACAAAAGATTGATTGTCGATATTCATGTGCAACAAATATTAAATTTTAAGAAGATAGAACGTGAGAATCCGAAAGAAATTCGTGAAATGATTGATTGCATTAAAAAAAACTTACGGGGTCTAAAATTACTAAACTATGAGCAAAATAATTTATTTAATGTATTTTTATTAAATATTATGCTAAAGAAATTGGATAATGAATCACGAAAAAATTTCGAACTGAGTTTAAAAGCAAAAGATGTTCCCACATTTGATTAATTTATTGCATTTTTAGAACAACGCGAAACCATTCTTTTATCCGTAGATAAAAATTGTATTGTCGAAACAAAAACGATATTAGGAAAACCTAACTTATCCTTTAAGACAAAAACCAACCTTTTAATGAATCAATCTGTTGAAAACAAGAGTTACATAGTTTGTAAGGATAAAACTTTACATCCGATATTTCGATGCAAAAAGTTTCTAGAATTGAACCCCGAAAAACGATTAGATTTAGTCCGTCTGCATAAGTTATGTGAACTGTGTTTGCAAAAAAAACACAAAAGGATGCAATGTACTTCGACGTATGTGTGCCCATGTGGCAAAAAACATTCTCGCTCCCTCTGTACTGCGGCAATAGATGACCGAAGAAAATGGGTTATTCCCTCTGCCGAACTTCCAGTACTAACTAACCCGGAGGACCGGGAATCGAATGTGGTGGATTCTTCCACACAGAACACAGTTTTGAGTAGCACTGCTTCTCAACATAGAAAGAACGTGTTAATATCGACTGGTAGCGTTTTCTTACGAAATAATGAAGGCCGAGAACTAAAATGTCCCGTCATTTTTGACTCAGCGTCTAACATTAATATTATATCCAGAAAAATGTGTGATTTTCTTGGTATTGCAATAGAAAAAATAAATTCCTCAGTTTCAGGACTCAATTCATTAAAACAAAACTTAAAAGGGAAAAACTAATACTTTAATTTCTAATAAAAGTGGTATTTTTAGAGAAACGTAGAATTTTTTGTGACTGAAAAAATTACCGGGTTGACACCAAGTGTTACGTTAGATGTTTCGGAAATAAAAATTCCTGAATTTTTAGAATTATCAGATCCCTATTTTTACGAAGCTAAGGAAATTCACGCTTTACTGAATGCGGATATTTTCTTTAGAATAATTAAAGATAACGTATATAAAGTAAATAAAGAATTGTTGTTTAGGGAAACTGAATTTGGATGGATTGCTGGAGGACGACTCAAGGGAACCAATACTAATAACTTTTCGTGTTACTTTCTTAAAGATAATGATTCAGTTGATGAGATACATTAAAGCTGTTTTTTGAGCTCGAATCCCTTGGCATAAAAGATGACCCTTGCTATCGAAAAGATGACCAAGCTATGAATATTTTTAAGGAAACTGTACAATATAATAATCGGTATGTGGTTGAATTACCTTTTCGTAAACATTGGAACGAATTGTCGAATAACATTTCTGTGGCAAAGCAACGTTTCCAGAGTTTATGGCGAAGGTTACTAAGAGATAAAACTCTTTACACTCAATACAAAGAAACGATTCAAGATTATTTGAATCAAGGAATCATAGAAAAAGTCAATGATACTGAAATTAATGTACACAAACCAATGTATTACTTACCACACCAAGAGATAAAAAAGGAGGGTCGTGTTACTACTTCTACTCGTATTGTTTTTGATGCAGCTTCACACCAAGCTAACGAACTATCACTGAACGATTGCTTGTGGCCTGGACCTAATTTGAATCCTAATCTTTTAGATGTTTTAATTAATTTCAGGCTAAATCGAGTTGCAATATCATCGGATATTCGTCAGGCTTTTCTTCAAATTTGCTTGGCGGATAAACAAAGATTTTGTACGGTTTTTATGGACAGATAGTAATCCACGTATTGGGAAAAAGCTCACTTTGCAAGTTTATAGATTTAACAGGGTGATATTTGGAGTTAATTCTAGTCCATTTTTACTAGCAGCAACAATCAAATATCACATTGAGAAATATAACGAAATTCATCCCATAACTGTACAACATTTAGATTCTTTCATGTATGTGGATGATTGGATTACGGGACAGGATACTCGAGAGGAAGCTCTTTTCATGTCTCGCCACGCTAAGAATATTATGAAAGAAGCAGGAATGGAGATGCGAAAATGTATCAGCAATGATACCGTTTTAATGGCTCAGTGGGCGGCTGAAGGTTTCGACACACATCCTATGGATGCATCCATCAGGTTAGGAACAAACAAAACAAAAGTGTTAGGCATGGCTTGGCAAACTCTAGATGACTGTCTGATGTTGGATACTAAAGGTTTGCTGGAATTCGTTTCGATAAACGAAAATACTAAAAGATTTATGTTACAAACAATAGGGAAGATATTTGATCCCCTGGGATTGCTCTCACCCTTTACTATAAGAATAAAATGTCTCATACAAGAACTTTGGATAAAAAAAATAACTTGGGATGAAATTTTACCACCAAAGTTAAAGGAAAAGTGGTTAATTTGGTGTAAAGAACTGCCCCTATTAGATAATCTTAGAATTCCAAGGTTAGTTCTTGATTCAACGAATGATGAGGTAAGTGACCTCATTGAAATTCACATATTCTGCGATGCCTCTAAACTCGCTTATGGTGCAGCAGCTTACGTGAAAGTAAGAAAACAAAATGAAGTGCTCGTAAATCTCATCACTTCAAAAACGAGGGTGGCACCCCTGAAAGCAGTTACTTTGCCTCGACTTGAGCTCCTGGGAGCTTTAGTAGCAGCTCGATTGAGTTCAAGGGTTCAAGAAATCGTCCGCAAGAAAAAGGATTGCAAAGTGTTCCAATGGACAGACTCAAAAATAGTCCTATTCTGGATTAAAGGCTCTTCTAAAAGATGGCAACATTTCGTGGCTAACAGAGTGCAGGAGATCTCCAAGCTAACTGATCCTGATTCTTGGTTTCATTGCTCAGGACAAGACAATCCCTCAGATTTCTTGTCTAGGGGACTTAGTGTTGATACACTTATTTCCAACAACAAATGGTGGACTGGTCCAGCCTTCCTAAGAACTGACGAACTCCCCAAAACTGTCTCTGAGTGCCCGGAACTGAATGAAGTAGATTATTTGCCTGAACTAAAATCAAAGGACTCTAAAGAACATACTGTATTGACTTTAAACTTTAATCAAACATTTTTGATCATTTACTTTCTCGTAGTAATAGGTTTCTAACTATCGTTCGAGTGTTAAGTTTTCTTTACAGGTTTCTATTTAACATTAGAAATCCAACTAACAAGAAAACGGGACCTCTTACTTCAGATGAGATGGAGAAAGCAGAAATTTATTTAATGAAACAAGTTCAGCTTAGCTCATTCTATAAGGAAATTAGAGCTATGCCAAATGGTGATGACATTTGTAATAAAAGTAAGATTTTAAATTTATCCCCATTTTTAAATGATAAGGGAATCATTCGAGTAGGTGGAAGACTGAAACACTCTCGACTTCCTTATTCGAGTAAACATCCTATATTGCTTCCTGCGAAAAGTAAACTAACTATAATTATTGTTAAATACTACCATGAGAAATATTTTCATCTTGGGCCCCAACATTTACTTTATCAGGTTAGACTTAAATATTGGCCAATTCACGGGCGAAATATTTGCAGAAAAGTTGTGCATAACTGTAATTTGCTTTAAATTTAATCCTAAAATTTGTTCTAAAAAAATGGGCGATTTGCCCAAAGAAAGAATAACTCCCGATAAGGTCTTTAATTCAACTGGAATTGACTTGTGTGGACCCTTCTTTATCAAAAATAAATATCAGAGGAAATGTCCTGAAATTAAAGTTTGTTTGTATATTTATTTGCCTTGTAACAAAGGCCATTCACTTAGAGATAATTAGTGACTTAACTTCGCAAGCTTTAATACTGCCTATTGAAAATTAAATGTGTATAGTTATTTATGATATTAATTTGGAATTTATTGTTAGAATTTTTGGTATTATTTTGTGTATCAAATTACTTACTATGTATTATTATGTATTTTATTATTTGAGAACGTAAGCTAATTCTCTCTCTCTGCTGAAATTTGATATTCACTTAATATTTATTAGTATTAATTCATGTTTAAAATTTATTGCTTATTTTATGTTAAGATACAAATTGTTAAGTTCTTGCATGTGGACATAGCAAGGCCGGGCGGGATGTTGACGCCTGCATAATGATGACTGCAAGTATGACGTATGTGTGAAGATGCCTGCGTGCGCACCTGCCAACCGGACTATATATGGTCGGAGAAGCTGAAAGATTTCGGTATTGCTGACGTGGGTAATAACTTGTTTACACATCGAAACCCACAATAACTTATGTTACCCTTTTGGTTTTATTAAAATTTTAGTCGGAAAGACTTGGTCCGTCATATTATTTAAACTCGTGACACTCACGAACGAGGTTGTCTTATCAATGAGACCGATCAGGACAGCAATCCAAGAAACATATACAATCACAAGTAAAATAAACAAATAAATCCAAAATTCTTTAAAACTTACATTTTACAAAAAAAAACTTAAATTCCGAATCTTGGACCATTTTTTCCATTTCATACAGTTACATCACACTTCAAAATTTAGGGTTTTAAAGAACTTAACTCAAATTATAATATTTCTATAATTCTATTACATCAATCGCTCATTCAATTGTGTTAAACATCTGTGAGCGTACACAGTCCTAAGAGACACAAAATATTTACAATAACACATAATTGCCTTCCACCTTTCACCACCAACACATACCCATACAAATATTAACTCACACCTAGCACCAACCTTACGAATTACTCATTCCCATCTACTTATTCCAACGGTGTTTCCAACGATATTAAATAAACAAAATAAACATTTATAAATTCCAAGCTTTGCAAAAAAATTAAAAACCAAATTTTTAAATTAAGAAGTTTAAACTAAAACTTTTAAAGTTTAATTAAATTATGGCTATCAGCAAGCATTATCACAACCATCATAACAGGTTATTCACAATTCATGGTATTGTCTTCCATTACGTTAGTTATTGAGGAAACACTTTAATTGGGAATATAATTAACAAGCCTCAGTAGCTCATGCAATAAATTTTCACTATATCTACATTATATCTACACGGAACAAACTTGCCCATGGCTCTAATTTACCTTTGGTCGATCCGACTTCCGACCCAACCCTACTCAACCATTTTAACACAAAGTCTATTTTCTTTACACGGTTTTTCCAAATTTGTATCAGAATGTCTATGTCGACCATTCGCGATACACCAATCTGCTCTAACAACCTCAAAATCAGAGTCGTTAAATTACATTCATCATAAGCGCAAAGAAACTTAAACCTCGATTTTTTAATAATGTACATGCCAACTGTCATAACGCATGTGGTGTGCTTTGGATAATTCATCATTAGAGAACGACGAAAATACCACTTCCACAAATCCAATACAGTCACCCACGATGCCGCGTTGATCTTTCCTACCAATCTTTCCCTTTTTAACAAAAGATAAATCTCGGCTCGCGTCACCTTGTTCAAATTCCTATACTTCATACATTTGATACGCGGGTACGGGTATCTGTTCACTCTTCCTAACCAAACAACGGGCAGAGTACGGTTTGACTGCCCCATCCCGTTTACACCTAAATCTAAAAGATACTTTGTATCCTCTCGTAGTGAATTAATTAACATCTGGGATGAACAACAAGTTTTGATCCTAAATGGCTTTCCCGTAACCAAATTAATATCCTTCCGCCTTAAAAAATAGTCCCAGACTCTGGTGGAAACCTTTCTTTCTTTTTAGCGTTAATCATCCTTAAGTAGCTACTTCGATCAGGCGGTAATTTAAAATACAATTGATTTTTCCTTAAATTACCCTGAAAACAAAATCCATAAATAGCTTTACCGAATAGAGAGTTTCGGAATCTATTCCTTTTGAGCTATTCTTCATAACCAAATTTTCCAATTCCGGCTTTCTACGGTACAGTTTTATTAAATTAAGACGATAAATGGTACTGCGATCTCTTTTTCCAGGTAAATCTATCTCGAAAGTAAATTCTGAACCGATGTTAGACCTATTGTCCGTCGCTAAACTATCCTTATAAATCTCCCTTGGTTCTGAGAGAGGCAATCGAATTGCTAACCCGTCTTCCAAGCATTTTTGCACATCTGCTTTACACGTGTTTTCTTTCCCTTTTAACGGCCCTGCTATCTTAGCTATTGTATGATTTCGAAAACTTTCCTGATTCACTGTTAACTGCTTTTCACAACCCATTAACGTCCCAAGGGTATATTTTTCCTCGCAGCTATTCTCACAAATCAATCCTTCAGGGTTCGCCACTCCCTTATCCCTTTTAAATTCAAAAGAGCCCCTCCGATGTTATCAGGATTTATTACCCGCTGTGCACCCATCGCCACAGTTTTGACCCTTCCTTCACATACCCCTACTTTCATTTCCACGTCACAATCACTACTCCTATTCACGTTGAATTCTTTCCTTCCTACTTCAGATGGGTGGGAAACGTTCGTACATCTCACTGGGGGTCACAATTCTTCTTTTCAAAATCACAAGACGTAGCGTTCTCCACGCTTTTATTAACTACCGGGTTAATTAAAGGCCTGCACTTATTAACCGGTTCACTAACTTCTGCGGTACGTTTTCCTGACAAAATACAAACATTTGCGAGATCGTTAATCCTATTCTCTGCCTTCAATTTATTTTCATTTAACTTATTTCTGAGTTGAATTCTCATTCGTTCTAACTCGAATTCCCTAATTTGTCTTCGCTCCTCAAATTCCCTTTCTTTTTCTTCTAAAATTCCCTCCATCACCGCTTTGATCGTTTCCATATCATTTTTATCATTTTGTAAAATCATATCCTTAATTTCTACTTTTGTTTGATCACCGTTGACTTCTACCCCTAATTCCCTTGCTACTTCTAGCAGATCACCTTTTCTTAATCTTAAAAGGAAAGTCATCATGCAATAATATACAACACTAAATCCAATCTCAGTTGTCACTAAAACAATTCAAATATCCAACGCAAATCAACACTACACTATACTTAGTTGTACTACACAAACTTATACAACTACCCGGCGTACTTAACCGTACACTAAACCTAGACTTTAATTATACTTCACAAAATTATACTCATAACTAGCATAACTAACAGTACCCTAGACTGAGACTTAATTATATTTCACAAAATAATAAAAATACTCAGAGTAACGTGACAATACACTACGCAAAACTGTGCTAACGAAGCAAATATACTACTGTATACTACGACCTAACTCAATAAACAAACACACATACAAACATAGCACATCAATACACTTCAAACAAACTTAATTTCTGTAGTCTCTCAGTCTAGACTTTTAACTTTATCTAGCATTACTTTCCTTACAAAATTTTACATAAACTAGAAATAATGTATTGCTGCCCCGATACGATACTCAAAGAAAAAGACTGACATTGCTGACTTAACATTGCAGGTGGAAACACTGGAAACATCTTCCTCATTCTTCTCCGGGAAAAAACGGAAGGCAGGCACTTCGCGGGCACTCTTCACAAGCAGGAAAACACAGGAATTCCGGGAAACCTTTCAGGTGGGCACGCTTCCTTAACACACGGGCACGAGCAAGGCACTCCGGTCACTTCTTGTTGCATGTAATTCGATGGAACACATTTCTTTCACAGGTTGTGCGAGAATCAGGCGGGCATAACTCTATATGTGGCTGGCGTTTTATTTTTTCTTCTCAATAAAGGGTTCGAGGCATCTATTCACAGAAATGCCTATCCCACCGCTGCCACCAAATTAGATCTTGCTGTAACGTCGTCAGAAGGTAGCGTGAAAAAAATACATCACAGCAAGGTTGTGGGAGTAAAAAAATACTTTTAATTTTTTTCTCCAATAGGAAAATTGATTTTAGTTAGATTAAGAAGTTGATAATTTCCGTGCCTAGCCAGTATGGTTGACCCGTTTTGCAGTCGCTTACTCCATAGCTTGTCTCCGTCCGGTCCACAAGGCGTTGTTTCTCTTTCGCGTTTTGGATTCTTGGACAGCATCACGGATCAAAAAACTCTGGGATTCTCCTCTCCGCTTCCTCAAACGACCAGCCCTTCTCTTTTCCGATCTCTTTTCTCTTCCTTCCGTCCGTTCTCTCTCCCGGACTCTCTTGTCCCTTTTTCCTCGACCTCTCCTTTCGGGTCACCTCTTCTCTTTCTCTCCAAAAGAACCCTTTTAAACACCAGGGGTGTGTTCACAACACGCCCCTCGCTCCTTCTTATTCGCAGGTCACCAAAGTCTCTTGACCTCCTTCTTATTGGCGCATAACACCCCAAAACACACCCGAGCCGTCTGGCCCAAGTCGCCATAGTTGCTTATCCACATCTGGACACACTTGTCCAACGCCAAAACACTCCCGAGCCGTCTGGCCCAAGGCGCCATAGTTCCTTGTCCACATCTGGACACACTTGTCCATCACGCCACCTGTTTCTAGTATTCCATTAAGAAAACCCTAGAAAAGCTGACATGATTATTTTGAGATAGGCTTCGCCTATTGTCAATGGGGCGCCGAACTCTTTAAGTCCATTATGGTGACCCGTCTGCTGTCTCCACTCCCTGAGTTCAGACAATAAACAATGGCCCCATGGCCACGTGTACTGGTCACTCCCCAGCTGGTTGATCATAAAAATCCAGGGACAATCGATGGGTGTCGTTCTTGTCTTTGACCAGCTGGTGAAACCATAAAACCTATTGTGAATCGGAAGATGGGAATTCACACCCATCGAAGATGTCACACTGTATTTTGTTGTTTTAATGATTAGAAACAACAATTTTATTTTATTTTATTGATTTCAAAAATAAATTTATCTGCTTGGTGAACAATTATTGTGTGGCAATCCCAGAGAAAGGTAACATAGAAAGACATATCAAGACGTTTCATATTTTAATGCTGACTATATCCTGTGCGCTCGTTAATAAAAGGGTAATACAGTGATAATGGTAGCGAACTTCTGTCGAGGCCCGAATTCGAATCCTGATGGCGTTAACAATTTTCCCCGTAGGGAATATATTAACGTCGCTCTATAATGTAACACGTGAGTTATTGGCAGAATGCCCAAGGGAGTCGAGCTCACCCGAAAAGGGTTTAGAGCGACAAAACGATCCACTGGGAAACAACCACTCCTGCATTCAGTGTTTGTTAAACAAAATCTTAGTATACATAAACATGCATTAAATTTACATATTACAAATTAAAAGCAAAAACGAAATACGTATGTAGTTGCAAGGTACAAGTATACAGACGGATAATAATAAATAAAAGGAATATACATTATTCAAGCATTCTTTGCAAATACATCAAAAATAATAAAAATATTCAATACGAATGCACCGTACAAAAAAAAAAGAGAAAAACAGACAGGAAAGATTGGAGAGGGGGGGGAATGCTCTTGTGACCGCATAAGAATAGCGATCCAAGGATATAAGCGATCCAAGGATAGCGATCTAAGGATTTTGATCCCGGATTGTAGAGGCAATTCTAATATACGATTTTAGTTTAGAGACTTTGTCCCTGCTTTTCTTGCTTATCTTCTGGACTGCTGGGGCATTTCCCTGGAACAGTTGTTTGGAGATCGAGACCTGGTTTGTGACATTCTTATGTGGAATGGTCTAATGGACTTGGTGTAGGCTTTCCTGCTCCAAGGGGATTTGAAACAATAACTGGTGTAGAGTGAAGGGAAGGATTTTTAATGACAGATTGGAACCAAGTTTTTTTAGCATTTTGGATTAGAGAGACCAAATAAAAATATTTAGTCAGAGGAGACGAGAACACACGTAATGGTCAGCGTCTCCAATATAACCACAAAGTTGGGAGTAGCTTTTAATTTAAAGCGATGCAAATAAGAAACAAAAGGGTTAGTTTAGAATTGAGTAACGTGACTTGAATGAGGAGTGAGACATAAATGATGGTGGATTTGACTCGTATGCCAGTATTAATTTAACCCCCAACTCTCCCAGTCCTCAGTCAATTTATTTCGATGAGATAAGAGCTGGGGGGTTAGTAGAAACGCCCACCTCAACACCGTTAGTTGTAGCGACTTTATCATAATAGTCTGCAATATCATTAAAAAAATTACTATTATAAGCCTTAACCCAGAAAATATTATAAAACTTGCGATACATAGAGAGTTTATTCTTTATTAAGTTAAGATGCGCATTTATTTATTGTTAAAACTTTTTAAGAATGGACGATAAACTATCCGTGTAAATATTAATTTTAACATTATTAGAGCAACGGCTCGTAGGACGGAGAATCCGATAACAGATACCTCCACTTGGAAAACAGTATTGTAGGGTTTTAATTTGAAGGAATAAGCCCCATATATATATAAAGGGTCCCCGATAAAAAAAATACTCACCGTGAACCCGGTTTCAGTCCCAATTTTGGATCCATCTTTGTACACCTCCCACTCATTAGGCCCCCTGCAATTGATTAAAATTACTAATTCTATTAAGCGCATTCACAGAGTGGAGATAAATAAAATTATTAATGGGGGGATGACAATCAATATTATTACATTCAAGGTTTTGAAATTTCCAGATTTTGTAGTTTGTCACACCACGCCAATGGGAGGACATTTGAGCCTCGGCAGTTTAATGTGCATCGGCCCTCTATATATGGTGGATCTTCAGTTGCACCAGGACTCGAACCGAGGACACGCAGGCCTCGAGTTTGTGACCATAACCACTAAGCTAACGTGGCCGCATCAGTCCTGTGGAAGGAACGCTGCATATCAAATTATTCGAAGCTCAAAATCATCACTTTGGAGTGGAGTGAAAGTGTAAACTCGTGAGTTCTTTTCCGACCGTGTTCGAATTGTGACAAGAAAATAATTGCAGACAGGATTTGGTCCCACTGTTTATTCCATACCTTCTATGGGACATTTCTTAAAATCAAGAATATATTGAGATGTTACAGGATTACGATACATCGTTCAGCCGTGTCTATCTTTCACGACCCCGGCTTTTTTCGTCACCCCCTCTCTTCTCTCCCGTTCCGACCTTTTTCTCCTCCGTCGTTGCCAGATCCTTTTCTCTATATCGTCTCTCGTTCGACCTGTTGCCAGGTGCAGGCAGCTGTTCCTTACACGCCCCACCTAAGAGTAAAATTTGCCCCTTGTGGCTGATTTTACCATATCAGACACCAGGAACAGAAAATTCACAAACCGTGACACAGAAAATCCACAAACAGAACACACAATAATTGCAACAGTCAAAAGTCTTGATGATTGTTCTAGTGAAAGTTCCTTAATACAAACACATGAAATAATATGAATAGTTCACCCAATTGAAATAAGTGACTATGTTCCCAGAAAGATCTAAACTGTAATGGGATTGCAAACAGATACATAAAAAACACATTATACAAAATAAAACAATACTAAATATATACATTACAGTTTTTATCTTAATCTAGACAATGTTTATTTCATTAACTCATGAATGTGAATGCTCAATGAGTTCACTAAATCCATATTAAGTCCACAGTAAAAACTTTCCTACGGCTCTAATTTGCCTTTGGCCGGTATGATTTCCGACCCAACCCATCTCACCCATTCTAATACAAAGTTAATTTGTTTTACACGATTTTTCCAAATCTGCATCAGAATGTCTATATCGACTATTCGAGATACAACAAACTGCTCTAACATTCTTAAAACCTGAGCCGTTAATTACATCCATAAGAAGTGTATTCAATCTTAAACCTCACTTTTTTAGTCATGTAAATGTCAAACGGCATAACGCACGCGGCATACCCCTTCGTGAGAGAACGACCGAAATACCACTTCCACAAATCCAGTACCGTGACCCACGATGCTGCGGTATTCTTTTCTACAAAACCTTCCCTTTTCGACAAAAGATAAATCTCGGTTCTCGAAAATATGTTTAACCAAGCTTCACAGGTTACCTTCGCACTGAGACTAGTCAACGGCACAGCCTCGCCCCTCCTAGTGTGCTGATCAACCAGACATAAAATATATTTATGTCCCTTTAAGCTAGGCGGATCAATTGGACCTATCAGATCCATATTCCCCACCTGAAATGGCAATTCAGGCCTTGCCATAGGTGTAATGAGTGATCGGTCTTTAATCCTAACCGATCGAGTGAGCTGACATTCTTTACATGACTCACAAAATTTCTTCACATCAGACCTTAGACCCTCCCAAAAGAAAGAATACTCGATTCGTTCAAGCGTCTTCTTGGGACCCATGTGACTACTGAACACGGAAGTATGCGCTAGTCTCAACACCTCCGTTCTTCTGCACTTCGGAATTACCAGTTGCCCAATACTCTCCCCGAGTATTTTATCTCTATGAAATATATATCCATCTACTTCATAGTAGTTTCCTTTGCCTTCCTTAGCCTGCTTCCAAACCAATGCTAACTCGGCACAACACTCCTGTTTGGAACGAAAACTATCAGCCACCATGCTTCCTTTATCCATCTCAGCGGTCACCTCCTCATCCTTAGTACCCAATGTTCCCACTTCATTCCGACATGAAGTAATATTCCTTTGAGAATCCTCAATGTGCTCCTGTGCTTTCTCTGGCAGAATACCCAATGAAACCTCGGTTTCATCTACATTTCCTGAGTCAACCCTCAGGTCCTGAGAGCTTTGAGCCAGTGAATTCTCTTCACTCTGGACTCCTCTCAACATATCCAAAACCTCTGGTGGAAGCAACACGTCTTCTACCAAAACTTCTGCCAAAGCACATAACACTTGCTGGTGCACCACGTTAACCTGGCCACCGGTAGCAAGACCAATTGGAACGTATACTAAAGGACATTTAACCGCTGGACCGAAAATACCTTTCAAATAAATCGTGGAAGCTCCTTCAACCGATATTCCAGGAACTAAGTCTTTCTTGATAACAGTAATTTCCGTACCAGAATCCAATAACGCATGGACTAACTTCCCATCTACACTGATAGATGTTTTCACTAATTTACTTAATTTGTCTTCAATAGCCCGTCTAGGAATGACTTTACCTAGCAAATCAACTCTAGCAGCTACCGTCCCTTCTGTTGACACCTTATTCTCATTAAGTCTTTTATTATCTACCTCTTTGTTTTTCGGACAATCCCGCTTAAAATGTTTATCTGATCCGCAGGTGAAACAAGCGAATTTTTTAATTTCAGTTACTTGACCTTTATCAAAGTTTTTCCTAGAAGAAAAATTATCTGACTTTTTCTCCCCAAATGGCTGTTTACCCCAACTACCATTAAAACTTCTCCTTTCACTATCATTCCATTTAGCTTCCTCAGGTTCATCGTAGGATTTCCCTTTGGAAGCATAAAATGTATCACATTGTTTGCCCAAGTCCCTGGGTTTGTACCATTCTTCCCCTTGGAGCACACTAATATGGGTCGCCGTCTCAGAATCCAACATTTCAAACATTTTATCTGCTACGATCAGTTGATTAACTGACTCAAAATCATTCGCTTCTCTTAACTTACAGTAGTATAACCACATCGATGTTAAACGGGACGCGAACTGAGAGAAAGTTTCGTCAGAGTTACGTTTGGCCTTCCTAAAATTTTCTAAACATATTTTTGGTGAGGGTTCATACTCCTTGAGCACAACCTGTTTTAAAGATTCGTAATCTTTTAATTCTTCTTCGCCTAGGTTAACTAATAAGTTTGACACTGTCTCCTAACATGCATAACAAAACCTTCGGTTTTAACTCGTCGCTAACCATTTCACTAGCGAAAGCCTTTTCAAGACTAGAAAAAAAATAGTCCCACCCGTCTGATTTATTGGGTACCTTTACAGTTGAGAGCCTAACCATTTTAACTATTTCATCTAAAGATCTCACACGTGAGGTTTGACCATTATTTTGAGTAGCACTCTGATTAGCGTTCCTAGATAATTCTATTTCCAAGCGTAATTTTTCAATTGATAATTGTTCTTGTTGTTCTAGTTTTTGCTGCTGTTCTGTCTCTAATCTTTCGGCTGTAATAACTTCCAATAACTCTTTTGCCTCTTCCTCCTTGTAATATTTACTAGAGATTATTAAATTCCTTAAAACAATTTTAGACATAGACGGATCAGGTGACTCATCTAAGTCCCGCGCTAATTGAATTAAGTCAATTTTCTTACTTCTAATGAGAAATGCCATTTTTAATCAAGCTAAACCTAATGCCAAATTACCTTCTGACAAATTTAACTACAAACACTTAAATGACCTAGTACTATATATTTAACAAGCAAGAAAAATTCTACTCGTTTTTTCTAAGAGTACTCAAATTCCAGAAACACAATACGAAATATGTTTACAATAAAACTTATATGAGACACAGTTATTTGTTACTAATCAAAACCTTTTTCAAAATTAAAAAAACACAATTAACAACATACTTTAGCTACATTACCATAGAATTATTTCTCAAATCATAAATCTACTCTTAGTTTCTTTTTTTTTTAATTAAAAGAATCTTATGCAGGAAACAAAAAACGAATATACATATACATCCTAAATTACGAGCAAAGGAAATAACCTCAGATTGCATTAAACTATCAACTAACTGACAAATTGCAAAACTTTTACTTAAAATGAAAAACAATCATTTAATATTAAAAAAAAAACATGCCACATTCTGAGTCATAAATAACCTACAAAATCTCTTATTTACAACCTTTTAACAGGAAGTCTACTTGAAATACATATACATTTTTTTTAATGGATATTTTTTACCCACTCAAACATACATTTTTCGCAACCATTATTTCAAGATAAATTAATCTAATTCTTTTTTTTAAATTCTGCAAACTGAATTGTTATATGCAAAACACTTTCTATACCCAGATTTTAATTTTTGAGACGATTTCAAAACAGTAAAGAATGATGATAAAAAAAGAAATTATAGTTTAACACTAGAACTCTAAATACCATATTTTATAACATTTAAAATGATACCCTATCATTTCCAGGTAAAATAAGTACACAATTTTCTTATTTCATCTACACAATAATCCAACAACATAGAATATTGCAATAAACCAATGAAATTTTCTTTTTCAGATATATCTGCTTTTTCTATTTTATTTTTAAAAAAACAAATTAAATATGACTGCATCCCATTACTTTTTTAAATATTCACACAATATTTTAACTTAGGGGAACAATAGCCACCTACCTCGACATGAAAGCTGTTTCAGTACTTGAACACTTTTCAGATCACGGCTCCATTTATCAGAAAATGAAGAAAAATACGACATCTGTTCGTTCATATCCCAACTCGGCAGGTGATGGTAAAACTCCATATCAAGAAGGTCTTGTTTTTTTTCACTTGAAATTGCTGCAAGGCAATTCCCGGGATGCACGTGGTCATCAACTTGAAGATACACTGCAGGGTTCTATTTCCTTGTTAAAATTTTTCTTTCAAACTGAATGTCCACTAGAACCTTGTTCACAATTATGTAGTCCGAACACCGATCAATTTGAAATATTTTGTTCATTTAAATTCTGCTCCATTGCACCCCACTCCTGACACCAGTGTAAACTCGTGAGTTCTTTTCCGACCGTATTCGAATTGTGACAAGAAAATAATTGCAGACAGGATTTGGTCCCACTGTTTATTCCATACCTTCTATGGGACATTTCTTAAAATCAAGAATATATTGAGATGTTACAGGATTACGATACATCGTTCAGCCGTGTCTACCTTTCACGACCCCGGCTTTTTTCGTCACCCCCTCTCTTCTCTCCCGTTCCGACCTTTTTCTCCTCCGTCGTTGCCAGATCCTTTTCTCTATATCGTCTCTCGTTCGACCTGTTGCCAGGTGCAGGCAGCTGTTCCTTACAGAAAGCTTGGAGAGTGGGTACCAATTCAGGTATCGTTTCAATCCCCTGATTAAGGAATAAAATTACTAGCCCTAGTGTAACTCCTGAATGCGACATTAATAACCAACTGAAATGTTAGCAAAAAATATATTTTATTTGAAATCACTTATTACATTAAAACTCTTGCCAAACTACAAAACATTTCTGCTTATCATTTGGAATTAGTTAAAGCTGAAACCACTACACCATTTTATATCTCACATTTATAAATTTAAAAAAAAATCCCGTATATTCAAATGTGTATTTAACAGAAGAAGCTCCTGAATAATTTTTAAAAGGCTTACAAATAAAATAGGGATAGCTTTGTATCAAAACAGTGCTTCAACTATAAATACAATAAAGTGCTGGACAGTAAAATTTCAACACCATGAAGGAAAGCTGATACAAAAAGATAATTTTCCTTGTGCGTCAACAGTATGGCATGATAATTAAATTTTCAAACAATTTGGAGGCTTACTGGGGTGCGAAATTAGTAGAAACAGCTGCATGTGGCCGCAGTAGCCTAGTGGGTAGCGATGCACGTCAAATCTGTCGAGAACTCTAACGTCCTCCCGTTGGTGTGGTGTGGTAGTTAGGAGAGGTGGTGCCAGCTCAGGTGTCGTTCTTGTCCCTTGACCATGGTTCAAAATAACGAGGTCCGTCTCTAAAAGCCTTCGTGTAGTTGAAGAGAGTGCGACGTTAATATTCACTTACTCACGCCACCCCTGGCATTTACAACGGCCCTTACCCGGTTATGCATGGAGTCGAACTGCGCTTGGATGACAGAAAAAGGTTACTCATACCGTGCAGCTTCAAATCTATGTCTTTATTCATCAACCATATTATCTGGAGAGGGGTGGCGGGCCAGTCTCTCAGCAACCCAAGACCAGACGTTTTCAATGAGTAACATCTGGAGACCGAGCAGGCCAGAGTAATAATCGAAATACCCTATATATCGAGATTGAACGGAACACGACGGGCAACATGTGGTCTTGCAATATTTTGTTAGTAGAGGGCGTTTGGCAGATTGATTGATTGAATATTAACGTCGCACTGTTCACCTACACGAGGGCTTTTGGCTACGGACCACGTAATTTTGAAACATGGTCAAGTGACGTGGACGACACCTGAGCTGGCACCACACTCTCCTAACTACCATACCACACCAACGGGAGGACGTTTCAGCTCTCGACAGATTTAACGTGCATCGCTGCCCTACACGGCGGGTCTTTAGTGGTACTGGGCTCGAATTCGTGAACAGGCAAGCCACGATCTGATACCTATACCACTCGGCCACCGCGGCCCAGGGCGTTTGGCAGGTCTCGACGATAGAGCACAACCACTGGACGTAAGATGTCAGAAATATACCGATCTGTGTTCAAATTACCGTTGATTCGACCTAGAAATATGCGTACCATTCACCCAAAGACTACGCAAACCCTTCCAGAACGTGCAGTACTATTCGATATCGAATGCAAGCAAGCCACCTGACATGGATACGGTCATTAGAATACCGCACGCAGAACCAAAAAACATCGTCTGAAAAGACTTTGTGCCATTTTTGTACTCAGCTTGGTTGTATTAAAACTATTTGTGCCATGATTCTATTGAGGTTGAGTGGAGAACGAGACGAGTCCCAGTGGGGCCATGTCTTGAAACGTCACTGCATATATGTTTTGTTAACAAATCCATATTCTTTCAACTTAATTTCCACGATATCATATTAATAATTTTTGAATAACAAATGATTTTGCTCTTTTTTTCTCCCCTAATTAAGTTTTATAAATTCTAAAAAAGTTACTTTAACTTTGAAAAATTCTTACATTAAAAAGAAAAAAATAGCTAATCAAGTAATTGTTAGATCAATTTTGTAAGTAAAATAAAAAAATATCTTTTTTAAGAAAATTCTTCACAAAATGACTAAAAATAAAAAAATATATGTTGAATAAATTACTAATTGAAATCATCTTATTCAAGCTGTTCAAACAAAATTAAACTTTTAAGTTTGCTTAAAAAACATATGATATAAGAACAACTTTAAAAATTATTGATAAAAGGAAATTTTTTTTTAAATAAAAATATTAAAAAGCAATACTCTTGAATCTTATAAATTAAATTTATAATAGAAGGGGATGATAACAACGAAATTTTACATCAGTTACTCTTCATTCAGTGGTGATGATGAAAAAATAACTTTACAAATCTTATATCGCGATTTTTTTTCCCTTACTTCTTTCGGTTCAGGTATACTGCTGTATAAAGCTATTTAAAGACAATTTGTCAAGATTTGCATTACAGTTTATGCACTGCCGAGTTTTAAAGGTTGAAAAAATAAATCATTTTTAATAATTCCATTATGTAACTATTAACATCCTTATTTAAATATTATAAGCATCATTAAGTATTTTAAACATCCTTATCTTATATATTAATGTTATATCATATTAGTACTATAAGTATGTTCGCGAAACTATTGATAATAAATATACTGATATGAAAATATGAAAGTTCAAATTCACACTGAGCAAATAACTCTCTTTATGGTAGAAAAACAACTGTGCGTGTAAGCGACCGTTTAGTTGAGAGTCACGATTTCAAGGCGACTTACAGGACAAATTCTAAACTCTCTCTGTCCATGAGAAATTCTGATCTCAGATCACGAGTAAAATCCCCTCAATTACACAAACAACGAGGAGAAACGTAGTCAAATTTTTTAACGAAATCGATCATTCGAACAACAGATCGATCATGAGTACTGAAAATTATTCTCCTGATTTAACTCTCCATAGACCCAGATCAATTTTAATATACCCTGCATTTGATTAATTTCTAATAAATTTTTATATACGCATTATTTAAACTGTAACTTATTCTTATTTCTAAAATTCATGTAATTTTTCGATTTGCAGTTCCACCTACTAAGTATTCAATGCTTGGCTGAGCTTCACTCATCTATTTTTAAGAGAAAAGCTGGCCGTTTTGGTCATCCAATCACTGAAGCTCCTCTCGATACCAAAGTAAACTCATTTTTCAATCTCAAAAGTTTTTTTTTATCTCTACAAACAAACTACTTTGTTACACCCGGATTGGCTAGGACTCTTCGCCTGCCCCTCTATACTACAAAAAATTCAGATTTTTTCACGCATCTCTTTAGACGTTATTAGTTTATGTATTTTTGACTATAATAAAGTAATTCTAAAATTCTTTTAACATTCAATAATCAAATTCTAACAAGTATATTTAATCAATGGTTAATTTGAAATAATTCATAAGTATTTTAATTCTCAAAGATAGGAGATAACAGCTCGAAAGAACCAAGTTCTTCTCACCCATGGTATATCATATATCCAAGTGACGCTACGGTGAAAATTATGTCGGTTCCAGTGAACTGGATGGCAGCACAGTTACCTGTGACTGTAAATTGAAGGGACGGTTGCTTTTCCTGCTTATGCGTAAGTTCTTAATTTATTTCAGTGGGCAGTAGCTGGAACACGGCGACGACTATAAACTCTCTGTAGCGGAAAAATCCGACGTGTATGTGTGTTCAGTCTTTGGGTCATAAATGACGGGCTTTGCGAAATGAATACACATGTCCCCCCCGTTAACTGATGTAAGTAAATCAATCACACCTGTCCCTGTCACTAATGATGACATCCTTCGGAACAAAGCTAGATTATATGTTACTATGAACCAAATAAGAAGAGTGGAAACGAGAGAGAGAGAGAGAGAGAGATAAGGTAGAAGTTATAGCCATCATTTGGAACTACTTAGTTTTCTGTTATTATTTAACAGAAACTACTAAACAAGCAATATAACTTTCAGTAAAACAATTCTGTGTATGGACAGTGCAGATTATAAAATCATCAACATTAATGAATAGTACGTATTCCTAAAATGAAAAAGAAGTTACATATAATATTAACTCAAATCAAAATGGGACTTAAAACCAGGGGCGTAGCGTGGGGAGTGCCGAGGGGACCATAGCCCCGGGCGCCATACAAAAAGGGGCGGTGGCAAGCACTGTGATATTTAAATTCAAAAACTACACTGGTGTGCAAAAATTAAGGACGAAGTCGAAAAATTAGCATATCAGCTGAACGAAGAGGCAGAGCGGACAGAAAGACCAATCAGGAGATTAAGTAAGGTGATGTACGGTAGCACATGCGCAGATATGCAGGTAGACGTAATGGGGAAGTGTCTGAGTAGTATAAAGCATGTTGTCGGTGTAAGATCAGTATTTCTGGCAAAGAGATTGCACGCCGTATAGCAGTTAAAATCACCCAGAGTTGCTGCCTCAGCGAGAAATGGCGAATAATCAATCTGTTAGACGACATCTGGATGCTTTTACCCGAGGTCGAATCATTGGGAAGTTGGAGGAAGGCCACAGTGTGACAAGTGTGGCTGCAGAGTTCGGAATTGCTCACACCATCGTTTCACGACTTTGGAGACAATTTCAAACTACAGGAACAGCTATCTGGGGGTTCAGTAGTGGTCGTCCACGAGGAACCACACCCGCAGATGACCGGTACATTGTCTTACAGGCCAGAAGAAACAGGCGGCAGACAGCGGGAGAAATCGCTAGACACACGACACAGGCGACTGGATGACCGATATCTCGTTTTACCGTGGCCAGAAGACTGCACGGTGGTGGTCGGTTTGCACGACGCCCTGTACGGTGTGTACCTTTAACGCCTGCCCATTGGAGAAGGCGTTCTCTGTGGTGCCGGGAACACCGGAATTGGAGAGACGATGAATGGGGACGAGTACTATTTACAGATGAGCAGATTCAGTTTGAGTAGCGATTTTCATCGCATACTCATCTGGAGAGAGCGGGAAGCCGCAATCCTCCCTCGAACATCATTAGAAAGGGACAGGTATGGAGGTCGCGGTGTTCTCGTTTGGGGAGGCATCATGCTTGGTAGTCGTACAGACCTTCACATCTTCGACGCAGGTTCAGTCAACGGGACCCGTTATTGTAACGAGATTCTTCTTCCATATGTGCGTCTTTTTAGAGGCGCTATGGGTCTGCAGTTCCTTTTCATGGACGACAGTGCACCATGTCATCACACAGTAGCTGCCGAACAGCTCTTAGAGAGTGAGGATATTGAACGTATGGATTGGCGGGCACGATCTCCAGATCTGAATCCCATCGAGCATGTATGGTATTTTCTAGGCAGACGCTTGTTAGCTCGTACCTTACCACCAGTAACGATTCGGAAGCTTCGATTTGCGCTGCAAAGACGAATGGGCAGCAATTCCTCAACAACTCATTGACACCCTCATTCTCAGCATGGACAGACGCTGTGAAACCTGCTTAGCAGTCAGGGGAGATAATATCCCCTACTAAAGACCGGATGTATCTTGCTGGACACCCATCACAGGGATGTTTCGGCCTTCAATCGCATTGCGCTCCATGCTACTTTTTCAATCAAGCTTCTTTTTATCCCTCTGATTTCCCTTTTAGTAAGTGTTGCTTACATTACACATGTCCTTACGTATTGGGGATCTTACGGTATTAAATGTGTTGATTTGGAAAGCTTTTGTACAAAGTTATATTGAAAAAACCGTCTCGTCCTTAATTTTTGCACTTCAGTGTATGTCAAGCTCCAAATCGCGCCCGCGCAACGAAGCTGACGGAAACCAGTATAAAGGCTATAATACACGCACATATATAGGAAGTTTATTAGTCACTATGCAATCGCATTCGTTTTTATGTTAATTAGGTTTTTGGCAACCGGTACTGTGTGAAGTCAATGATGCTCACACACACACACACACACACAAAGCTATTTGCAAACAGAGGGACTAAATATCCGTCAATGTGCTAAAAAAAATACGTGCTTTACAAACCGTATTAGAAGCAAAATGAGAGGAGTTCGTGGATGATTCTTTAATTTATGCTAAAGGTTTATGTGAAGAGCTTGAAATTTCTTTTGAACGCCCAAGACGAATCAGGAGGAAGCATATATTTGGCGACGAAAGTAAAGTTGTTCAATTATATATATATATCGTTCGAAGATGACTTGCGGAGAACAATGTTTTCTTCAATAGACAGCGTAACTGCTGAAATTTTCAAGAAAGATTCCAACAGTTGCAAAATCTAGCGCAAAAATATACTTTTTTAAGGCCTGGAATGATATTGAGCATGGACGAACTTAACTTATGTCAAGTTCCTCAAGAGATATTATTAAAAAATTCCAACTTAAGCTCGTACGTCTACAAGCTTTCGTAGCTGCAACAGACCCAGGCTGTAAAAAAAGAACTTATTAGGTCGGGTTGTCTGTGGGTTTATTAAAATATATTATTCAGTCCAACTTTGAAGATGGCTTACCAAACATTGTCATAATGCTGAGAATTTTTTAATCAGTAATGCCAGTTGCGAGAGAAGCTTCTCTAAGCTAAAATTAATTAAAACTTATTTCAGTCGACTATGTCCATGTTAAGGCTAACAAATTTAGCTATTCTGGCAATTGAACATGACATACATATTGATATTGACAATTGTATAAAAGATTTTTCTATGAAAAAACACACACGAAAAGTACATTTTTAGTCAATAAAAAAATTTTTAGTTGCTTTTTTTTTACTCTTGCCAATTTTCTTGACTAATAATTAAAATATAGGGGCGACAAATTTCCGATCGGCACCTGGCGGCGAAAGTCCACGCTACGCCCCTGCTTAAAACAGATCGAATATGGACTAGCTGCATCGTCACTACTCTGTGATAATTGCCCTGTTATGAATGGGTCTTTAAACTGAAAAATGAACTACAATATTAGCATTAATTTGAATTAAAAAATTATGTAAAAAAAGAAAATGAAGTAAATTTAGCTTAGGAATAAGCTGGAAAAAAATAACAGCATTTACATTAAATTTCTTTAAAAAAAACCTGTCTAAAACAGATAAAAATAGACTTAGCATTAATGAAACTACAATCGACCCAGCGAGGCATGAATTTTAAAGAGAGCTACAATACAAATATTATTTAAATTAAAAATTATCTAAAAAAGATCAATCAAAGCAAATTTTAACTTGCAAATTTTTACTGTATAATTACCGCATTTACTCGAATCTAATCCACGCCCAAAATTCTCAAAATGTCATCGATTCTAAGCCGAACCTCCAAATCTCCACACGTTTTTCCTAAAAAATAAATTGTGTGAAAGGTTCATCAATAACCCAATATACTTCAGAATTTTTTTAAAAAATTAATGAGAAATAATAAAAAAAGTATTTTGTTTATTTTACCAGTATTAAAAACATTCAGATTCAAACATGAGTCTATAATTACTCGAAACATCAGTATCATGTTCCAAAAATGATTCATCACTCCCATTGTCACAACTGACTTCGGAAGCGGTGCCGGTTTCACCATTTCCCACACGGCCAAATGCCATTCAATGCATTTATTGCGCAACATTTTTTTTAAGGAATGCCTTCGTTTTATAGTCTCACTGGAAACTTTTTTCCTGGTAACAGTATCTATTGTGCAATTTTCAAACCACTTATTTTCTTGATTTTCGCCGAAGCAGTTAAAGGGTAGTTTTCCAAATGGAACCAGTTTTAGAACTTTCTCTTTATGTTGTCCTTAAATGGTTAATTAGTGCTTACGGCAAGTGAGTGAAGCTGGCTTGTCATAGACCCGGGAGTATCACCAAATTGCAATTGTTTTTTTCTCAGTTTTTTGTTTAGAAAATCCGTCAAATGACCTTTAAACGCGTCCGTGATAAAGTCGTCTTGATTCTATTACGGATATCTTTGATACTTAGTTGATTAAAAGAAATCATATACAAAAAAATTTCCTAAATACATACAGACAATGATGTTCAGGATAGATTGAATACAGAAGATAAACTACTTAAATGGGATGAGTCGTCGATGCAAGTGGCCAGAACGGACGGTTACATTTTTCCTTTTGAAAGAGGTGGGAGCTCAATTTCCTCCAAACAAAAAATGTTCTGCCTTCGATTCCAAACCACACCCAATTTTCAGTAGCATTAACACAGGAAAAATAGTGCGGCGTAGATTCGAATAAATATTGTATCTCCGTTAATTCTTGTGACTCCAACGCGTCATGTTGTGTTTGCAATTTATTCTAAATCGATGTTAAATCATTTTGTTTCTTATTGCTGATTACTAGTTCTAGAATAAATACCGTGTACATATACTCTTAATTCAGCTTGTCATCTTTTCCGTATCCGCTTGCATTTTTCGACGACGGCATAGCTGTCAGAACGGCTTCCCTTGCAATGCAGCATAGAGAGAGACGGGGACTCGAGTGCGCTGAACAACAAAACTCGATACAGGAGTGGCACAATTGCGTCTTTTGAGACAAGTTCCAGTTCTACGCGTAGTATTCTGATGGCCTTATACGTGTCTGGAGGATCCGAGGAGACTGATCTTCGCCTGCTTCCATCCAATTTAGGCATCGGTGCTCTACATATGATGTGATGGTTTGAACAACGATTGCGTAAACGACACCCGCATCTCCAGATCGACGGTAAATTGAACGCAGATCGAAGCATTTCTGACATCTTACATCCAGTGGTTGTACCCTACCGTCGAAGTCTGCCAAACTCCCTCTACCAGCAAGATCACATATAGGTCGTGTTCTGACCTTCCTCGATACATAGGGTAACCGATCATTAGCCTGGCATGCACAGTCTCCTGATTTGTCAGCCACTGAAAACCATACGCTTGATGAAGTGTGGCATAGATTGCATCAATAGGGAATGCGTTGCCCGTTTCTGTCATCCATGCCTAGTTCAACTCCATGCCTAACCGTATAAGGGCCGTTTTAGCTGTTTCTGCTAATTTCACACTCCTATAAATCCCAAACTGCTTGCAAATTTAGTTGTGTTCATACCATACTGTTTACGTACAATAAATACATCTTTTTTTATTTGCTTTTTTTCATGGTTTTGCAGTTTTAATTCCAGCAGTGCACCTAACGTTTTTCGTTTTTGGTTTTATGCGTATTAACTTATCTCAGTACTCTTCGTCTGTGTTGTACTCAGCATCATAATCTTAATGAGTACAATCCCAGGGCAAATCCTAGCAAGTGTGCTGCGCGCACAACGCACGTGGGCGGCCAAAACAAGGGGCTCTGTAGGACGCATATAGTTCTATCAAGTAAGCATTTTTTTTACGAAGTTTTCAGTATAAAACATCATAAACTAAAACTCAGTGGCGCAACATCCCATGAGGACCAAGGCCTACTGTGCCCATCCCAGTATACGTGACCTTGGATTCTGAAGTGCATTAACAGATGTCCCGGTCAGATAGATGGTCAGTCTGACGCGCGAATAAGACTTAATAAATTGAATAAATATGCTATATTTTCAATAGTTACTGAAAAACAAAAACAAGTCCCAATTTCCCGGTAGCTTAGTAAGTAAGAAAAGTAGAATGTTAGGGCACAGTGTGTCAGTTCAATAAGTCTATTCTTTACATGCATCCTTTATTTGGTAGCAAAATTCGTGGCAGAGCCGGCAAAAACGCAATAGAAATGTTTTCTTGCTTATCAGCTACACATTGGTGGTACACTGTGGTTCGATGCTTAACAATGTTGTCTTAAAAAAGATTTTTGCGAAAATCGCTTTACGAAAATATTTATTATGTTTAATATTACCTATGATATAGGAATGTTAAAATTCAATATGTATTTGGGGAAATTAGTAGTTTTTATTTTAATAATAGCCTTACAATTTAGGAAAACAAAATGGAGGAAAGAAGTAATTGTTGTGTCTATCTTCATTTTTATTAACATTTTACTTTGTACACTTATACAGGCAGATGGGTTTATAACGTCAAATTAAGTATTAGTCAAAATATGAAACATCAAGTCTTTGGCACGCGGGTGGCCGATATCTTAGGATCGGCCTTGTACAATCCTTTTTTTGTATTTCTCCTATTTAAATTTGCTAGTTGTGATCATTAGTCATAGACTCATAATTAGTTGTCTTTATTTAGAAACTGTTTCAAAGTAATTTTTATTTCACAACGATCTCCCGTAATATCTGTCCAGTAGATTTCTAAGCCATTTCTTGTTTTCTTAAAATTGCTCCAGATTAAAGTTCTTTTTCTTTCTGAATCGCTGCGTCTCTGCGCTTTCCCCAAACTAAATCTTTCCTGAATTAATTCAATGGAACACACTAGTCGTTCCTAGCCCTCCCCCCTCCTCATGTGGTTTCGTTGTCGTCGAAAAATTCATACCCCAGGATATGAGTACAGGTTTAAAATCCCAAAATTATTTAACTCGGACAAATCACACACAAAGCGAAATTTGTCCAGTTTAGTGGTTAGCGACGCTGACTGCGGTGTCGTAGGGCATGAGTTTGAATCTCGGAGAAGGCATGGATTTCTGTAAATGTATAGTGCCTTCGTGGCATGGGGGTACTCTAAATAGCCGTCGAGCCGCTAGTCCTCTTGTGAGGTTGGTGGAAAGTTGAGAGAGGGGAGGCCCCTGACCACCCCAGGGTGTTCTCCCTCAGAATTGGGGTGGAACCGAGCAAAATCGTACTGTCACCTGCATGGTGCTTAAAGCTAAGTCTAACTTAATTTTTGCAGAAATGTTTCTACAATTTTTTGGAAATATTACGCTATAGTAATGGCAATGTAGTTACAAAAAGTTAAAAAAAACAACCCTGATTTAATATTTTTGATTGAAATACATGTTCTAGTAGAATTTTTTTCATTTTGGGCAACTTAATGATCTAGTTTATGAAGGAACTTTCCATTTTTCCATGAGGCCTTTCAGAGTTTGTTGAAGAGAAAAATCTTAACATTAGATGAGGGACTTTCGTGGACCGCCAGGGTTTCCACGTACCACAGTTTAAGAACCACTAGTCTAAGCCATTCAAAAAATTTGCTAAAAGACATTTTTTGTACTACTACGCTAGTGTGCTCCTTTTCCTTAAGATTTAAAGAAGTATATTTTGAATGTTGTGCCTTTTGCATAAACAAACCTTGTGCCTTTTCATCTACTCGACCTAGATTTGTGGGAGGTAATGACTGATGACCCCCACACACAAGCTAGCCATAATAAAAAAACCTATTTATTATCAATTATAATATTCAAAGACATTCTTACGCTAGGAAGGAAATCAGGAGTGATATATCGTAACCCTAAATCTTATGTGATTAAGCGCCTGGAATTCTAACTGCTTAGCTCTAAATTAAGTTATCCTATGAATCTCAACCTTCCTTACTTTATTTGAATAGTTAAACCCCGTTCTATAATTATGCGTCTAAGTCTAGATCCTTACCATAAGCTCACGGTGTTGAGCATCACAGCTTCCTTTTCCTCCTTCTTCTTCGCGATTACTAAACCTGTACTATATATCTATGAACTAATCTGAATATCAAAGTTTCCTCTTGAGAGGATTGGATGTGAAATAACTCAATGCTGGCCCCAAAGGTTCCCCAAGAGGATTAGTAGGGAAAACACGGTAAAGTTCTTTGAAAAAATTAACGTCATGACTTTATTTCCCCCCCCCCTAAAATAAAGGCATTAAACTTTTGCATTTTAAGTATTTGGGAGCATATTGCTTGAAGCAAATGTCTCTGATTGTAAATTAAATTTCACTTCAGTTTAATTAATAAAATAAATAAGGAGATAAATACAAAATAAAAACGTTTAAAAAAATCTGTGTGTTACTCTGCCTGGTTTTCTTCAATTTCCATTTCTACATTTTACTTTTATTTTTTTCCAATAAAAAGAAACAAAAATATTAGAACCAAATTTTTCATTACAAGATCTCCTGATCTATGAAACCTACATACTTGTAATTTGATAAGCATGTTTCTTTTGTGTAGTAGAAATCCTCTAAGAAGGGTTTGTACGGACTCAAAGGGGGCGGGAGTTGCAATGGGGTAAGGCAACACCTCCTAGATACAAGGCCTGGCTACTGAAATGAGAGAGGCTTGTGGCGTCACATATAGTAGGTATAGAAATCCCCCTGATTTGAAGTTCTCTTTACTCGCCTACGCCATTTTGATTGTTGCTCCTGTACAGTTCGCAGCTTTCTACATTTTTATTGCAGATTTTCAATTTATTTGTGATGATTTTGGATAAGATCATAAAAAAATGGTCTATACTTAGTTGTACAGAATTGCAATAGCAATTATAAAGATATTGGGACAGTACAAATGTTTGGATTCTCAAAAGAGGACTTTCTTCGAAAAAAAAATGGATACAAGCCATTTCAAGAAAAGATTTTGCTCCATCAAAGTATTCGAAGGTAAGTTTTTTAATTTTATTCTATTTATGGAAATTGTAATAATATCTTTATTTTAAAAGTCTACAAATAACTTTAATAGGTTGTTCGATAAGACCTTTGAAAATGTACTCATTTCTTTTTCTTCATGTGAGTTTCTTAAAACATTGGTAATTCATTTTTATTTATCTATAATGATAAAGGTGTTTTGTTTATGAAATAAATATTTTGTAGCCCTAATAAAATTTATGTTTTTAAAAATGAGCCCAAACAAGCATTGTTAATGAGACAAAAACTGTCTAGTGTTTTTGCTATTGCTGCTTTATTTTTGTGTCATTTACCAAATACCTTTTCCTAGAATCAACGAAAGTACCTTAAGTATTAATAGTTTGTTAGCAAAGAAAGCCCATTATGATATACAGCTCGTAGTCAATGTAAATATGGACATAAGCAACCATTTATTGTATATTTTGTATATTAATATGATGTGAGATACAAAATGCAAAACACATTCACAACAACAACTTAAAAACTAGCTGATTTTTGAACTATTCGGATGACTTTAAAAGTAAGAAAAAATAAAGCTGTAAAAGTAAGCTGAAAACAGATAAACATGACTCAGCGTTAACCTCACAATTCGTGAACTTCATAACTTCATTTTAAAAAAATCAAATTATCAGAGAAATTTTTGTTAATTCTAACAAATATTTTTTGTTGATGCAAAACAATATATATATATATATATATATATATATATATATATATATATATATATATATATATATATATATATATATATTTAATTTTATAGGTTTGTGAATTACACTTTTCGGATGATGCAATACGAAGATACACCAAAGGGGGTAATATTCTAGGGATGGTATATAACAGTGAATAAGCTGCTACTTCAGCATATGTGTTCATGATTCTAAGTCTTCTTTCTCTTCTTAAAGAAGTAGTTCATATAATCCAGTAAAAAAAAAATCGATGGAGAAAAATTGTTTGCTGTTGTTAAAAAAACTATCGTAGAGCTTGATGGTATGGGATTCAAAGTTATAGGTGTAGTTTCTGACAATAATTCTATAAATCGAAAAGCAATGTCAAACTTTTCTGTTGCTCCCAAATTGAGCATTGTATATCCACATCCTTCTGATTCTTCCAATCCTTTATTTTTTGTTATTGATTCAGTGCACATTTTTAAATGCATTCGTAACAATTGGATTAATCAAAAAAATGCAGGTCAATGGTTTTATTTTCCAGATTTTGAAGATCATAATAAGTTTCCATTATTAGAAGCAAATTTTTCTAAGTTTGCTTATGGTTTAACTTTGAAGGCTTTATGTCCTACAAATCTTGAAAAACAAAATGTGAAACTTGTGCTAAAGATATTTAATAATTTTGTTATTCAGGGGCTTCAACTATTAGGAGAGCAACATAAACTAATTAGTTATGAAACAACATCAATTTTTATTTCTTTAATTTGTACATGGTGGAAAATAGTTAATGTTAAAACACCTTTAAAGGGACAACATTTACTTGATCCTTATCAGCAACCGATTACTTTATCTCCAGACAACCAAACATGTGAATTCTTGCATAAAATTTTGTCATGGTTAGACTCGTGGAAGGGAAAAAAATTGTACTACTGGCACCCTTACTAAAGAAACACATCTTACTTTTATTCATACCACATACACTTTACTTGAAATGTCAAAATATTGCATTAACGAATTAAAATTTCAGTATTTTCTTCACGGAAAAATTCAAACAGATGCGTTAGAAAGTCGTTTTGGGAAATATAGAACACTTTCAGGTTCTCAATATTTAATATCAATTCGACAGCTTTATGAAGTAGAAGCTAAACTAAGAATGCAAAATTTTTTACCTCTAACTTTGGTTTCAAACGCATATGGCCAACTTAACTTAAAAGGCATTCATTTGGAAGATTCGTGTAATGAAAATCCTTTAGTCATCAGTATTGCATAATTTTAATATTACACTATCTGAAAAAGATTTTAGTGATGCTCAGCCGTATCTACCTGTTTTAACATATTTAGCTGGTGTTTGTGCTAGAGCAGCACTTAAAAAATTAAAATGCGACTTTTGTTCCAAATCACTTGTTCTTAATAAATCTTTTGAACTAAATTCTAACTATGATTTAATACGTAACTTAGACAGAGGAAGCTTATTGTGCCCTTCTCCAGATGTTGTTACAGCAGTGCTCTACAACTATAAAATAGTTCAGAAACTTCTTTCTAATGATTATGAAAATATGTTCCTTAAACAAAATAATCAACGTCAAATTGCCTCAGAAATATCGATTAGCTTGATAAATTCAAATGAATTTATGCATGTACTATGTATGGTACCAATAAAGTTTTATAACATATTTAATTCACATTTGCAACGATGTATAACTGCCTTTGGAAGAAAAAGTACCAAAGATTTACAGAAAGAAAAGTAACTGCGACAACAGTTGAATAAATTGTATAATCTATTTTATGTATGTATTTATTTTTCCTGTATATATCTATAATTATATAGTATAGATTTTTGTCTAAAAATATATTTGAAATTTATTTAATAATTCTTAATGCTGTGATTGTATTTGATACCAAAAAAGCTACTGTTTTTAAATTTGTTTGTCTTTTTTTTTTTTTTTTTTTTTTTTTTGCTTTGAAAAAATACCTACTTCATTAGCTAAATGAATTACATTTTTACATATGAGTGTATTATATTTTCTCTCTATATATATATATTTATTTTAGGTATATATCTATGATTTAATATATGTACAATTTATATAAAACATATATTTTTAACTTATTTTACGATAACCTGTTACATTGTTATTTATGGGAACTTTATTTTTTGGTAATTTTTAATGCTGTTATTGAAGAGAGTGAAGAATTTTTGCTTATTACTGTGCATGATACCAATAGTTTTAAAACATTTAATCTACATTTTTAACAATGCATAATTGAATAACTATTGTTGGAGGGAAAATATAGAAACATTTTAAGCAATGAAAAGTAACTGACAAATAGCAAAATAAACTGTGTAATCTGTTTCTGTGTACATATTTAATTTCATGTATGTATCTGTAATCATATATGTATGGATTTAATAAAAAATATTCTTGTCAACTTATTTTATGGTAATTTTTCATGCTGTTATGCAGACAGCAAACTTTTGTTTATTAATTTGATACCAATAAAGTTTTAAAACATATTTAACTACTTTTGAGAGAAAAAGTACTAAAAATTTAAGGAAAGAAAAGTGACAGACAAACAGCTAAATAAACTGTGTAATCTATTTTTAAGTATATATTTATTTTCCTGTATATATCTATAATTATAGAGGTGTAGATTTATCTACAAATATATTTGAAATTTATTTAATACTACTTGATGTGCGATACCAATAAAGTTACTGTTTTTAAATTTGTATGTCGGTTTTTCTTTTGAAAACTATTTCTAATTTTATTTTCCTCTTTGTAACTATTCTGAAAAAAAAATAAGAAGATAAATTTTAAAATTAAGAAATAATCATAGTTATGTAAAAAAAGAAATATACGAATACAAAAGGCTCTTATAATTTGCTACAATGTAATAAATGTGTTTATGTTCAACGCAATGCGTTCGTAGAAATGGATAATCATATACTTACAATTATTATTTAAATAGGAAAACTAATATTTACTCATGTTTTATGTACATGAAATACAATTTAATGATTAATTTATTAATTTTTTTTAATCTCCTGTAAAAAAAAAGAGTATAGTTAGTTTATAACAAAAAGTATTCAAAAAAATGCATCGGAGAAGCTCCGTAGGCGATGGACGATTTCTCCCTACTAGTAGTGACGTCACAAATCAGTGGCCAGGCCTTATATCTACGAAGGGCTGGTTAAGGGGGAATTATATTTGAATTTCCCTTCTCTTAATTGAGTTAAAGTATTGGTCTGACAGACTTAAAATTTGGAGAACAGATTTCTTTTATTGAGTGCCTAGAATGGCTTTCTTAGGGAAATTGGCTCCCAGGGGTGATTGCGAACGTATGAATAAAAGAAATTCTCATAATTGATCTTATAGACCTACGAACTTAAAAATTTGGGTAGAGATTCGCTAAATTCAAGTTCTGCCGTTTTTAAATCAAGATGCTAAGACTATTAAGAATATTTTTCGATAAAATTGAAAGCTCAATTTCTAGACTTTACAGTTATCAATAACACACTTCAAAACAATATATAGTCCATCAAAATCATGAAACGCCTCCGCGAAGCGAAAGTGTAGCGGTTAATATGAATATGTATGCATATGTGTGTGTGTAACAGCACTTGAATTGGGGTTGAGTTTGTATGGTTATTTCAATTATTGCTATAATTCAGCATCTTTTAGCTTAGATTACGAATGGAGGGTGATGTGTGAGAAAGTTCGGTTTAAATAGAATTATTGAAGGAGTTCTGAAAATTAATATATGTGGCAAAAAAGAAAAAAGATTGAATAATTAGTAGAATTTTGGTTACGTTTAAAATCTTCCCCATCCCCCCAGTTTTAAAAGGGAGTCACTGGCGCAGGCTTCCACATTTATAAAAGTAGTCATCAATTAATTTTCATAGTACATAAAATCAGCACTTATATGAAATCACATATAAAGATTCAATTAATAGAAATAGTAATAAAAACAAAACAATAGCAATGAACAAAACGGTAATACATCTGAAGCGTTAATTGATATTTAGAGTACAACTAGAGTATCGTATCTTATTTCCTACCAGAACAGGAGTTAGACTTTTCTTCCTGTACTTTTTTTAGATTAGTGTTAGATTTTTGCTTTTTCTAGCATATCAGTAATCTATTTGTTGTAAATACTGGAAAATATTATATTACCAAAATTAAGCGATTAATTGACATAAAATGTGCAATAAATATATAGGGTGTATTTTTAGAGGTATAGAACTTTAAATTGCAATAAAACAACGATGTATTATTCGATTGACATGAATTTTTTTTATTCGAAAGATAATCTTGTGGCATTACATTTTAAATAAGAATTCTGGCATAGGACTGCCACGGCTGGCTCGGATGTAGTCCAATCTGAACGTCCAATTTTCGATGACTTTTTCCAACATTTGTGGCCGTATATCGGCAATAACACGGCGAATGTTGTCTTCCAAATGGTCAAGCGTTTGTGGCTTATCCGCATAGACCAATGACTTTACATAGCCCCACAAAAAATAGTCTAGCGGTGTTAAATCACAAGATCTTGGAGGCCAATTCACAGGTCCAAAACGTGAAATTAGGCGGTCACCAAACGTGTCTTTCAATAAATCGATTGTGGCACGAGCTGTGTGACATGTTGCGCCGTCTTGTTGGAACCACAGCTCCTGGACATCATGATTGTTCAATTCAGGAATGAAAAAGTTAGTAATCATGGCTCTATACTGATCACCATTGACTGTAACGTTGTGGCCTTCATCGTTTTTGAAGAAGGATTTCACCAGCCTATAAAGCGCACCAAACAGTCAGTTTTTCTGGATGTAACGGTGTTTCGACATACACTTGTGGATTAGCTTCACTCCAAATGCGGCAGTTTTGATTGTTGACGTAGCCATTCAACCAGAAGTGCGCTTCATCGATAAACAAAATTTGCTTATGAAAATCGGGAACAACGGCAATCTCGTTTTGGGCCCATTCGACGAATCTACGCCTTGCTTGATGATCGTTTTGATGAATTGCCAAAACAAACTGAGAATAAATCACTTGACAGCTGTTAAATCGGTCGCCATCTTGGAAAGTAATGCCTACTTAAACTTCTATACCTGAAAAAAAAAACACTCTTTACAACTACTAATGCCGAATAATGTGCATTAATAAATCTATTTTTGCATAAATGTATTTTAATATTGTACCATCCACTGTTACCAAGCCTTGTCGATAGATAAATCACTTAAGTATCTCCTTTGCGCATGCATGTTTTGGAGCCCTTCTCTTTTCAGACATTAGACCAGTGATTCCCAAAGTGGTCTATATAGACCCCCAGGGGTCTATGACAATCTGCAAGGGGTCCACGACAGCAAAAAAGTAATTTTGGTGTCTATGAGGTGTAAATGGGGGGTCTACGACCGTGGTTCTCATTAAAACAGATCGTGACTTTAATTTTAAAAGAAAATGGAAACCAGATTTTACCTATTTTTTACTAAATTTATTGAGGTTGTAAGACATTAACCCGTGGGTGTTGCCCTACTTCTACATTATCCTCGCGACCTAGAGATGTGGGAGTGAATGTAGAACCAGACGTTGCCATAATCTTAATATCTCTTTATTAAGATCTTAACTTAAACAATATACAGGAGATATAAACAATACGAGACAATATGAGATTAGGATATTATTATTCAAACCAAGTGAATCTGTGGTGAGGAGACACACAATACGTATTACCAAATAATCGCATCATTGACACACCACTATGTTTAACTTTACTGTTTAATCCTAATCTCAATAAACACACTGTTTCTTACCTTTCTATCTGGGGTAAGCAGCAATTCGCTTGAATCCTAACTGACGTCTCTTAAACTCGAGTGGAATGGTATCCACGTTTAACTTGAACGTACTGGCACGGATATAATAAATCTTGAACGCGGGGTTGCCTCTCACTTTAGCTTAATCACTTGTACACATAGACATCGTATAATCACTTCCCGTAGCCACCCCGCGAACGCTAAACTTCTACTATTTATGAGGTTGCTAATTTGCATTCTCACATTTCACTTCTTGAGTTGGTTGGAAAGAATTGCCATTTTGGCCCCAAAGAAACCTAAAAGGAGATTTAGTGGAAATCGCGATGAGCCCGTCACAAGGTTAATATGAAGTTATAAGGTGACAGCATAAATTTTACAGAAACAAGGACCAGCATTTCAGAGTTTTTTGACAGAATTAAGCTAAAGGAGTTTAATATTGGACCTCGCGAATTTTCCTAGTTTCTCAATTGGCCGCATGCATCCGCGAGGAAAATGACGTATTAACCTACGTTAAATATTTAAATTCCCTTTATTCAGATTTTGAAATTAGGTTTGAGAATGAATTTACTTGGTAATTACCACAAAAGGCAATGAATTCATGGGGTCACATTGAAAAAAAAACAAGAGAACTGATCAGAATGGGCAGTAACGGAGATCTTAAAAAAAGTTTAGAAACAGATGTCAGCAATTTTGGCTTTAAAGAGGCTTACCTGTTATTCATATCGAATTATGGAGTATTGTGAGAAAGTTTTTAATTGTTTTTTCTACTGAGAAAGTGGTTCAGCGTGATTGTCTGCTGGACTCTACTAACCGAGGAAATTTAGGGTTAAATCCGACAAGATTCATTACGAATGTGGAAAATTTGTTATTGAAGCACCAGATTCATCCCCTGTCATTATAAACATTTCTTTGGTAATCAGTTATTTTATGTATCACTTAAATTTTAAATTAATTAACTCGTGTTTCTTAAGCTTTAAACTATGCTTCACTATAGTTAGAAATTTAAATCATTTAAAGTAAGCAGCTCTGCACCCCAGCTGCTATAAACACATTTAAGTTGATAAATTTGGAAAAATTCAACATTACGTAAGCTAGGGGTATACCCCAAGTCGAAAAACATGGCAAAGGAGTCTATGAGACAAAAAGTTTGGGAACTTCTACATTAGACGCTAAAAACACGAAGAAGGCGCCTCGTTTTATGAGAAGATAGATTGCTGAGAGACGATGAGATTGAACGATGAAAAGTCCACTTGACATCATTTAACCATAACTTTCTTGTAAATAATTGGTAAATATTATAACCGTAATTAAACAAAAAGGTAATTCAAAATGCATTAATTTGTTATGCTGTACATCAAGTGAACACGACATTAATAAATCTACTCTAGCATAAATGTGCGTCAACAAATCTACTTTGGAGCCATCGTCTAAAGTTCTTATACTGTCGCATACGAATTTCATTCAGTGTTCCCTGAAAATATTAAAATATGAGGACAAATATAATAAAATAATGAATAATATTGAAAGGTTTATAACAAGACAAGAAAAATTTCAGGGAAAAGAGAACCCGGTTATATATGCGGCTGTCATATCGAAGCCCACAGTTTCAAAAGAAAGATAAAAATAAAGTGAAATTAAATTAAGGTGGTGCTAAATAAATTAAAAATGGAAAAATTCATTGGTAAAAAAATAATTCAATGCTTGTTTTTCTTGTGCTTTTCAGTTACGACAAAAAATACATAAAAAAAAAATCAAGTCGATTTCTACTTAGGTCAACAGAGAGAAATTGTTTTTAGTTATTTTTTATTAAATAATTAAAAATAATATAAATATGTATCTACATAAGACAGAATCACATTATTAAGTGGAAAATTTTTTCTCCCTAATAAAACTAAAATTAATTAATTTTATTTTATTAATGAATTAATATTTGAAAAAATTGTATTAACATCAAGTGTCATCCATTACAAGTTTTAAAAAAATGTATTTGAACTTGAGTGGATGAATAGAAAGTATTGTGTTAACGATTGAAAATTTGAAGAAGATATATAAATATATATAGGGAGAGTGTGAACTAGTATTAGGAATTGAAAAATCAGTATATCCGTTGTATTAGTTCATTATATGTGGCAATTTCCCTAAAAACTAAAATTTTCACTCCCTCATATTGGTTAAGAATGGTTAAAAATTCTTCGTAAGTAAATTTTAAGTTACCCATTACACGCCTGAGGGTATATTTAACGACTTTCATTCCGGCCTCCCACAGGCCTCCGTGATTTGGAGCTTTTGGTGGAATAAAACTTCTCTCACAACACGTTCTTCACACATAAAATTACACAAATTACTGTCTCAATTACTCATAATTTCTCTTTTTAACTCTAATTGTGTGTCAACAAAATTAGTAGCGTTGTCTAAGAATATACTCTTCGATTTTCCTCGTCTACTAAAAATCACTTTAAAGCTGCAATGAAAGCTTCACTAGATAAATCTGTAACTATTTCGAGGTGACTCGCCTTTGTTACCATGCACATAAGAATGCACACATAGACTTTATTTAAAACTCCTTTTCTTTGATTAGGATATTAATTCTAGTAGTGTCCACACAAACATCTATTCCCACTTTACGAAAAGGAAAACTCTGAGAAATTCTCTAGGCTGAAAATTGACCCACAATTTGTGAAGATGTCACGGGTTTTGCCTTAAAACATATTATACAGTTATTTAAAAGTTTTTTACACATATTAAGAACCATTTAATGGCCAGAACCTTTGTCTGACAATAGACAGTAAAGTTTGTGGATCAACATGCTAATGTCTCTTGTGAGTGATTTCAAGAATTAAATTTGTTAATCTGTGATTATTAGGAAGAATTATCTGGTGGGTTTTTTTCTATCAAAACACAAATTACTGTGTGCCAGTCCACCTCCTACTCGTAGCACATTTTCACAATCTAGAAATAGTGAGAGATTTTTAATCTTACTTCGAGAGTTAACCATACCCTATTACTGAACAAATCATTCATTTCCGAGTTGAATCCCATTTCCTGGACCAGTTTCACAAGGGTAATTTCAGTTCATTGAATTTGAAACATCTCGTTATTGGCACAGTTTGTTTGTTGGAGGGGTTTTTGCAATTATTGATAAACCTGTAAATAAAACTAAAAACACATAAAATTTTTTGAAAATTATTATATAGAGAAAGGATATTGTTCGAAAGGTTGTCTGGTTTTCTCTCAGAAGGTATCAATTCCTCCAAATAGACACTTTCATCACTAAGTTGCACATTGTCACTCTTAGGGATAGTACTTTCTTCATGAAGGAAACTCGGTCCATTCCACCACTTGTCAGAGTTCATCAGTGAATTAGCACTGATACCTCTCGTTAGAAGATCCAATGGGTTATCTTTTCTAGGACAATGATGCCTTGAATCCTTGTCTGTTAAAGATTGTATCTCTTTCACACGGTTGGCGACGAAAACCTTCCATCTGCTGGGACCTTGAATCCAACTCAAGGCTATTGTCGAATCTGTCTAACAGTAGTTAGTTGTAGATAGTTTCTCTCATTGAGGACATGTGAAACTTCTTTCGCCAATCTCGCAGCAAGCAATACTCCCATTAACTTCAAACGTTGAAGGGTTAATGACTTTAAAGGAGCCACTCGGATTTTTGGAAGCTAAAAGATGTACCGAGATTTTGTTAGAAATTTTCAGTCTAATATACGAAACAGCTCCATATGGTTTAATGCTAACATCTGAGAACGTGCGTATTTCACACTCCGGAGAGTTCACACTAGCACACTACAGGGCACATTGAAGAATCCAAAGTTCACTTAAGGAAGACACTTCCGAACACCACTGTTCAAACTTCTCTTTAATATCTGGCAGCAACTCTTCGCGCGTACCGGTCTGTTTTTCTTTGCCATATTCTTTGGAACAAAACTTTAAATCTTATGGTGAAGGGGGACACAAATCCCAAAGGATCAGATATCCTGCCTGCAGTCATCAACAAAAATCGTTTCGTGTTCTTTCTTTTTTGAAGGACGTCCAAGAGACCGTTTAGACGAAGATTAAGATAGTCATTTTGAGGATGCCATAAAAGCCCAAAACACGATGTGGATGGTTCACGAAATCGTTTATATTTAAATTATCAAAATGCTCCAAATGCCATTGTTTCATTAAATCACAGTCATTCGAAATCCTCATCTACAAGTTCGTTCCAGCTTCACTCATAATTTGTGTCACTGTGCTCGACAAATCAAATGCTGACTTTATATCATCTTCAAGTGACGAGATCGTCCACATCAAAGCAAAGATCAACAGTCCGCACAGTATCGGGATATTTTTCCACGGATTTCTTTATATGTGTCTTAATAGTTGTAGGCAAAAAAACGGAAACGCGTTCACACCAAAAAGAACTCCATTAAATCTATACACCGTCATCAATAAAGAACCGTATTGCGTCTTTATCCATTGGAGCTAAAGAAATAGGAAGAACTGTCTTCTCCACATCAGCCAAAATAGATATTTTATTCGAACGGAAGGACGTCAGCAAGTCTAAAATACTGGGGCTCGAATTGACTCCTTGGGAAAGGCAGTCATTTAATGAAAATTGTTTTTCTTCACGGGCAATACCGACAAACACTATTCTCAGTTTCGTTGTGAGAGATTTGTTTTTTATTATCCCTTGGTGAGGAAGATAAAACACTGGATTATTCGTTGAAATAAAAGGATTGTTACCTTCTCAATTATTCCCTCATCTAAATAATTCGTTAAAACATTGCAATGCTCAAAATACAACACTTCATCACTTTGCATTTTTCTCATAAAACTTCCGAGACGTCTTTTCACTAAATTAAAACTATCACTCAACTTATTACAATCTCTTTTTCACGGGAGTTCTACCTCATATCTACCATTTTTAAAACGCACTCTCTGCTTAAACATTTCTGAACTAATGTCCTCCTCACTACTACAATTATTGTCTTTGATACCAATCGATTCCAACTCCCAAAAAGAGTTTAATGTTGTGTTTAAATCACTATCTCTAATTAATCCACGGTGAATATTATTATCCCTTACTTCACCTCCTACACTTCTGCTAGCGACATATCCGAACACAGTATTTTGGAAAAGTAATAATAAATAATAAATCTGGCCTGGTATCAGTGATTCGTAAAATATTTCCGCGGCTAACAACACATCAATTTTACCAGGAACATTAAATTTATAATCCGCAAGCTTAATTTCATTTAGTATATCTAATGAAACATTTATTATTTTGGACGGAGTCAAATCAGTTATCTTTTTTACAACTAATAAATTTATCTCTTTTTTGAAACTTAAATCGGGATTATACTTGTGTCTGACGTCATAGTAACACGATAAATGCAATCACGTGTTTCTAGCTAATCAGTTATGCGTGCAGCTGTTGCCAACTTTTGCTTTTTACAGAAACTTCCTTTTACGAGGTATAACATTTGTCAACAGTAATAATGCACATGAGTAAACGAAATGTATCTGATTTAAAAGAAAAAGCATAATGTAAAAATTTTTGTTTTGAAAAATGTTTTTAAGAATCTTAATATTTGAGCATCTTTGCCCTATTATGAAATTTAAAATTTTTTCAAAAGTTTACTAGTAGAACAAGTAAGAGTCTAATGTTGGTTTCGAATACAGAGAGAACACGTGATTGCTTTTATCATGTAACCGGCATTAATTATAAGCCCCCATTATCGATAAATACTTCAATTCAGTTATTGTATAAATGATTCCCGATTTCTGTCTCCTGGAGTGGAATGCATTGGGTAGTTGACTTCTTTGTCAAATCTTTCTTGTTTTCAATAGTTGTCATCGCGTTTTTAAAAGCATCTACATAGACATGGCAAGGGCAGTTTGCAAGGAATAAAATCGAAAAAAGGCTTAGAAATTAAACTGTACTTACACGTACACACATTCTTAAGTCCAATTTCGATATTTTTTTAAAGAATATTTAGAGCAGTGATTTCCAATTCCTGGGGGTCTATATGGACCCCTAGGAATTTATGACGGCCTGCAAGGGGTCCTCGTCGAAGAAAAAATAATTTGAGGGTTCATGAGGTGTAAATGGGGGTCTACGATAGCTTAAAACCAGATCGTGACTTTAATTTTAAAAGGAAATTTTATCGTGTAAACCAGATTTACCTATTTAACAGCTTTATTTACTAAATTTAGTGGGGTTAATTAGAAATAAGAAGTCAGCATAAATTTTATTAAAAAAGGACCATCATTTCAGTGTTTCTTGCCAGAATCGAGCTAAAGGAATACAAAACTGGACGTCGCAATTTTAGTTTCTCAATTTGTCACAGGACAATCTGCCAGGAAAATGAAGTTTTAACCTATGTTCAACATTTAAATGCCCTTATTCAGGTTTTGAAACTAGGTTTGCGAATATTTTGACTATGGTAATATAACATTAGGTAATGAATTCATGTAGTCACATTGAAAAAAAAATGTCCGATTACAAAATGAACTGATTTTAATAGCCCGAACGAAGATCTTAAAGTAAAGTTTAGAAATAAATGTCAGCAATTTTGTTCTTAAAAGATATACCTGTTATTTATCCCGAATTATTGAACATCTCAAGAAACTTTGCAATTGCTTTTCCGAGAGAGGAGGAGTTTCAGCGCGCTTGCCAATCTCAAAAATAAAAGCTAATAAAAAAAAGGGAGTTAAACCTGAAAAGATTAAGGTATCCGACTACGTTCGGAACCGTGATTTTAAAAAAGCGCATAAATGGATAATTTCCATGATATTTAGTGTCACTCAGATTAGAATACATGCATAAAATTGTTTTAAGGACATTTTAACAAAAAAAATTTATTTAAATATAATATTTTGGCAAAAAATTTACTAAGAATGGTCTTTTTTCCAAATGTTCTCCTTTTGTAAAAAGGATTTTTTCCAAATGTCTCCTGTTTGATCACTATACCCGGGATAGCTCAGTAACACACCTCACACATGGACTGTAAAACACTCTCTATTTTTATTCACTTAAACACATAGTAACTGGAGATACACAGACAGTAGCGCCGTCTGGCGCACGGTTTTTTTAGAGAAAGTTCATGCTTGCGATTCTCCCCTGCGTTGACATGTAATACATTCAAAAGTAACACAAATTACAATAAAACATTAAACGATAAAATACTATAGGATTACGTAAAACAAATTAAGGGGTACATATAAAAATTCTAATACACAATATTCAGAGACAAAATTCAAACTGGCATAGGTAAAAGACAAACTCTTGAAATGGCTCTTTTATATTCTCAAAATTATGTTTTTACTTTTAAAACCCTTATTAGTGCATCACTGCCACTATAAATCTCAGTGATTCTCCCTAAAGGCCATTTAAAGGTTGGCATATTGTCTTCAGTGAGAACTACCAAATCACCCACCTTAACTTTTGTTTTTTAAATTGCCATTTATTGCGCTGTTGTAAATCACTAAGATAACATCTGTACCACTTATTCCAAATTAGTTGTACTAGTCTGGTTATCCGTTGTCATTTTTAAGGGAATTCTCTTTTAATTCAATTAAATTGGGCTCGACTACAGAAGTCATAGATCTCCTTATCAAAAAATGGGCTGGAATTAAAGCGTTCAAGTCATTCGAATTGCTCGATAAAGGGCACAGTGGCTTGGAGTTTAAAATTCCCTTTATTTTTATACAAACAGTTAGAAATTCCTCATAGGTTAAATTTGAGCCACTGACAACTCTCCTAAGATGGTACTGTATTGACTTGACCGAAGCTTCCCAAAGACCACCAAAGGATGGCGCTCTAGGTGGTATAAACTTCCATTCTATACCCTCAGCAGATAAGAAACCTGCTAAATTATCATCTGAATCCTCAATAAGTTTTAGAAATCTCTTAAGCTCTTTATTGGCACCTACAAATGTTTTCCCATTATCGGAATACAATTTAGTACATTTACCTCTGCGACTAAAAAATCTTTTTAATGTAGCAATAAAAGCATCAGATGTAAGATCCGACACAATTTCTATGTGAATCGTTTTAGACACAAAACATACAAATACACAAACATAAATTTTATGCAAAATTTCTTTTCTTTGATTTTTGTACTTGATCATGAATGGGCCACAAAAACCCACACCAGAACAGTTGAACGGGTAATCTGGGACTACTCTATCAAGGGGTAGATTACCCATTAGCTGTGTGAGAAGTAACAAGGGGTCGGCTTTTAAAACAGACAAGGCACTCATGCACTATTTTTCTGCATAATGAACGACCATTTAATGGCCAGAACTTTTCCCTTACATAGTGTAGAAGAGAAGAAGCACCAGTATGCAGATTCTTTCTATGGAAATAAGCAATTATTTGAACAGTTAAATTAGGATTTCCTGGTAAAATTGCAGGATGTTTATTGACATATGGTAAATCTGAATTACTCAGCCGTCCTCCAACTCTTAATATTCCATCACTATCTATAAAGGGGTTTAAATTTCTAAGTTTACTATTAGGTGAGACAACTCCTTTACTTTGTAAGCTCTTAATCTCATCCAAAAAAACCTGTTCTTGGACCATTCTAATCAGTTTAGTTTCTGCTTGGTCTATATCTGTAGCAGAAAGGGGACCACTCAATGTTAGTTTACGTTCGTTTACATTATTACTAAATCTTAACACATAACTAAATATACGAACAATTTTTATATAACTATTACTTTTACATAATAAAGTAGATAAAATAGAAGATGCACAATTAGTTGAAACACAAACACTAGATGTAATTATATCAGAACTCGAACCAGTTTTCAGTTCCTTAGAATACTCGCATTCCTTAACAGATGACAAACTTGTTTCTTCACTTGACAACTTACCTTTTTCATGGAATTGTGGACCATGCCACCATAACCATAAATTTGGAAGGTCACAAGGGCGCAATCCCCGAGACACAAGATCTGCTGGGTTGAGAACAGATGACACATAGTTCCACTGGAAACCTTCAGTCAATTCTTGCACCTTGGTGACACGATTGGCTACGAAGGTTTTTAAACGATCGGCAGGGGTGTATTTAACCATGCCAATGCAATAGTTGAATCCGTATGTAGCACAATATCACTTATGTTTAACCTCAAGGTGGAACGTATTTTCTTGACGAGTTGAGCTAATAAAACACAGGCACAAAGCTCGAGTCGAGGTATGGAAATAACTCGAATTGGTGCAACACGAGATTTGCTGGCAAGAATGCTCACTTTGGCAGCACCGTTGTGAAGAAAACACTGTAGGTAAACGACCGCTCCGTAGACCGCTTCAGATGCATCCGCAAATCCTTGGAGAACGATTCTAACATTATTGTCAGCCATAATAAATCTGTTAATTTTCACTTCCTCGATACATTTTAGTGTTGTCACAAATTCTCTCCACTCGTTGGCAATTGAATTAGGTAACACATCATCCCAATCCAGCTTACAATGCCATAATTGCTGCAGAATCACCTTTGCTTTCGCAATCACTGGGTCTAAGAAACCCAAAGGATCGTATAGCTTAGCAATTACACTTGAAACTTCACGTTTTGTATATATATGTTTAGCTGAAACAGATACCTTAAACACAAAACAATCTTCAAATGGCTTCCAACTAATTCCCAATGTCTTCACAGATAAGTCAATGTCAGTAGAAAATGAATGCTCGATGTCTGATGACAACGAACTATTTAATAACTCAGGAGAATTAGATGACCACTTATGAAGGTTCATTCCACAAGATTGAAGGGCATCTTTCAGTTGCGATTGCAATTGTTGAGCAGTCTCCAAATCCGGCACTCCGCTCACAATATCATCCATGTAGGTATCATATAACAGGGTTTCAGAAGCTAAAGGAAATCTCGATTTTTCATCCTTCGCCAACTGCTGCAGGGTTCTTATGGCAAGGAAGGGTGCGTTGGACAGCCCGTAAGTGACAGTCTTTAGTCGGTACGTTAAAATTTCTGCATCTAGTCCATGTTTCCATATAATGCGTTGCAAATCCTGCTGATCAGGATTTATTAATATTTGCCTGTACATCTTTTGGATGTCAGTCGTAAAAGCAAATTTGTGTCTTCTAAAACGAGATATTGTCTCAAACACATCTTCCTTCACTTCACCTTTCAATAAAATGTCATTAAGGCTTATGCCTGTTGTGGTGGGGGATGAAACATTAAAGACGATTCTTAGTTTAGTAGTCAGTTTTTCAGGGCGTAATACACCATGGTGGGGTATGTAGTAATGTGTGGGTGGTTCACTTGACTCAACTACCCTTTCCAAATGACCTAACTCCTCATACTCCTTCAAAAATTCTGCATACAACGATAAATAACTAGAATCCCTAGATAACCGTTTTCACAATGAATTAAGTCGCCTAATAGCAATATCTTTGGAGATTCCTAAAGATTAGACGGATTTTATTTAATGCCATCGATACTACATACCTACCCTCACAATTCCTGTTATGAGTGCGCACAAAATGATCCTCACACAAGGATCTGTATCAACCTTAGGCTCTATGTGAACATCCTCAATTTTGCAGAATTTTTTGTGTTTTGTTTAAATCGTCATCAACAATTAATCCGCAATGAACGCGATTCTCTGTAACTTGTGTGTGTGATCTACACTTCCACTTACAACACAACCAAACACCGTATTTTGTAACACTAAATGCGAATTATCACAATAAAATTTTCCAGGCTTTAACAATTCGTAAAAGATTTCTGCACCAAGTGCCATATCAATTCTATCTGGTATATTAAATTTATCATCAGCTAAGGGCACAAACTCTGAAACATTAACATCTACATCAATCACCTTGTTTGAAATGAGATCTGTAATCTTATTAACTACTAACAACATTAACTCACTCTCAAAAGTTTTGGCTTTATTTGCAACTGAAGTTTTAACGCAATTTCTAACAAGCATAGAAGCATCATTAACACACGAAACCACTGTATTTATTTTCTCCATTTTCAGCTGCAACTTCTCAGCACATGCCCTCGTACATAAACAAGTCTGCGATCCTACATCTAACAAGAATCTGACCTCCACCCATTGAGAGTATTTATTTTTAACAAAAGTGCCTGAACAGTACTCAAAAACACATTCTTTTTAGTCTGCCTTTCTCAAATCCAGTCGCCACAAACTGCGATTGTGAATTTTCTTCAACTTATCTTTCAATCTGCCGTGGAACAAAAGTAGAAGCATCCAAATTTAAATTACTAGTGGGAGTGGGACTCTTAGTTTTGTCACGTGAAAAATGAATCAAGCTATTATGAGGTCTAAGGCAAAAACAATTTTTCTCTGAACGGCATTCCTTCAATTTATGAGGTAAAAAACAACGAAAACAAAGATTATTCCGTTTAACTACCTCTACTCTATCCTCAACTGACATTTTCTTAAACTGATAGAACTTAGAAAGGGGATGAAAATTATTACCCTTACACAGAACGCAATTTGTTTTAGTTTCGGCCACAAAAACATTCGACGAGTTTCTCTCTTGCCGCCAAGTGCCAACCGTTTGCCTTCTATTTCCATCTGTTTTGACTCCTCTCCCTGGATTTCTGCTCATTAAATCATTCGAAACCTTTCCTCTCGTGGATAAATAAACATCACATTCCCTCCCAAGCTGTTGAGGCTTGAAATATGTTTCTCCCTGTTTCGTTGCAATATGATTCATCGTATCTCTATCTAGCGTTTCGAATATTTTATCTGAAATTATTAGATCACACAAAGAGCGTAATTCATTAACTTTATGCAACCGACAATAATAATCGAAAGTTGCACTTAAGCGGGAAGCAAACTGAACATAGTTTTCGGATGGTAGTTTACGAGCCGTTTTAAAGTTACTCAGACATTCTTGAGGCGTGGGTTCAAACTCACTTAATATTAATTCTTTAATTTTAACATAATTGCTTAAATCCTCTTGACTCACATATGTTAGCAAATTATTGACTCTTTCTCGTAAAATATTTAATAGAGTTTCGGCTTTTAGCTCATCACGCACGGATTTGATTTGAAATGCCTTTTCTAAAGAAAGAAAAAATAAATTAAAGGACTCTGACCTAACCGGTACTTGAATTGTCAAAGTTTTAATGTTTTTTACCAAACTCTCCAATTTATCAGGTTGGAGCTTGGTTCTCCACTTTCAAGAGTTTGAGGATTTTTTTCGAATTCCTTCCTAACTTTCGCCAATTCTAATTGTTTTTCAATCTGAGATAATTTATTTTTTTCTAATTGACTTTCAGCCTCGCACTCATTTTTCTCAGCCTCTTGTTTACTTTTCTCTAAAGCATTTTCAACAAGACTACGCACAAATTCAATATCATTTTTATACACGGCACTTGATTCAATTAACTTTTTTAAATCTATTATTTTAGCTTTGCTAGGAATCACCAAATCCATTTCCACAGCAACCGAGATAAGCTCGTCTTTCTTTAGATTTAATTTCAACGCCATTTTTAAACTTATTTTGTCACAACATCTACACAATATACACTATTTTCAACCAAAAAGCATTTGTAATATGCTATTCACAACCTCAGAACTAAACGCACTTCTCGGAAATGAAAGCACCTAAATTACACTATTGAGAATAGGAAAGTATACAAAAACACACAACAAGAATATCACAATCAACACAAAATCTACAAACACTAATTTCAACCATGATATATATCCGTTAAAACTATTCAACCATTAACAACAACTTTAGTGAACACAACCAAATAATTCCTAAAACCATCATCAAAAATAGAGAAACTCACCTATTCACAAATTTCACCACCAAATCCTCAACTAATAAAGCACAAAAACCATAGTTGCTTGTTGAACGCCGGGAAGTTGGACCAAAATGTTTGATCACTGCACCCGGGATAGTTCAACCTCACACATGGACTATTTTTATTCACTTAAACACATAGTAACTGGAGATACACAGACAGTAGCGCCGTCTGGCGCACGGTTTTTGCGACAAACATGAACAGGTTCTATTCTAATAACATTTTGCCTGTATATAGCTCAGACCTCTCTACAGAGGCTCAACTAAAATTTTTGAAAAATTCACATTATTTTCAGAGTTACCACCCACTGAAAAGGTTATTGGTGTTTTTTTCTTAAAATTGCTCCCCCCTTTTTTTCGTAAAATATGAATAAATCCACTTCTAAGTTATATATTTAAAAAATTCTAGTTGAGCCTCTGTAGAGAGGCCTGAGCTATATACAGACAAAATATTATTATAATAGAACTATTTTTCACAAAAGGAGAACATTTGGAAAAAGGATTATTCTAAGTTAATTTCTTGCCAAAATATTGTATTTAAATAAATTTTATTTCTCGCAATGTCCTTAAAACAATTTAATGCATATATTCTAATCTAAGTGACACAAAATATCATGAAAATTATCCATTTATGCGCTTTTTCAAAATCACGGTTCCGAACGTATTCGGCTGCCTTAAAGCCAAATGTTAAAAATTTGTTTTTGAAGCAACAGATCCACCCCTTCCCCATTAAAAGCCTTTGTTATTTTATGTAACAATTATTTCATAAATTAATTAAATTTTAATTTAATTAATTCTCATATGTTTCTTAAGTTTTAAACACTCTACTTAACTACAGTTAGAAATATAAAACATTTAAAGTAACTAGTGCTATACTAACTGTCAAAAAACTTTTAAGTTGATAAATTTGCAAAAATTTAAGATTAGGTAAGTAAGGGTCAACACCAAAACGAAAAACATTGCAAGGAGACAAAAAAGTTATGGAGCTTCTGATTTAGAAGCATTCTTATTTTTGCATATAGAAGAATTAATTTATGATACATATCAATACTCACACCAAGAATATTTGTAAATCTTCTACATTTATAGGAGGCAAAAGTTTTTTCATAATTTTGTATTAATATTATTGGAGCTGTATGATTCTTACCTAACGGTTTTCTTATCCCAGAGAAAATCAATTGTGTGTTTTGTCCAAATTTATACTTCGATAATTTTAATTTAATATTTTATGTTTTGCAAGTTTGGAGAAAAAATTCTTCTAAATATTTAGCATGTTCTTCAAGCGAGTCTGAAAATACAAGAAAATCATCAAAATAATTTAATAGAAATTTTATATGATGCGTATATATATTTAACCCTCCAAGCGGATAGCACAGAAAATTCCGTCATTGTAAAGATGCTTCGAAAATGCACTGCACGGGTTTTTCTACTTCAAGTAACGTTTTCAAAAGCGGATTAACCGCACTTTTCTGAAATCCTTTCCCCCTTTTAAAGGTTTAACATCTTGAAAGATAATTAGGGACGGTGGAAGCAATACAGCAGGACACTGATATCAAGTTTTATGGCTCGACGGGAACCCCGTGTTTTGACCCTGGAGCAATCGAAAAAAATCGGGGGGAAATTTCTTTACACCCCAGGAAGTGTTTGTTTGTTAGCTGGTATTTTAAAAGTTTTGAAAAGTCCCAACGCATAAGTAAAATATGTTACAATTCCCTTTTGGTTTCATATTAATTTGAAACTGTAACAAGTTGGGGCGTGTCAGTGCAATCTGCTATTTTATATAGTTCGACAAATTATCTTTTCTTAAGTATATTCTTTCGCTTCATTTTTCTTATTTTAATCAAAGCTTTCAGTTTTTGAAACATGATTATTTTATTATAAGATGCCAAAAAAATTAATAAAACACCAAACTCTTTAAAATTTGAAACCTTTTCAATTTTCATATCACTAAAAATGAATAAATTTAAACTTCATCAAATAATTCGAAACATTTTCTTACACTTTGATAAAAATAATAACGAAAAAAAAACTAATTAAGATTTATTAGTTTTTTTTTAGATTTCAAAGCCCAAGTGTTCAGGGAAGTTTAAGTACAGTGCCTAGTTATATATTGTTAAAATACACCGAATTATAATTGAATTTTAAGTGCTTGAACTTCAGTTTACATCAAAGACAACATGAATGAAGATTTTCCCACATTTTTTTATAACTTGAATGTTTGCATAAATGGTAATCAAAACTATACGGAAACATTTACAGTAGACATTTATGCATATAAATAAACATAAGAATCAATTTTAAATTCGAGCTATTCAAAAACATTAGAATTATTCTTCAAAAATATCTATTTATGCAAAATACCTCAACATTTCTTTTTTTATAGGCTAACAGAATAAGTAATTAAAATCTGGATATTTTTTGAAATCTCGACCGTATAAGCCTAGAAATTTTATGTTAGAAATTCCATTTTAAATTTCGAAAAAAAAATGCATCGCGCAGTTAAAAATTATTTACCATAAGTTTTAGCATTTGTTTGAGTATAATATAAATTTCAAATTTTCTTATATAGCTTCTTTGGTATTTTTTAATATATTTCGAAGATTTCATACAATTAAGTTAAAAACTGCATGCTAAGAGCAAAGAATATACTAAAAAAATTGATGAATATACAATTACAATAAATTCTTACATAGAAGCAAAACTGAGAAGCTAAAGCGTAGGAATGAGAATTTTTGAGTATATCTGAAGTATATAGTTTTCGAAATATTTATTTTAAAGTTCAGAAAATTTGTGTGAGTTTTATGTTATACTTAATATTAATTAAATGGTTAAAATAATATGTTAATAATAGTCATGTAATCGTTTGACGACACATTCATATACTAATAAAAATTATAATGGTCATTGATGCGAATGTCAAGAATTTTATGTAATTTTAAATTCAGACATTAAGATATTGATGTAGAAAATATAAAACGACCATCTAAAATACATGAAAAATGCAGTCTGCTATAAAATGATCTTGACAAAAAAAATACGGCATTTTCACTTACTATGGCAGAGCCGGCTTAGTCAGGGGCGATCTGGAAAAACAGAGAGGGAACCGCGGTTTTGATGGATGCCGCTCTAGCTTTTAAAGTTCTCAGGAAAAAATATATATATATATAAAATATAAATGCAAAAATAAGTCTTGTAATTTTCCATACATTTTTATAACAACGAATTGTGGAATTGGCTTCCAATACATTGTTGTGTTTGACAATATCTAAGGTAACCAACCCTACTTTAGATAGATTTGTACTACTTTTTCGTAACCGTATTCCTTTTAAAATTAATTCGTGCAGCCAAAGTACACCTTTTGCACCCTTAAAAATTTATGTAAACTATAACGGCTAATTTTAATTTATGCGACTTGTGAAGTGTTCATAATTAACCATTTCCGTCTAAACAGTTTACATGAAAAAAAAAGTTTGGACTCCCTCATTCATTAGGGAATTATATAAGATTCTAACATTAAGTTTTATTTTTCACCGAATAGGATCGAGTGGTAGTGTATAGTGCTTCCACACCACAGGTCTGGGGTTGTATTAACGGGCTGGGCTAGGTCGACTCTGCCTTTCATCCCCGCTACATTGGGTCGATAAATGAGTACCAAGCTTGCTCGGAGTCTTAAAAACTGAAGGTCTCTCTTCAGACAGACCACCAAATCGGGACATCTGTTCATGCACCTCAGCGCCCAATGGTCACAAGTATTAGGATGGGCACAGTAGTTCCTGGCCCTCATGAATTGTTGTGCCACTAAGTTTGAGTCTTAAGTTTGAGGATTGCCTCACTTTGGGGATACCCCTTAGATAAACATGTATTTCCACTCATTTGCAATTAAACATTTTTCTTTCAATTACGTTCATTTCAGAAGGAAGTTTGATTTTTCAAATGTATTTGCTTAATAACATGTATATTTGTGTATTATATTAAACATTTTATCAATCCAAAATTACATGTTTTTAGCTCCTCTAAAAGCTTTTAGGATTTTACGACTGATCTTACAATCCATATACGTTTTATAGTAGTGTATTTAAAAATGATAAAGACATTTTTACGACTGTGTGAGCTTTTATGCCTAGTTTATAAATATAAAAAATTGCATTCAGCTACAGTTTTTAAAATGTACTGAAATAAGTGGAGGAATAGGATACTTACATATTATGAATATTTTTGACTGCAGTAAGATATATTTATATTTCAGTTTCTTTACGATTTGAATAGAAGTTGTAAGCCGCTTTGCGAATAGTTTGATATTGAGTATAAACCCATAGGCTATTTAATATTGTAAAGTGTTTTATTTTGATACCAGCACACATTAAAATAAGGCTCATTTGCAGTTATATGATCAGCTTCAGTGATACTTAAATTTTCAAAAATAGTCTACACGTACGAAAACATTCTTTCACAACCGCACACCACATCTCATACTATATCTTCCCTACAGCAGGAAATATTTGTGTATACTGAAAAATTTAATACAGGATACATTTTCAAGTGTTAAATTTGTTTTTAAAATTTGGTATGAATACATTGTGGAACTGTCGGTTAACTTCACTGAACAAAATTGTTTTAAGTGTACTGTTTTGAAAGACAAAATTAATTAGGGAGAACTTTTCTCACAATAGAATTTGTAATGACTGAATTGTGTGAAAATGTAGTTATCGATGTGTGACATTTTTCCTTGTAATAAAAGAAACAGAAAGATAAGAAATTTAACTTGAGTAGAAAATGGTTAGAAGTACTGTCATGCGCATTTGAAGAAGTATATCCCCCATTAAAATTAAAAATTATTGACTGAATGTGTGTTATGTCCATGACAAATAACGATGTAGAAAAGGAATTTTTATTTAATACAAGAAGTTCGAAAAGGAGAACACTAGGAAGGAAAATTTAGATTTTTTCCGAAAAATATTCAGTTAACATAAAAATATCATTTATATGATTTTAATTAAAATAAATTAAAAGTATTGAAATCCTTTTTTATGCTATTTTAAATTAAAAATATAATTGAATAGCGAAAGATCGGTTTTATTTCATAAATATAATCACAGTATGTATATCACAGTATTTATTGTCTTTTTGTTTAAAAAATGAGATAGGGCCTTTGCTCTTTTTACCTCATTACTTTTTTAAAAAACAGGAAAGTGAGCGTGATTTCTTACTCTATATTCAAAAATGAATACAGGATGCTTTTTTCTGGTTCAAATCGCAATACCAAAAAAAAATAATATATTTTTAATTTTTAAAAAAGGACAAAAAAATAAATTTTGTTTGAAGAAAATATAATTATTTTTCAACTTCTAACATACTATTTATTTCATTTTTTTCCTTTTTTTTACCCTTCATTTTGTTTTAATTTTACTGTGACTGAACATATAGGAGAAAGAAACACCGAATTGCACTACAGTTTTCATACAAGATTGACCAAGGCAACTTAACAGCTTGCTGTAAACGATTGATCTCTTGGTTCTTACTTGACAAAGGAACCGAACTAGGTCATAAAATTGTCCCCTTTCGACTTCCCAAGTTTTAAAAGGGGGAAGGAAAGAAGTCTGTTGCCTTTTTAAAGCGAACTTCAAAATAAGAGTAAACGCTTTCGGAATAACTTTTCAGGAGGAAGGTAACCACTTAGAGAGTTAAAATTTGTTTTTTAGCTCTTTAGAATATAGCCGGTAAGTGTTTGTATCTAAAGAGCAATCTATTGAACTGAAATTTGATTTAATTGCAATTCTTCAGATTCTTTATCATCAAAGTCAATATACCAATGCAAGGAATGGAAATCCAAAGTAACGAAAATTTTTTGCGTGTGTTAAAATTTATCCAAAACTGCATCAATTCGCGAGGTTGGTTCTTTGTCTAACTTTTAAACAGCATTGAGTTTTCCATAATTGACACATAGCCATGACAAACATCGTCTTTCTTTTTAAAAGCCAAAATTATAAGTCCCGAATAAGAACTATGAGATGGTTTAATTTTATTCCTGTTGTCTAATATAGTTTTTTTTTTATTTTCATTTTCATCTTTAGGTGATGTTCTAACTGAGTGGTTAGCAATAGATTATTTTTAGAAATTATTTTAGGGAGTACATGTTTTATAATACTCACACATCAAATTTATTTTAAAATAATATACGCTAACAACTTTTAATAATTAATGAGCATTGTTTAATTTTTTCCTTTTACAATATCCTTCTTCCATATTGTGAAATTAAATTTCCCCTTTGAAACATTTTTTGTTCACTAAAATTAATTATAATTTTAAAATTGCTAACATGGTTTTAAAGAACACAAGTATGGGAGATCTACATTTAGTATGCGAATTAAATAAAAAAAATTTTATCAATTTTTCCTATCCTTCATATTGTCAACTTATTATTTCACTGACCTCTGTTTCTCTGGTGGAGATTTTTGATTTGTTCTGATTCACATGTTGTTGCGCATTGATTTGATATAATAGTTTTTCATATTATGTTTACGTTTGAGCCAGTATCAAAGATAACTGTTACTTATTAAAAGTTCACATTTTTGCAATGGTAAGCATTGATTCTCATCTTTGTTTTGTTGGTACACAGTATTATTTTGTTTGTTCATTGCTCTGTAAGGCATTCTCTGATTTGGATGAAATATTGAGAAATATACGTCTGAAGATCTGCTTGTTGCTGGTGCGAGACGTGTGGTAACGGTAACCTAGTGGTCAAGGTAAAGGACTCGTGGCCGGCCTTTCATGAGTTCAAGCTTATTACCGCTGTAGACCCGCCATGTAGGGGGGCGATGCACGCTAAATCTGTCGAAGCTCAAAGAAGGGTGTGCCAAATCAGGTGTCGTCCTCATCACCTGACCATGGCTCGAAATTTCGAGTTCCGTCGCCAAAGGCCCTAGAGTAGCTGAATAGTGAGACGTTAATATTCGCTCACTCGCGAGATTCGGTCTTATCTTGGATAAACTGCCGGGTGCTTTTTAAGGTGTGAGTATCTCCTTGAATAAACCGCCGGTCATTGGTGTTCACCTCTTCAGCCCATTTTCATCATCTGTGCTGTTGTCAATTAGCAGGAAATATAAGATGGAGAGATTCTAACCTCGCAGGAGCCGCTGATCAGATAAATTCCGGGATATCTGCTCTTGTAAGTCTATTTTTGAAGTGATAATTTCTTTTGGCACGTTTTGCTGAGGAATGAATCTAAACTAAGCGTCAGGTTCGGCACTTTTACACTCAATCGGTTTTACTCGGTTCCGGTGGGTAATCGTGCACGGGTCGGTAACGCTCGCTTAGTTTTGAATTGGAAATTTTTAGGCGAATGTTTTTTAAGTAAAAATTTCACGCATATTTTTTCCTGTGAAGTTTCATTATCTTTATTTAAATATTACTGTCATGTAGCCGACTTCCACTCACTCCAGTGAGTGAACGAAAGAGGAATGCAAGCGAAAATTAGTGTGAAAAATATTATTCTTTTGTAGAAGATCAAACATAAGAAAAAACGTAACACAGGATTTATTTTTAATTCAGTAGGAAGAGCATTTAAAGAGAAAAACATGCCAAAAGAATAAAAATCCGAAATTTTACGGAAGTTAATTGGCAAGAAAGTTGCCAATATTTTGGTTTATAAAGGGTGTTTTTTTTCAGGTATAGAAGTTTAAGTTGGCATTACTTTCCAAGATGGTGACCGATTTAACAGCTGTCAAGCTATTTATTCTCAGTTTGGTTTGGCAATTCATAAAAACGATCATCAAGCAAGGCGAAGATTCGTCGAATGGGCCCAAAACGAGATTGCCGTTTTTCCCGATTTTCATAAGCGAATTTTGTTTATCGATGAAGCGCACTTCTGGTTGAATGGCTACGTCAACAAACAAAACTGCCGCATTTGGAGTGAAGCTAATCCACAAGTGTATGTCGAAACACCGTTACATCCAGAAAAACTGACTGTTTGGTGCGCTTTATGGGCTGGTGGAATCATTGGTCCGTACTTCTTCAAAAACAATGAAAGCCACAACGTTACAGTCAATGGTGATCGGTATAGAGCCATGATTACTAACATTTTCATTCCTGAATTGAACAATCATGATGTCCAGGAGCTGTGGTTCCAACAAGACGGCGCAACATGTCACACAGCTCGTGCCACAATCGATTGAATGAAAGACACGTTTGGTGACCGCCTAATTTCACGTTTTAGATCAGTGAATTGGCCTCCAAGATCTTGTGATTTAACACCGCTAGACTATTTTCTGTGGGGCTATGTAAAGTCATTGGTCTATGCGGATACGCCACAAACGCTTGACCATTTGGAAGACAACATTCGCCGTGTTATTGCCGATATACGGCCACAAATGTTGGAAAAAGTCATCGAAAATTGGACGTGAAAATTGGACTACATCCGAGCCAGCCGTTACAGTCATATGCCAGAAATCATATTTAAAATGTAATGCCACAAGATTATCTTTCGAATAAAAAAAATTCATGTCAATCGAATAATACATCGTTGTTTTATTGCAATTTAAAGTTCTATATCTCTCAAAAAAACACCCTATACAACTAAATTTATCTATAATATTACAAAATGCATTATAATACTACAGTAAAGTAAGTTAGTCATGTAATAAAAATCAAACTTTCTAAATTGCACCGACTTGAAACTAAGAAAAAATTAGATGTTATACACTGCTCAAAACAATTAAAGGATATTGTAAGCTTTATATAAAATAAAGATACTTTTTTAAAAAATGGTACCTAAACATAAGTATATATTACGAGTTCTCAAAAATTATGTATTACTTAAATTAAGTAGTAAAAAAAACTTTTGGAGTAAAAAGTTATTTTTGTAGTTCTACAGAATAATTAAATTATCTTTATTATAGACATAAAAAATCTAAGCTCTGTTCGAAATTTTAAATGATATATGTCTCATAAACAAAGGGTCTTAATTTTGGCATTTTACTCTTTCGAGCATGTCCTGGTTCCCTTAACGACTATAAAATCATTAGGATCAAGACATGAATGGGAAATGTGGCGAATGGCAGCAACCTAATCAAAGAAAAGAGTTTGATATAACTGCTAGCAATCGTTGAGACAGAAGGCTCGCGAAATAAAATAATTCCTATTAAATATAAAAATAATCCCTATTGAATAAAAATAGTCCCTATTTGAATCGGATATTGCACACTATTTCATTGGTTTTAATTTTATTTTCCCGGAATCCTAATTCTTTTTTCTAAAATAAAAGTAGCATAAGTTATTTCTTATACCATTAGCTATCTGCCAGTGAAAGTTTCGTCAAAATTGGTCCAGCCGTTTCAGAGATTAGCCCAAACAAACAGACGGACAGAAAGACAAAAAATTTTAAAATTGATTTTTTCATATAAGTACCGTATATACTTTTAAATGCATTTTGTAAAAAGCTGTTAATTTCAAATTACAAACAGACACTTCATTTTTATTTATATGTATAGATGACAACTAAGAGATTACGAGAAAATAAAAGCATTAATGACTATACGAGCTCTGGAAACCTTCGAAAGAAAAGCACTGAGAACTATATTTGGGCCTGTTAAAGATCAAGAATGTTGGCGTACTAAATATAATTTCGAGCTATATAGGCTTTACAAAGAACCTCAAGTTACTCAAGTCATCCGAAGTAACAGATTGAGATGGCTCGGCCACATCTGGAGAAGCCCTGAAAACAACCAGACCAGAGCTTACACATTTAAGAATCCTATGGGATCTCGAACAAGAGGAAGACCACTAACAAAGTGGATACATGATGTTGAAAATGACTTAAAAACTCTAAATATTAAATACTGGCAGAAAGTTGCTGCGTATCGTTGGAATTGGAAGAAGCGAGCTGTGGAGGCAGCCAAGACCTGTAACAGGTTGTTACGCTTATAAAGAAGAAGAAAAGCATTAATTGAGAAAAAGCATGAACCCTCTCTCTTTGTCTGCTTAGAGAGTTTTAAGAACAGTAGATGGCTTTCAAGAGGCATAAGTTTTCCTAACCTTACATAGTATACCGCGTTATATAAATTATATACCTATTATTGAAACGGTATTGGTGACATTATATAAGGAAGAAAGCACATGACAGCCAATTCAGCACGAACGACACATAGGAAATCAGGGTTACCATCTTGGCGAGTTATCTTGAATGTTGGTATTGTTGTGATAGTATGTAAGTGCCATTTAAACATAAATATTATATAAATATAATCTACAAAAATAATGTACATATAATAGTTTTTAAATAATTAGACTAATTCAAGTTAAATCAGAAAACTCATACAAACGTAGAAGAATGATGAATGCATAACTATTTAAGCATTGCCCTCAACAGAAAATGGTTGAAATAAGCAAATCCACCAATGAATGGGTACAAAAAAAAAGAGAACTACTTAACACCCTCATGTGAAAGTGTTGTAAAAGAAAAAGTAGAGCATTCGAACAATGAACTAAATTCATGTGACGTCACGATCACGTGATTCCGTCAAATCGGTGAATATGGCATCGTTTGTTTACTATTGCGTACGATTATTTTGTTCTTAAAGATTTACATTTTACTTTCTAAAATATCTTATTTTGCTGAAATGGTTGCTCGATCAGTTATAGAGAGGATAATTAGAAAGAAAAAATCATTTTTTAATATCATTATAACAAATATAAGTGCTTTGATAGCATGATGAAGCGTGAGGATTATATACCATCTTTCCAGTGTTTATGTGTTTGACCACTCTTTGAATAATGTTTTCACCACCGTAAGACAAATGAAACTTCTTCAAAAAGGATTTTGGATAGATGTAGACTTACTTCTACAAAAAAATATAAATATTTAAAAGCAAATATTTGTTTATTTTATATCAAGTTATATTGAGAATACATTATGTTTAGTTAACTTAAATTTTACTTATTTTACACACACATCTTCAGAGTAGTTAACAGAGGTACTTCAGCATTTAATTATCTAAAATTAGAACACAAGAATCTGATATGTAACCATACATATATAAAAAAAAGTATATATATTTATAAAACTTATTTTACTTAGTAATTTTACAATATTACAGGGGAAAAGAAAAAATAAAGAAATGGAAAAATATCTTAATTTATTACAGCTCTGTTAATGTTTATACTAGTTGTGTGATGAAATAAGAACCACTTTCAAACATTAGAAATCAAAATTATCATTTACCATTTGTAAAATTACACATAAAAAAATTGTGCTACATTTTAAAAATCTTTATTCGCTGCACTACTTAAGGTAAAATATATGATTTATCGAGAATTGAATTCCAAATATGGTAATAAATTAAGGCATTAAAATTTTTAAATTAGACTGTGTATAAAGTAGAATATAAGTTTGTGTTCATATATTAAATATAAAAAAGTCCTGCTCATTCCTACATGTCCAAAATAAAAAAGTCATTTTTGAATCCATAATTCTTTTACAGAAAAATAAAAATTGTAACATATTTGTGTGGTATCTATCAACACATATGTTTTTCAGAGTTTGACTGTATGGTATAAAAACCTGTCTCTCACACATATACAAATTTTTTTACTACATATGAATAACAAATATGCATTTATTGGTATTTGCACAATTTGTAGATTTATCATTATAGAGATTAGATTTATTTTATACTTTTGCAAAAATAAATCTCATGATATAAGTCCTGAATAAATTTGTTACAAATATTGACCTAAGAGTACTTTGATCAATTTTATATTTATCGAAGAGAATTACAGAGAATCTTTTTTCAAAATTATTGTTAAGAGGTTAATTGGTCAAAATCACTGATATTTTTGTGTGCCATATGTTTCGAAGACAAATTTTGGGCTCTTGTGTATTATAATGATCAATTTCTTTTTTTAAAAGTATAATTATACATAAAAGGACACTTTAGATACATATTAGTGATAACAAAATAAAATGCCAATACATTTCTCCAAGTAAGTTTTAAGTTTAAATGAAATGGAACTCAAGTGTTTAACACTAAACATAAATATCTGGTTAAGAGACATAACTAGTAGAAATTGTGAATGGAAATTGTATGCAACTATTTATTTCCATATTGTATTATATTTTATTAAATTGTTTCTATCTTATATTAGCAATTTATTGTGTTATAAAAATAAGATTCATTTTCATCAAAGGATAAATATTTATTATTAATCAAAAACTTTCATATTAACTCTATCTAATATGAGATAAACAATAGCTTAAAGAAGTATGCAATTCAATAAGAAATTAAATTGAATTTGTGAAAATTATAGCATTTTTTCAGATGAAATATTCCTTATTATACAATTATTTAAAGCAAGTTGTTCAACATGTTATAAGCACTTTATACAAAGGCAATTAAAAAAATTATTGAATTTGTAATGTAAATTTTTAATATAGTTCATACTCGCATTAATAATCTGAATTTGTGATCCAAGTGTTGCATATCCATGCATAATATTTAGTAGCCGAGATATAAAGGTGAAGTTCATATTACATTGAATATTTCTTAAAAATTGTATATTAATATGATTCATTTTTTTAAACTTAATAGTGAAATAGTATTTTTTTTATTACTTTATACAATCATTTCTAAAAAAATTCCAAACATTTTTAAAGGATAATTACTAAGTAAATGAAACTGTTTAAGATAGGAATGTTATTTTATTATAGAAACATTTTCAAATATCTTTAAATGCTTCATAATATTGTACAAAATATATATGAAGTATTTATACGCAATACATTGTGTAAACAAAAAATTCATTTTCAACAAATAACTGTTCCACAGTGAAATAAAATATTAATTTGAATTTTAAGTGTAGGTAGGTAAACTCGAGTAAATATAATATATTTTTTAGAAAATTGTTATTTACCATTTCTAAATAATGAAGTACTGGGGGGGAGAGAAATTTCATGCATAACATTATTTATATATATAAATTCACACCTGTGTGAAGAAAAGGTTTATCAGCTAGTAGCATATAAGTACAAAGGGGAAAAAATTAAGAACTTCCTATAGTATTGATAAATCAAACCAAAATTACGGGATTATTTCAAATGTCTGACACTTATAATGCTTCACATAGAGTGTTTAATGTCCCCGTTGGTAAGCCATACTATTATAATATTTGCAATTCATGAAGTTGTAAAAAAAATTCAATTTTCATCACAGAAGACATATATATGAATCATATACTCACATCCTTAATTACCTTTACATGCATAATACTGAGGTTTCAGGAATTAAACTATTTTAAGGATTTGTGTGCAAAAAAGGAAAATAGTTAAATCATGGATAAACAAATACTTACTTCTTAAATAGCCACTGAGATTTCAAAAAAAAAAAAAAAAAAAAAAGATGGAAAAAAAACACTTTTACCAAAGGATAATTCTCTTCATTTATCTAAAAATTGTTACCCCTTTTGTAATGGCTTCATTCCCCTTAAGAATATCGTATTTTAATTTAAAGAAAGAAATTACATTAAATTTTAACAGCAAAGAATAATTATAAATCATTTAGAAATCGATAATTTGTGTGAGGAAGGTAAAAATCAAAGAAACATTTCTTTAATTTTTGTAAACATTCCTCCCACAAATTATCATCAAATTGAAAAAATTCAGAATAAATATTTTCTCCTGACTTTGAATTATTAATTAAAATTACAAGCAGACATTTTTCATATTATTCACACCTAACTGACACTGTGCTGTATAATAATAGGTGTAAGTTCTTTTTAAAGAAATGATGTCAATGTTATTCGATAATCATACAATTTTAAAAAAGTAGTTTTAATTCTATACTGTCAGCCATTCTTGCGCAAAACTATATAATAAATAACTACTAGATTAATTAAGAACTAAAATAACTAAGAGCCATACCTAAGTGTACCATGAACTATAAATAAATGCTAGGATCCAACCGAACTAGGATAAATAAATATGCCAGCTAACACTAGTCGGAAGTAGACATTTACCTAATTAGATAAATAAATTAGAATAAAACAAAAATTATATAAAAGAGTTGCTAAGATTATTTCCTAACAAATAAATATTCTAAAATAATACAAAAAATACAATGATATCATATGTTTTTAGTTAGATAAAATTAAGAGACTAGAACGACGTCAACAAACATATAGGAAAATCAACGCTATGAATTCACACGTGCATTTATTGACGTTGGAATCACGTGATTACTTACTGGTGTCAGTCTGTCCATGAAGTTACTCCATTGGATTCTCTTGTCCGGTATAAATCAGAAGTTTTCCCTTCTTTCATGTGGTCTTAAGCACAGTCACAATTTTTTAGTGTCTTTTATTTATTTTTTTTTAATGTCGTCAAGATATCAGGAATTTTGAAGTTGCATTTTAATGTTCTGATTCTTCATTTATGACATAATACTTGATGGAGGCTTCATCTATCTTGATTCAGGAGGCAATTTCCTTTATTCTGTAAAAACAATTGATATGAGTTTGCAGAGGCGCCTCGTTCTGCAAGTCACAAACCAACAAAGAATAGGAAAAAATCCCTTAACGACTAGCCCGAATAGGGATTCCTTTCGTCTCAGTCGTCTAAGGCATGTATAGTCGTCTAAGGCATGTATAGTCGTCTCAGGCATGTATAGTCGTCTCAGGCATGTATAGTCTTCTAAGACGGTGTAGAAGTGAACTGGTAGATAAGTGGATCAAATAAACACCCCTGCTAAGACCGGTAGATAAGAGCTCGTCACCGAAGTGGAGACAAAGAGTTTAACTAAGACGTTTTCAATAAATCATAACTGGTGATTCAAAATGACAACGACGCACGAGTCAACTTGACCCGCCATCTCAACAAGAGATTGCCTGCAACGGAAAAACGTTCTAATGACACTCAAACCTAATGTAGATGTATAACAATTGTAGTAATTGGGGGGGGGAGGGGAACAACCTTCTCTCAGTATCGTTCAGAGAGTCAAACAGAACAAGTAATATAAAAAAAATTGTGAAGTCAATTCCTGCTTATAGATCAACAAAGAAAATTTTTATTTTAGCTACATTTTATTAAATGGGCACAATTGTTACAAATATGTATATGCATATGACTGAATCACAACATTAAGTGGTAACTAATTTTTAATAATTATCATTAAAGTATCGTATTGTCATCCAAAACAATCGTGTATATGAAATTTCAGTTCAACTGAATGCTTTAAAACGTGAGAAAAAAATCTTAATCTCAAGGCGCTAAAAACGAAACTTAACGTGGCTGCATCTGTAATTCTTTAAATAATTAGTTTCAGTCAATTAATTTTAATTATAGTTAAATTATTGTATTGTCATCCAAAATAATCATGTCTATAAAATTTCAGCTCAAATGAGCGCTTTAAAATGAATTTTATTAACGATTAAAAATTCCACGAAGGTAAATAAATAAATACATAGAGAGTGTGAGCTAATAGTACGAATTGAAAAAGCAACTTTCTTCTGTAGGAAGGGGTTATACAGCGGTGCCTCCTTATGTAAGTCACAAAACCACAAAAAACAGGTATAAAAGCCCTTTTACAACTGACCCGAATAGGGATCCCCTTCGTCTCAATCGTCTAAGGCATGCACGGCGTAGTTGTGGACCGGTAGGTCGGTGTTTCAAATAAACACCTCTGCCAAGATCAACAGCTTGTTGCCGAAAGTCTCTTGTAGCATTTTGATTGTTCTCGCTAGTTGATGATATAGTTCAACTGGGATTATTTGAGTACCTAATACTTTCTTTAGATTTTCTCTCTCAGGATTGTGATTTAATGATACTTTGGACTATTTCAGTGGTGTACATAATTATGGGTTTGTGTGTGCTTCAACCTCTTCATCATAACCAACAAATATTTATTGACTAGATTCATTATAAAGACGACTTTTTTCTAATCCATTATTTTCAGCACTTCGGTTACTTTTCAAAATTGTTGTAAGTAATCCTTAATTGGTCTACTTCGGCATTGCAATTATTAATAACAAAAATGAATATCTTCATGGTGCGCGTCCCTTTTGATTGGGGTAATACTCTTTGTGTCTGATATGCTTGTGATATGTTTTCATACTTCATGATTATCAAAATTAATCAAAATAGTTCTATCATGTAAAAGGGGGCAAAAGGTGGCTTAAGGCCAACGGCCATATTTTCAAAAACTACCTTTATCCAACAGATGGCGTTGTTTGCAACTCGGATGACGTCAAAGCAATAATGTTTGTAAAAAGGTAACCCTTCGTTACTATAGCAACGGGGTGTGTTTAAGAAATGATTGACAGATATTGTCGGTTTCAGAACGCATGCGCAGTTGCAGTAAAATAAACAAGGGGGAAAAAAGAAAGTTTTGTAAAAGTGTGCTGAGAGTGTCTTTTACAATTGCCGCGGAAAAATGGGTGCTCAGTCTTTTTTTTTTTTTAAATCCGAGCAAATATTTTGGGATATCCACGAGTGAATGAACAAGTACGTTTACATTTTCTTGGGTATCATAAACATTGCTCATAGGATTAAGAATAAAGATGGAATTTAAAAAAAGAGTTTTAATTTTTGGAGGAAGGATTTGATAGACCTCCAGTTTTATTTTTGTAGAGATATCTTTTTTATTTGTCTTAGCGTATTTAATTCAATTTTTTTTTGTTTGATAGGTGTGTAATAAATTTCTTTCTGCTCATATCTTAGATACAAATTGTATTTGATATTGCTATGTAAGAATACTCATTAGGGAAATAATCATTTTCTATTTGAGTCTTTCACAAGAAAATGTTATTTTTCTAAGAAAATAACCTAGAACAATTTTTTCACAAATAATTTGTATAATTCTGTTTTAAAACACATCTATTTATCATTTTGCAAATTAATGTTATTATTTCCGATACGCATGAAAATATGACAAAAATTTCACTAAATTACAGTTGTCATTAAACCTGAAAAAAAAAGTTCGTTATTTGGAAAATTTCGTGAAATGGGGATTTATCTTTCAATATATTTTAAAAACCACTTAAAACAAATTTTAAATTCACATAACTATACATTATTATAAAATTAATTGTTCACACACCTTTTTTGTAAGTTAATATCTATTTATTTTACATATCTTACCTATCAAAAAGAATTTAGCTAGGAAAGCAGGGGAGAAAACAACTTTATCAAGAAATATATACACTCAGTATTTCCAACTTTAAAAAAGTACTTTTGTATTAATATTAACGAATTTTAATAACAGTTTCCAATTTTAAGCCTACAAGTAATTTTAAACATGCATATTTTAAGACCAGTAATTTTAAGAATGCACGTCCTTCAATTTTTAACTACTGGTTAAGTCTATTAATTTTGTTTGAGTTTCTTCGTTTTTAAAAAAAATGTTTTCTCTCATTCCTCGCATCTTTCTAGTGAACGAAATACCTCATCAGGCGTATTTTTTCACACAATTCAAGTCTAATCGTTTCAAATGTTTTTACTTGCTCATTACATCACATGAAGGTCCAAAAATATTTCAAAAAAATCGAATCCCAAGAGAAAAAGTTCGATAAATGGAAAATGCACTTATTTATTCGGAGGTTATTTGACGAAGAAAATCATAAAATGTTCTTGGTTCCAGGAAAAAGTTCGCGAAATAGAGAAATTCGCAAGATAAGAGGTTCGCAAAATGGAGGGCCGACTATATTATATTCATCGAATTAATTTCCAAATTAAGCTTCCTTTTTATTACGCTTCCTTAAGTTGGGATGAAATTGAAAACCTGTTTCCTTGTTGAATTTTAACAATTGTTCTTATACTTACTGCGAGAAAAAGCATGGATATTGTTAAATTTGGAAACCTGGAAGAAATATGAACATTTTTAAAATATTAATTTAAATGTTTTAAAAACTAGAGTTCTCAGATCTAAATTTATATAAAATTTTTATAGAATATATATATATATATATATATATATATATATATATATATATAATATAGCTTTTTATAGAATATATATATATATATATATATATATATATATATATATATATATATATATATATATATATATATATATATATATATATCTTCAAAAAATTTCAAAATTGTCTTGAACAGAAAAAAAATTTTATTGAATAGAATAACCTTTCATATCTTCCAAAATGAAAATCTGAGAAAAACATTTAAAATTTGTAAAGGCATAAAACAGAAACTAATAATGTCTGTAAATCTCTTAATTTTTTAATACGTTTTTTTCCAACTGAACAGGGTTGTAAAATAGCTTATAAATTTCTATTGGACACAAAAATCGTTTTAACCTATAATTATATCATATAGGAGCTAATCTCTGACTGCAAGGTAATGGTATTAATAATAAATCATTATTATTGCTGTTATTAAAAGCAATAACTGCATTAATCAAAACTTGAATTTAAATTTACAGATGCAGCATAGAATAAGTCTGTCGTACATCACTTTGACACCATTGGTACTGCAATTCATGATTAGCTGTTTTGTGATTAAGGTTTAATTTTTTTGATAAGTATGTAGTTATCTTTTTATGAATCACGTCTAAGAAAACGGATTTAAATTAATTATTTATGAAGTTTCATTTTTTTAAAATTGGTCTTTTAAATAAAATAACGTAGTATATATATATATATATATATATATATATATATATATACACTTATACATTACATACTTTCAATAAATGTATATTAATCACTTGAATTAATGGAAACTATATACTGATGTATAAAACAACACTTTGTTATAAGAAGATTTCAGCCTTTATTAGTATATGTATTTTTATCTTACTAATAATTTTTGAATTGTGTATTCATTGAAGATATTTAATTAACATAGTAACTCTTTTATAAATCAATACAAATTATTGGATTTTAAAAATATGAAGAAGCCAATGAGCTGATTTTTTAAGATGACGAAAAAAAAGGAAAAAAAAATCTTTGGGAGGAGTAGAAATTACTTTCAAACAGATAAAGGAAACACATTAACAGCTAGAATGCTCACGTTTTTTCTTGCATAATGTATGATGAGCAATATTCGTCTTTGAACAGTGAAAAAGGGCAAACGGAGGTCAAACAGTCGTAAAAACGACAGATTGGGCTTCTTTCCCTCCCTCCATTGTGGAGGGACCAAGAGGGAGACACCAGATACTTTTTTTTGTCTTCAGTTGCTTCCCTAACCAGTTTATGTCGTCTAAAATGGAATTCTTAGTACACAGTTTTGTCGCATTTTCATAAATACCAGAAATAATAACATTAATTTATAAAATAAGAAATGGAAATGTGGTTAAAAAAGATTATAATAATTTATGAAAAAGTTCTCTAATGACCATTTTCACAGAAAAATGGCGTTTTCTTTTTAAAGACTTGTATCGAAACTTGTCATGTTCTTGACAGGGCCGATCCTAGCAGGTGTGCAGGGCGTGCACCGCACGTGGTCGGCCTCAGGCCGCCTATAATTCTTTCGAGCAAGCAAAATTTTTTTCTGAATTTCTCAAAATAAAATTTATAGTAAGTTGAATAAATATGTTGAATTTTAAATAGTTATTGAAAAATCAAAAAAGTCTCGATTTCCCAATAGCATAACATAGTTCGAGAAAAATAAGAATGGATTTCAAATTCTGAGGAACATTCCTTCTCATCAGGCATGTAGCCTGCTTTATCAGGAGGGGAGTATCAACGTTACTTCCCCCCTCCCCTAGCTACAGGGGCCCGGACGTGTGTAAGCAAAAAGTCGTAAAAGGTTTTTGATGGTCATATTAAGAGTTCCCCTTTCTACGTTTGTAAAATAGTATGTCACTGGATTCAAACGATATAAATTTTCCTAGTGAATTCTGAATCTCAGGACGCATTATAAAAAAGTTTAAAAGCTGGTAGAGTAACTCAAAATAATGAGAAAACAAGGAGTGGTGTGTGGTCAGAAAGCAGGAAAAACTTTTCATTGAAAGCGGTTCGACATAAAGATCGTTTGAAGTGAAATACAGATAACACTTGGGATGGGAAAAATCCATTCAAAATGTTATTTGCTTGTAAATGAAAATACCCCCTTCGTCTGTTGATTGATTGACTGTAATAAACGAAGCGCTAAGTCGCATAATTCAGTCAGAAAATTTAAAAAAAAAGATGAAATGTAATTTTTTGAGAGTTTGGAAAAGAAATTTAAAAGCTTATTATTATTTTAATTTTCTAAATATTTCATGGAAAAAATTTACATTTTGCAATAATAAATAGAAAACTTTAAAAAGGTTGAAAATTTAGATTCGATTAAAAAAGAATTTAGTCATTTTTTAATCAAAAATTTATAACTTTATTTTCAAGCATTCACGGAAATTCCTTACACACTGCTACAGAGAAATAAATTATATGACTCGGAATCGGAAATCGTTCTTTAGGAAGACCCGTGGCTTTGTGCAAGCATCAAAGTTGCAAAAGAAATAGTCTCGACTTTCCCTAATGTAGAGATAATTTTTTAAAATATTCTTAACTATACCGATATAGAATGCATCAGGTCAGAGATCTTTCTCAGTTTTAACACAGCCCTTCCCGTGCAGGGTATGTCATACCCACCGCGCGTCTACTTTTTTCAACGCTCCTTCTAAACCTTTTTTGGAAAATTGATAGTTTATCGTGTAGCTGACTTGAAGGTCATATCCTTTGAGGGGCCTTAGCTTGTAGGTTAATTCTAAATATATGTTTTTGGATACCACTTCTTCGGGTATGTCATTCCCTGCGCGTGAATCACCGTTACAGTTCTGAATGCATGAGCACGTTTTAAATCTTCCTTATACTATGGCGTATTATTGTAGTTACGATGAAGAAATGTGGTATTTAAGTAATTTAATAGATATAGTATTCAACAGGTATATACAGTACAACAGTATTTTCGGATGAAGAAATTCTGTTCGTGAATATGATGAGGAAGAATCAAATGATGAAGAGTATAACAGCAAGTATGATTCCTCCACTGAAATCGATCCAGATTTAGAAGAAGGAGACACAGTTAAAAATACATGTTTTATATGTGTAAAGGACAGTTTTTGTAGAGATTTTCTCTCGCTAGATGGCTGCACCTGTCAACTGTTTTTCGAATCCGCGAAACGTGGTATGGGCAGGATAGCAAATGAATTCTATTCAAATAAATGTTAAACTTAAATAATAATTGTTAAACTTATTTTATATAAATGCATTTAATTTCTGTTAATTTTTAAAATGATCTTCATAATTTATATTTCTGTTTTTATATTTTTACTTGTGTAGTCGTATCGATTATATTATGCTTAACTGCAACATAACTGTATAAAATACTGAAAACGCGGCATTTCTGTACAACGTGTAGATAGAGCTTTGCCGCCGGTGTTGAACGAACACGCAGAATAAAATTCCAGTAGATATTGATAAAGTCTAAAGTTTGAATTCAATGAAAACTCAACACTTGAGTATTTATTAGAGTGCTATGAAACAAGCACCTAATATATGTATAGATACATAAACATTTGGGAAGAACGTGACTTTAAAGGAGACAACTGGTACACATCCACTTTCAGATAAATTTTTGAAAAGAAAAAAAACTTATTGCTGGAACAATGAGAGAAAATAAAAAAGAAATTCCAAAATAAGATATAGACGGTATACAGCTCTTCGATGAAATAACTTCATTCAAAGATATTTTTCCTGGTAAAAAAACAGCCAACTGAGAGATATTGGAAATTATGGTGAAAAATGATCTCATTCCCTGTTTTCCCAATTTCGCTCTAGCATTAAGAATTTTTTTAACCTAATCTGTTTCTATAGCTTCCAATGAAAGAAGTTTCAGTAAATTAAAAATCATTAAAAATATCTTGAGAAATAATATAACACACGAAAGGCTTTCAGATTTGGCTATAGTCTCAATTGAATCCGAAATCTCAGAAAAAAATGATTTAACCGAAACTATTAACAAATTTTCTTCTCAGAAAGCCAGAAAAGTTATTTTATACTTATAGTAAAATCTGGCGTATAACGTGTGTGTGTCTCTACAGATATTCTCCTTATAACACGCACGCCCTTTTTTTACGAAGAAACCTGAAATGTGTGTGCATGTGCGCAATGATCTTGTGTTTTGAAGTCCTTTAATCGAATATTATTCCAAGCTTTAGTAAAAAATAGTACCCTTTAAAAAAAAAAGCTCATAAGGAATGTTATTTCTTTCACAGAAACAGTATTTGGATATATGTAAAAGTCTGATCTTTTTCTATGCTCATCTTTTTGTATTTTTAAAGTTCTCATTTTTATACCCGGCGTATAACGAGCAACCGTAAATTTCGATCTTATTTTTATAATTAAAAGTGCGCGTTATACACCGGATTTTACGGTATAGTTTATTAATTAGTCTTAGTAGAAGGACTGATTTACATACTTTTCGTTTCACGAGATTTGTGTGCCTTAGTATTTATTTTTATTAGATAGTATTTTTAGAGTAAATTCTGTTGTTTTGCATTTATAATTATAAAATGTTTATTTCTATTTTAAAGGTTATATTTTTGTTAGTTTATTATTTTGTTAAAGCATTTTGACGCTATTATAACTCAATACCTGGTCAAAAAATGAATTTCTGCACTTCAAATTTTATTTGAGTTATTATTAATGTATTTTACTTTTTATTCTTATATAAGTAGATGATTTTTTAACGTCAACGTTAAGTATTAGTCAAAATATGAAAAGTTCTCTAGGGAGGCGGCACATCAGATGTTTGCACGAGGGTGGCCGATACCCTAGGATCGGCCCTGGTTCTTGATGAGAGTTTCTTATAAGGCAATTCAGAAATTCAAAAATTTAAGTACAATTTGTTTCTACCATCTACATTTTCTTAAACAGGATACCACATAATGTAACCTATTTTCTGGGAATGAATTAAATGAAGCTGTTAAGCAGCTACATTAAATGAATTTTTTTGGTTACAAAACACACACACACACATGCGTAAAAATTAATTAATATGTTTGAAATGAATTAGGAAAGGAGCTTATAATTTTCTTTGAGACAAAAATCGTTTTAACCTAGAATTATATATTATATAGAAGTTAATTCCTGATTGTTATCTAATGACATTAATAACAATTTATTATTATTGTTACTAAAATCAATGACAGCATGTGACTTAAAACTTGAATTTTCATTTACATGTATTACATAAAATATGTCAGGTGTATTGTTATGCGACACTTTTATCAACGATGAAATTCAGAATTCGAAGAATGCGTAATTATTCGAATCTCGGCGTACACAGGAACGATAAATAGTGAGTGAGTGAGTGAATATTAACGTCGCACTGTACAGCGAGATACACGAGGGCTTTTGGCGACGGACCACGTAATTTTGAACCATGGTCAAGTGACGTGGACGACACATGAGCTGGCACTCCTTCTCTCCTAAATACCTCACCACACCAACGGGAGGACGTTTGAGCTCTCGACAAATTTAACGTGCATCGCTCCCATACACGACGGGTTTTTAGTGGTACTGGGCTCGAACTCGTGACAAGGCCAGCCACGATCCGATACCTTAAACATTCGACTACCGCTGCCCCATGTCTATGTTCAAACCTCTTCCAGTTGGTGAGGTGTGGAAGTTAGTAGAGGAGGGGGAATAGCTCAGGTGTGGTCCTCGTCACTTGATTATGAGTTCATTGATAGTGCCAATTTTGCACAATATTGCTAACCATACAATTAAACAAAATGATTGGCATTTCTTGTATTGAATCCAATAAATTTTTAGTTTCAGATACCGCTGTATAATCATGTACATTAATGAATTCTTCTAGGTCTGTTGTAACTCCTGTTTAGCGGCGCTGTAGTCGCTTGCTTCTAGTGTAAATAGCGTTCCTGTTTTGTAAATAAAAACGTTTTTGTCCCTCCATCCGACTGGGGTGTTTTTGTGCGTCGCTTCTCCTTCTGACAGGTAAGAGCAATTTATTCATTTTTAATGCACGAATCCGAAATGAATTTTTGAATTACGAATTTGAATAATTATTTAGAACTTTGAATTTGAACATTATTTTGGTGCCTGAAACTCGGGACCAGCCTTTAGATAAATTATTGCGAACTGTTAGTGTAGTTGAAATCTTGCGAACAGTATTTGAAGTTGAAAATTTAATTTATACGAAATGGGTATCGAAGTTCTTTTAAAAAAATTCGAACACCTGTCAGAAGGGCGGTAACAGAATTATCGAACTCAATTAAAGTTGAAATTGAGAAGGAGAATGCATCAAGCGATTTAATAGAAGAACTTTTAGCAAAATTAATTGATAAAGAAAAACAACTTGAGAATGTTGACAAAGATATCACGATTCTTACTAATATGGATGACCTAAAAAAGGAAATAGAAAAACAACAAGAATACCGTGATTCAATAATAACTTGTAAAGTGCGTGCCAATAAAATATTAAACAAAAGAGAAACTGAGTCGAGAAACACACCTATTACAAGCTCTAGAAGCGAACAACAATTTTCAAGTTTAAAACTCCCTCAATTGCAAATCCCACAATTTGACGGAAATATTTTAAAATTTAGTGATTTCTTTGCCCACACAATTCGAAGCAGCAATACACAATAACTCAAATTTAAGTGACGTTGAGAAATTTAATTATTTAAAATCTTACTTAATTGATGAAGCTGAAATAGCAATTAGAGGTTTAACTTTAAGTACAAATAACTATACAATCGCATTAAACATAATTAAAGAGCGATTTGGCAGAAAAGATTTAATTATTGATTCGCATATGTCACAATTATTACATTTAAATCCTGTGCGAAAATCAGATGACATTTTGAGCTTGCGAAAACTGTATTCTGAATGTGAAATCCATATTCGAGGATTACAAAACTGTAGGGTAAATCCGGACACTTATAGTTTCCTATTGTATCCAATAATTTTAAAATATATTCCGCGGGATTTATCATTAGAGTTCACCCGAAAATCATACGGTCAAACGGAGAATATGATTTCTGATTTATTAGACTTCTTAAAAATAGAAATTCAATGTCGTGAGAAAAATGAGCATTTAACTAAAGAATTTAATTCTTATGATTCTAATCCCCGAAAAGAAACTAGAAATTATTATAACGAAAAACAGAATTATAAACACAGTAAATTTAATAAATATAACGTAGATTCAGCGTATGGAAAAAATAAAAATACTTATGTCCCGACGACCTCCGAGTTTGTTGTCAATGTAAATAAGTGTGAATTTTGTTTGGGAAATGATAATAAAAATGATCATAGTTCCGATTCCTGTCCGAAATCAATCGAGGAAAGGAATTTATCTCTTAGGAAAAACGGCATTTGTTATCTATGTCTCACACGAGGCCATATATTTCGGGCTTGTAAAAAAGGCTAAGGGTTTGCGTTAATTGGCAGGGGTCGTCACTCGAACTGATATGCGATACTTCTTTCATCCCCACAAGCTCAACCCTGTTTGACCAAAAGACCACCTCGGAGAACGCAGGTGTTCGGGGTTCCCTCACTACAATGTGACACCCCCTGAAAAGTGTATTTCATGCTGTAATGTGAATACAACTCCTAAGCGAAATTCTTCTCGAAACGTGTAGGGCTTTATTGGTAAACGAATCGGAGAAAAAGGAAATAAATCTCTTGTTAGATAACGCTTCGCAGAGATGTTTTTTTTTTTAAAGTAGCCTCTGAAATGAAGCTTCCTGTGAAGAAGCATGAAGAAATTTATTGGTTTTTACATTCGGTTCGAGAACACCCATTCAAAAAAATACAGTTGTCGAAATTACCCTCTGTAGCATAACGATTCTGTAAACACGATCACTATTGAAGCTCTTTTAACGGATGTCATTTCGGAACTCCTTTCAAAGTATCGGCGAATAAATTAAAGAAATCGCTTAGTTGTAAAATGTTCACTTTTCTGACTTAAGCGAATCTAATGGAGATGAGATTTCATTATTTAATAGGGGCGCAATATTTTTGGCAGATTCATTCCGGTAAAAATGAGAAATTAAAAAAACTTTGTTTACGATAGATACCATTTTCAGGGACAATAATCCAGAGTAAAATATCGCCTATGGATGTACATTATAAGAAAACGTTTCTGTATTTAAAATAGAATGTTGTTCCCAATTAAATAAAATTTAACCCAATTTGGAAATTAGAATCGATGGAATTAGTGATACAGAGAGAAGAATATGTTAGATAGCGATAACGACTATATTTCGAGTTTTGAGAATAATTTAAAATTTAATAACGGAATGTATGATACTAAATTATTTTGGGAAGATAAATCAAGTGATTTGGAAAATAATTGGGCAATAGCGAAGCGCAGATTCGGTAATTTAAGTATAAAATTGCAAGACAATAATTGGCTTTATAATGAATACAAAAATATTGTTAAAGATCAAATTAAAGAAAATATTGTTGAGGAATGTTCATCACATTTCGAAACTAATTCTTATTATATGCATCATTCGGCTGTGGTTCGAAAAGACAAAGAAACGACAAAAACTCGAATGGTTTTTGATGCGTCCTCGAAAGGTAGAGACTGTAAATCTTTGAATGAGTGCCTTTATGCGGGTCCACCTTTGAATCCCCGAATAATAGATGTAATCTTGCGATTTCGCGAATATGAACATGCGTTTTGTAGTGATATTCAAGGGGGCATTTTTAACGATTGGAATAGCTGAGGAAGATCGCGACTATTTAAGATTTTTTTGGTTTCCGAATAATGGAGATGCCAAATCGTACAAAATAATGAGAATGAATCGTGTACCGTTTGGGGTGACCTTGAGTCTTTTTATACTTGCTGCGACGATTAAATTCCATATACGAAAATATAAGGAAGATTATAGAGAAACTTATGAACTGTTGAATACTTCTTTATATGTTGACGATCTGTTCGCCGGTTTATCCGAATCCATTTATAAGGCTTTCGATCTCTCAAAAGACGCGATTGAAATTCTGAAAGATGCTAACATGAATTTAAGAAAATTTAAAACTAATTCAAAGGAATTAAGAAAATTATGGAACGAAAACGATATAGGTGATGTTTGTGATTCCGGTGAGCGTTCTTTAAAAGTTTTAGGAATTATTTGGAATTTAAATAATGATACACTTAAATTAGATGCACAACCAATGCTTGAGTTAATTAAAAATTTAAAGAATTCGAAACGCTGTGTTCTAAAAACAGCAGCAAAATTCTTTGATCCGATAGGTTTCATTTCCCCATTTGTGTTAATAATAAAATGCTTAATGCAAGAAATTTGGGAATACGGTCTCGGCTGAGATGAGCAATTGCCCACCGAGTTAAAGAATAAATGGGAGACTTGGTGCTCTCAAGTTTGTCTTCTAAACGACTTAACATTGGAAAGAAAATATTTTCCATATCTTTTAGATAAGGGAAAGGATTTGCAATTGCACATATTTTGTGATGCAAGTCCCAGAGTATTTGGAGCAGTGGCGTATTTTCGTTATGTCACTGCAAATGACGACAATATTTACACGGAGTTTTATAACCGCTAAGGCAGGTTTCTCCTCCCAAAAGTTAACCCTCCACGATTGGAACTTTTGGGGGCAGTTTTAACCTCGAGAATTTTGAAATAATTTTACATCAAAATTTAAATTCCTATTTTGAAATTTTTTCCTCTGGGTGATTCTTCTATTGCTCACTCCATTGGATTAAAGGAAAAGCTTCAAATTACAAACAGTTTGTTTCGAATAGGGTAATAGAAATCAATCAAATTCCGATCCGTCTGATTGGCATCATTGCAGTGGGAGAGAAAATCCAGCAGATTATGTTTCTCGTGGAGCGAATCTCGAGACGATTATTAACAATTTGGATGCATGGTCCTCAGTGGCTTCGCACGACGGAAAACAACTGGCCGAAAAAAGCTTGATTGTGACTTTTCTTCAACCGACCCATGTGAATCCGAAGAACAAATGTTTACGTTCGCATGTGAATTAAACACAGCCTCGATAATTAATTTAAGCAAATTTAGCAGCCTGCAGAAATTATTGCGAGTTACTACTAGTTGGGTTGCTTCGTTTTGTGCATAACATTCGCAATAGATTCAATAAACGATCTAACGACTTAAGTACAGAAGAAATCGGTGGTGCCAAAGAATTTTGGTTTCAATTAGTACAGAGATGCTTTCGCCGAAGAAGTTAATTGTTTACGTGCACGCAAATTACTACTCAAAACTTCAGTAATTTTTAGAGTTTAATCCTTTCCATGATTCAGATGAACTGATACGTGTCGGTGGGAAGACTGCAAAAATCTAAATTTTCTTATTTACAAAAACACTATCATTTTTACCGGCCAAGCATTACTTCGTAAATTTAATGGTGCGAGACTCACGAAAAGGTTTTCACAGTGGTGTTAGTGAAACTCTACTAAGAAATTAGAGCGATTCTGGCTCATTAAAAGGGAGACAGACTGTGAAAAACATCTTAAAGAAATGTTTGATATGCAAAGATTTAGTTCGACTTCAGGTGTTCAAGTCACCGCTCCGTTACCAGCTCTTCGTGTAGAGCAGTCAGCTCCATTTTCTGTAGTTGGAATAGATTTTGGAGGCTTCCTCTACACAAAAGACGAGAATAAACATTACATTGTTTTATTTATTTACGTGTGCTGTTACGAGTTCTTCACTAGAGCTAGTGAACAACCTTACAACTGAAACATTTCTATTAGCACTTCGACGTTTTATTAGTCGTCGTGGTCTGTGTTCGAAAATCTTGACTGACAACGCAAAAACTTTTAAAAATACGAACTTGAACTGAAAAACTTGTGGAAGATTATCAGCGATCCTACAGTGAAAGCGTTCTACGCTTCTCATAAAATCTACTGGCAGTTTATTATGGAACCCGAGCACCCTGGTGGGGCGGCTTTACGAAAGACTTATTCGAACAGTAAAGCTTGCTTTACGAAAGACTGTGGGAAGAGCAACTTTATTTCGCGATGAGTTGCAGACTCTTTTAATTGAAATTGAAGGAGTGCTCAACTCTCGCCCTCTTACATATATTTTTAGTGAATTTAATGAACCTGAACCTCTTACTCCATCTCATATGATTTTAGGACGTAGAGTGAATAGTCTACCACCTGCCAGGCTTAATTTTGATTCTAACTTATCCAACAGGAAAGTTCTAATTAAAAGTTTTAATTATCGCGAAAGATTACTTAATATGTTTTGGACAAAATGGTCAAAAGAATATATTTGCATGCTTAAATCTGCTCATTGTGTTAAACCCTACAGGCGAAATTAAAGAGTTTAAAATTGATGATGTTGTACTAATTAATGATGAAAAATTTCCTAGACATTTTTGGAAACTAGGTAAAGTGGTTGATGTATTTCCTGGCAGGGATGATAAAATACGTTCTTGTAAGATAAAAACACAAAATTCAATTATTAAAAGACATGTACAATTGTTACATAACCTTGAACTTAATGAATGATTTCTTAGTTAAGTGATAGTTTTTAATTTGTATCTGGTGAATTTGTATGTGAATTACTTGTAATGTGTATTTAATATTTTCTGTGTATTTTGAAATAGTAGCAGATTATGAATGAACCCCTGGTCATTCGGGGGGGGGAGTATGTTGTATATCCTGTTTAGCGGCGCTGTAGTCGCTTGCTTCTAGTGTAAATAGCGTTCCTGTTTTGTAAATAAAAACGTTTTTGTCCCTCCATCCGACTGGGGTGTTTTTGTGCGTCGCTTCTCCTTCTGACAGGTAAGAGCAATTTATTCATTTTTAATATCCGAATCCGAAATGAATTTTTGAATTACGAATTTGAATAATTATTTAGAACTTTGAATTTGAACAAGGTCAGTGCTTCTCAAACTTTCAATACTGGTGCCCCCCTTTTCAATCACAATTTTTATCGCGCCCCCCCCCTATACATTAATAATGCACTAAATGCAATAATAATGCACTTTGACGCTAAAGCTACAATACGAGATCTTAATTATAAACCATACAAATTAATAACATAAGTATTAAATTTTGAATACTACTCTTTTAAGCAAAAAAATAAATTAATTAAGTAATAGGATAATTATTATGTTATTTTTCCTTTCTCTAATTTTTAAATTGAACATATTGCAAAATGCGGTGACTGTTTAGAAGACAAAATATGGATATTTGCTAAATATAGAAAAATAACTTAGAGGGTCAATTTCTAATCATATGCATTCCTTATAAAAACTTTGCTTTGCAAGACAAGCCCATGCAAGTCGTTAATACTTATTAAACTTGTTCTTAATTTAGTATTAATTAATTAGTTATAAAAACTCTGTGCAGCACTGATACATTAAAAGTATGCCGGCCGAAGTACTCGCTCTTTGAAGGAGTTCATTTATAAGAAAATAAAACATTATTGATATAATAGCTGTATTGTAAGGAGAGTAAAGCCAAGCGCGCGACAATGTTTACGAAAATGTAAAATGTTTTTTTTTAAAATGATTGCTCAAATTACAATTAGTTTTAAGCGAATTGTAATTTTAAGCCTCACAGAATTAGCATTTATAATTGATGTTAAATAATGAACAATAATATAAAATTCCGATGAAGAATAATTGTATTATTTTTAATATTTAAAGAAAAAAGACTTCAACATGTTTTAACCTGGGAGCAGACACGCACTCGATACGGTCGAGTGGGGTTATTGAGTCACCCCAATCCTTTTTTTATAATTATTTTATTGTACACGATACAAATCGTTGTTTCAGTGAATAATTTAATTAATAGAAAGTTTACTTACCTACTTTCAAGGACTTTTCAATTTTTCTTTGGTAACAAATAAACAGTTTTGCTAGAATTAACAATCTCGTGATCTGTGTGTCCCGCGCGACCACTTCCGGGTAAAAAGTGTATTCATTATGATAATATGTATGTTACTGCTAAAAACAATTGTTATGCTTTATATGTTTGAAAATACTCATCTTGGTCTAAGTCTTGGTCAAGTAATCCATCGAAGTGTGTGTGTGCTCTGCGTGGTTTTCCAAATATCATAAAACTGTTTTGTATGGAAAAAAGCGCAACAGAGAAATACATTACTTACAACTTCCTGAAATGAGAAATAAACACATGAGAGAGGGGTCATAACTAACTGTACCAATAACTTAGAAAGTCAAACAAATTACAGCTATAATGTGCAGTATTTCAAAAATAATGACAGTGATGAATTTTTTATGTTCCTAGATTTTTTCGATTCTGGATCTGGGATCTGTTTTTTCTCTGAAAGAGTAGAATGTTAGTTTTAAAAAAGAAAACGCAATAAAACTCTCTTATCATGGGATTAAAGCAAATTAAATAATGTATATTTTATTTGGTTATAGGATCAAAGATAGCTAATTAAGTATTGAAGAAGTTTTTTTTTGATGACTTAATATCGCCTATAACTTATATCAGAGTAAAAGTGCATTTTTTATTATGTCTGAAAGTATTTTGTTTTAATTCATTGCAGTAAATTAATTATTTTTTAAACCTTTTATATTCGATATGCTCGCGCCCCCCTCGTAAGGTTATCGCGCCCCCTAGGGGGCGCGCCCCACAGTTTGAGAAACACAGTTCTAGGTTGTTACGAGTTTGTTCAGCCTGTGCATACACTGCTTTAACCGAATCTATTTTAGCTTCCCAACGGGTATCGCAAGAATGTCTTAGAGTAACACTTAAATGCTTTTGTAGAATTTCCCATCTTTGTAGATGCAGAAAATAAGAATAGAAATATCTACTCCCATATTTATAGTACATATTACTGGAAGTGACATCACAAACTAAAAAATTAAAAGATGATAGGCAAGGTGATAGGTTTATAGCAATTATTCTAGATCTTACACCTTTTGGCTCCCTTCACACCAAACGATTTCGAGTCTGTAGCAATCTTTCCAATTCACAACGATTCTGAATGAACAGAGATTTGCCTTCACACCACCACGGGTCAATCATTCTTCCATCAGTTGCTGTCGAACATGGATGCTGTTTTTAATGTTATAAGACGATTAACGTTTCAAGCTATTAATTTCACAACTGTATTTTCATTTATTTTGAAGTTGAAATACATAAAACAAAAAATATAAGAACGGTTTTATTTATTTATTTCTTTATATTTTGTCTGTTAGTATCAAATGTAATTATAGTCTGAAAAATAGTAACAAATAATAAATATGTATTGTGTAACTAAATAAAAACGCTATTACTTTTGCAAACAATATATCTAATGTTTTTAATGCTAATGTTTGTATTGTACAGCATTTGAAGCTTATAGCAATTAGTTTTTTGATTATGTATTTAAAAATGATTTTCTAATACATTAATGAATTAAAAATCTAACATGCCATTTACATTTTGTTGGTTTCATAAAACAAAATTTGAGATCTATGTAGTAATAAAATGGAATCTTTTTTAAAAATTAAAGTTATCAACAATATTGGTGTTTGATTTTATTTTAGCATTTTTATAAATATTTAATTGTTTCTCTCAAAATTAAATAAATTCTTATCAAATTGATCATTGAAGCTATTTCAAACATGCTTCAGAATATTCCCCCGCCTCCAAAAAAAAACCATTTTGCTTTAAAGTATTATTAAGTAAAGAGTAAAGATTTCAAATTTCTAAATTTGAAAAAAGAATACATGAAAATTAATTTTATTATTTGCGCAAGATTATTAGGGATAAAATACAACCTACACACTCGGCGACAAGAACTAGAGTAAAGGCCATATCACACGTATACGTTTCAAGCAATTTTTCGACCAATTCGTGCAATTTTTACTCAGTTGCTATAGCAACGGCTTTCGAACAACTTTTTGCTAGTGAGCTCAAAAAATTGTTCCAAATAAAAATTGCTTGAAATTCTAACCAACGGGGTTCTTCGGCGCTAACGCCATAAACAAGATGGCGGCTTCGTTTTCGTCTAACACATCAGACATGCCGTATATTATTTTAATGGTGTATAATATTTTAACAGCGTATTATATTTTAAACAGGATGGTGCTCAATTTCTGTTTACGCCCATCAACAAAAGCGCAAGCGAAATAAAAAAAATAATTTTGGATATTCATTTTCCGAAGCAGAAAAATTGGCGAGGAATTTTTCAATGTAGAGTTAGAACGTGGCTGACGTCAGAGCATCTCGTTTTGCTTACGGCAACCCTTCTCCCTCAGTTGGACGAAAAATTGCTTGAAAAAAATGTAGGTGTGATACGGCCTTTAGTTAAAAAAGAATACTATGAATACCACACACAAAAATATAAGCGCCATCTATTGGCATAAAAACAAACTCATGCTAACCCTAACAAGAACATTAAAATCTTTAAATATCTAAAATTAGCTTTTTTAATAGAAACTTTATGTGATATAATCACTAATAATATAAAAAACAATAAAAATCAACACTCTATTTGTTTAAATTCACTTTTTTTTTAATAAAGAAATAGCTCTCGGCTGCTGGTGAATCAAGGAAGAAAATCTGACCAGCCGAATCACGCGTAAGTCAGAATGACAGTGGATTGAACCGGTTTCGGTTGGTGTGAATGCGGGAAGCAAATCTTACCTTATTTGAGCGGGAAATTATGAAGCAGAATCCTGGTCGATCAGAAAAGTTTGATGGTGAATGAATCGGAGTCATTTAGTGTGAAGGGAGCCTTATATTTCCATTTCATATTGCAACCCTTTTGTCACATGCCGACAATTCATATCCAATTCTAACTCCCTTCACCTTTTCACAAGAGTTTTTGCTATGCCTGGTGGCCACCGTAGCTTAGTGGTTATGGTCACGAGCTTGTGGCTGGAGTGTCGTGGGCTCGAGTCCTGTTGCCACTAAAGACACGCCGTGTAGATTAGGTAATTTCTCCCGCTGATGTGGTAGTTAAGAAAGAAGGGTTCGAGCTCAGGTGCCCTCCTCATCACTCGACCAAGACTCAAAATTACGAGGTTTGTGATCAATAGCCCTCTTGTTGCTTTGTAGAGCAAAGTTAAGCATCAAATGACCATTCCGGATTTTTCGCCCACTAAGAACGTATACACACCACAACAGTAGTCTGCAAACTGTGTTCAACGAAACCCTGGAGTTCCACAATACATTCCCATGGATTCCACGAGTCACAGTAAATAAATCGAAAAAAAAATTATAAACGTGTATGCAAAATGTATTCACGTTCTCTATGAAGTTTGTATCCCCACAAGAATTTAAAGCTCATTCCTGTCCTTAAGAAACTGAAAATTTTATCTCAACATAACTTTATTTTGCAATACTTTTTAAACTTTTATTATAATGTAATAAAAGATACTAAAATATGTTTTATTTATTGTAACGTCGTGAGTAGCTATCCATCAATAAACAAATCTTTACAGCTTAATATACAAATAAAAGCAAACTTTATTTGCTAACAATTTGTAAATGAAGTAATATAAATCCAGATTAAATGCCAAGCCGGTGTGGTCAGTTCATATTCTCATGCTCAACGCCACCGGCGTTCATCGTCTTTTTCACTCTCTCTCGGGGATTTTTTCTTTTCTCCGGTCTTTTTCTCTTTCTCTCTCTCTCCGGGTCTCTTCTCTCTTACTCTCTCCAGGTTTTTTTCCCGGCCTTTTTTTTGTGTCCTCAAAAACAACCCTTTTTAAACAACAGGGGTGTGTTCACAACACGCCCCTCGCTCCTTCTTATTCGCAGGTCAACAAAGTCTCTCTTGACCTCCCTCGTCCTATTGGCGCATAACACGCCAAAACACACCCGAGCTGTCTGGTCCAAGGCGCCATAGTTCCTTGTCCGCAGCTGGACACACTGGCCCATCACGCCACCTGTTTCTAGTATTCCCTTTCATACAACACTAGAAAAAGACAACATGGTTATTTTTACGATAGGCTTCACCTATTGTCAATGGGGCGCCGAACTCTTAAGTCTATTATGCCGACCCGTCTGCAAACTCCACTCCCTGAGTTCAGACAATAAACAATGGCCCCATGGCCACGTGCACCGGTCATTCCACAGCTGGTTGATCATAAAACATTCAGGGACAATCGATGGGTGAGGCACTTGTCCTTGACCAGCTGGTAAAACCATAAAACCTATTGTGACTTGGAAGATGGGGGTTCACTCCCAGCGAAGATGTCACATTATACATATTACCTAATAGACTGTAAAATTTTTATTGTTTACTATCCCGGGTTCTCCACGAGATAATTGTATACTCGTTAGTACAATGCCTAGCAAAACTAAATAGTTTTCCAATGGAAAGTGCACCTTTTGACATTTGTTGGGAAAACACCTACAATAAGGGAAAGGTAACGACTTATCGACCTAACAACATATTTGATGTCCACACTAAATTTAAGCAAGAATAGCTCCTAAATGTTTTGCTGCAAATTCATACAAAATACTCAGCATTCCTCTTAACATTTTAATGCCTTTCAGAACAATGTGTACACGTGAAAAATATTTCTTGGCATAAGTGGTTACAAAAGCAAAGTATAGAAATAAATTAAGCTCAGAATATGTAATACGATTGCAGTTAATTTCAATGGGCTTAGACTTCCGACAGTTTGTGTGAAAAAATCATGCACACATTCTAGTTACTAAACATAATGCACGGGTGGGTGAAACCTGGATCACAGATTAATATTATTAATTAGTAAATTATATTAAAAGAGTAGATTAAAGTTTTTAATAATCGATGCAATATTTTTTTTAATTGACATTACAAAAAAGTGTGTGTGGAATAGGATTCGACAAAAATATTTTCTAGTTTTAGGGGATCCACAAAAAGACCTTTAAGTTCTGGGGCAGTGGTGGCCTACACGGGGCACGGCGGAGTTGTAACGGGGGCCTGCGAAGACATACTGAAAAATTAAAAGAATTTTGAATACATAATAATTTATAATTTTCTACAATTTTATTGAAATGGGGTTGTCTCAGACAAAAGTCTCAAAATTTGGATCAAAATATGTTTGTGTGTGTGTGAATAAATGTTTTCTGTTATGAACATAATAAAATAAATATTACTCATATAACCAGCTGATGTGCACCTATAATAACCTAATTTTGTTAGCATCTGCAAAAATTGATCTTAATATAGATGACTTGGTAAAAAAAAGAGTAATTCAAAAGCCACATTAAGTAAATACTAGTTGTTTAATAATTATTTAAAATAAAATGTTTCAAGTAACTCATTTTTATTTTGTACCTTACTAAATTGAATTGAACCTGTAAAAAGTTTATTAACAATAAAACCTAAATTTGCACTTCATCTTTTTTTAAAAATTTCTTGCATTAAAAAAAGATGTGCTATTTGCGTAAAAATTCCACAATATAAGTAACAATTTTTTTACTTTTCCATACTTGTTTGATGGAAATGTTGGAAGTGGCACTCATAATTATTTTTTATCAAATTGTGGCACTCTTTCCAAAAAGATTGGCCACCCGTGTTCTTGGGGTTCTGTGAGTAGAAAAAGTTTGATGACCACTTTCTCAGAATAAAAAAAAAAAACGCTGGATATCACTGGGAAATGGAACGCGAAGCATTCCTCCATCCCATATCGAGATTGTTTCTCAGAATAACTCCACTATCAGTGCTAAAAATAGAGTCCCCCTCTCCACCCTCATTCCACAGATGTGTCATGTGCAAGCAAATCTCCTTTTTCTTGCCATTCTAAAAGTTAAGCAAAAACTAACAGTCGGCTGATCTCAAGGTCACTTGACCGTTGCCTTTTCGAAAGGATGTCATGGGGAGTGGTTCCTTGACGTAAGTTTAGGGTTACTTTATTTTTACCCCCTCCCTTTTTTTCATGTAAAAAAAGCAGAATTAGTTTTTATGAAGTGATTAAAGTCATTATTTGTGTGTTGCAAAATATTCTTTTCCATAAAATATAGTATTATTAATGTGTATTTAAACAGTTTATGCGGTAATTTTATTTTAAAGTAACGTTTTAAAACTTTTGTACGTAGATTGCATACACATGGCGCCATCTGCAGACTTTGTAATAAAGCTTGCCAAATATAGCGTCAGAAAATTCTGGAAGCAAGGATATATGTATTTTTCGTAATTTTAAAATTTTCTGGACTATTTCTGACATTTCTACATTTCAAGGCGGATTTATATGAGTAATTTACGTTCTCAGCAAAAGTTTTACGCCTGAATAATGTGATTTCATTGTGCAAAAGTACCTTAACCATTTCAGTACATTTGGCAGTCCCCCTTAATGTTGAACATGCTTTTGTTTCTTTTCACCAATCGGAGCGTCGTTTTAGATTATGGTAGCCCTGCCTCCAACATAAAAAAATCTCCAGAATCCATACATTACTCTACAGTCTTTTTATAATAGTCGGTGTCTCTATGTTGGTGTCAAAATATTTTGTTTTGGTAAAATATTTTAAATTAAAAATTTTTAAATCCATTTTCAGGTATATGAATCCTACCTGCTTCTAATTGCGATATTCCGAAGGAAGCTTGGTAATGTTTCAACCATTAAAGTTTTTGCTCTTTTATTAAGTGGACTTACAACGTGGGCATCTCAGGAATTTAAACTGACCCCTGCTATACTTGATTTTGGATGCAACTGTACATAGTTATTTCAATTATTGCTAATTCAATATTTTTTAGCTTAGGTTTCGAATGTGGGAAACGTGTGGGAAAATTCAAGTAGTGACCATAAACGAAAATAAAATAGAATTGGAATTTTAAGGTCTGGTGATTTTTGCTGAGAAATATTATCTGTTTAATTTTATGTGCAAATATGTAGCGCATGAAAACAAAGATTAAACGATAAGTAAAATTTTTTGGTTGAGTTATAAATTATTCACTCCATTCTCTCTCAACACATACACTAACACACATGCATAGATATTTTCCTAATTTTAAAAAATAAAATACGGAATTATTTGTGTTTGTTTATCAAGTAAGGTGTAAAAAAGATTGATGCATAAAAATTAATGAAATTCAATGAACACACACATTGTACCAATTTAATCCATCTAAAACCCTTTGAGAGTATGCTTTTTTATTAAGAATTAAAACTACCGCTGTGAAAACTGATTTCCACTGTCGATGATTAGTAAATAGCAAATCCAGAACGAATGTCTTTGAATCTAATGTATAAGAAGCAGATGTTTCAAAATTTTAGCTTTTCGTCGTTTTTATCTGCTTTTAAATAAGTTATATTTTTCAAAAAAAAAATCCAAAGAACGTTTTTAGTTCAACAATTTTGTTTCCAATTTCTGTTGATACATCGTTATACTGCTCAATATAATATTTTTTATATGCTAATAAACTGTACTGTAAAACATCGCAGTGCGAGATTGTTGGGATGTTTGAGTTCGGCGGGAAACATGTATAAGCATACATCACGTGATCATGACGTCAGAAAATTTCAACTAATTTTTGAGAGAGAACATCCTACAATAATGATATCTCAACTTAGTATTTGAAACTTAATTCAAGAGGAAAGTAAAATTTTAACATGTGTTAAAAATAGTTGTGTTCATATTTTAAAAAGTTTTTCATTAAATGCGGCATTTATGTAAGGCTTGATAGGTAGTTAAGTGAGTTGGCATACCCAGATTTCATAACATGACAGGAACAGAACTTCTAAATTTACGTCATCCATAAGGTAGGTTTACTCTTTCTACGCTTACTTGATAGCCTGAAAAATGCAGATAGATATGTTAAATATTGTCAATGGGTGCTATCATTAACATATGATTTAGCGATTTATACATACAGGTAAAACGTATTCATTTTAATACTATTTTAGAAAAAATAAGATATTCACATTAAAATTAATCCAAAATGATTATTTAATTTTAAGGAGTTGATTTTATGGATAGTAATTATGTGGAATGATAAACTTCTTCCAGTTGCCAATCAATCAGTGTCATCTAAAATAAGAAACATATGCCGACTTATACTGATTTCAGTCTTTTCATTTCCTTGTATTTGTAAGCGATTTCATTTAAACAATTAACATCTAATGACACGTCTCCATTAAAAAGAAATAACATTTTCTTGAAGAATAAAATTTTTCTAAAAATTATATTTTCGAAATTTTCAGATATAATCCATTTTAAGTTCATTCATTTCTCGATCCTCATTATGATGCAAAGTGATGATTCTGTGCGACCGAGGCCGTCGGTGTTTGCCTGCACAACTCTCAAGATTTCACAAGTATGTATTTGGAATTGAATTTTATGAAAATTATATATTTAACACACATGTATAGTATTCAAAAATACGTGTATGTTTTGTTAGTAGTTCTGTGAGTTAAAAATCTTAATTCATTAATTTGTGAAACATCAATTTATTTTGCAGTTAATAGTTACATATTGATCAGAATTTTAAAAAAAACATATTCTTTGTACTTTAATTTCTTTGTTGATGTGGTCATGAATAAATTTTAAACTATTCTTTATTATTTTTGTGTTAATGGGTGACATCATCATCATGTGAGAAATACTTTTCACATGCTGCCTCTAATTTTATTTTCTATCATTGTATTCTTTTAAAATATATTCAGGAAGTTCAATTTGTTATTTATATATTTGTTGACAAATATCTTTTGTGTATAATCGATTATTTATTGTTAAGTATGCAATGTTAATAATTGATTTAATATTCATTTTGGTATTTGAGTGCTACTATGGCTTTGCTAAAAAAATACTACAAATCCCGCTGATAGTTAAAACTGGATGAGAAAAGTAATTTGAACTTTAATATTTAAACTTTTATCGTATTCAAGTTCTATATATTGTATATTTTTTCACAATAGAAACAAATAAGAAACATAAAAATGTATTTTTTTTATGATTGAATAATTTTAGAAAGGGGTGGAGGGAGGGGGAAATCAAACCTTAAAAATGACTAAGAATAAAGTGAATTTCCTTAAAACCATTATTAACTGTTGTTAATACCTTTTGTTTTACTATCCAATCAGATTTAATGTTATTATACTTATGATAAAAACTATTTTTCTAAGATTTAGTATCAAATGCTTGTCTTTAATCAATTAGACCTTGGTTTTTTAAAAACCTAAACAAGAAAATAAATTACTTTAGACTTTGAATAATCAAAAATAAATATATTTAAATCTCTTTAAAAAAATTAAAATTTCAAATGTGCTTATATCTTACATTTATTGCATTAGATATATTTATTTCAGATGTGTACAAAACATTGCTTCTTATTAATTAAACACATATTTGATAAAATAATTGTTTTGTTCAACAGTTTACATATGTTGAACTTGTACAATTTTTTTAAAGGAGAAAAAGAATTGATTTTTTTCTCAAAACCTCTTATGCTGATATTTCATTCTTCATATACAGTTTTATAAAGTTGAATATGATATAAGATCTTACTGAATCTACAGCAGTTTAATATTCAAATATTAAACTAGTGTTGGAACTAACTTGATATCGGGGGTAATAGCGTCAAGCGCTGCTTGTTGGGGGAATGGAATCCAATATAGCGGTGTAGTGGTAATTTAATGATACACAATAATTTTAAAGAATTGTTTTGAAACACATTGAAATGTATTTCAAGTAAAGGATATAGGAAGAGATTGAGAATAACCTAGATCAATCAATAAATAATGAATAATAATATGTAATAAAAAGTAACATGTACTAATAATAATATTAAAAGCAGCATATAACAACTTATATTATTTTATCATAATTATATATAATATTCATATAGTACAGTTTTATAAGTTATTAGAGATAATAATCATATAATATAATTAAATAGTAATTAAAAAGAATAATCATCAAATTGTAAAAAAATAAAAATAATGCATAAGATTACTTGGTTTGCATAATTATAAATAAATAACATAAGAATAGCTATAAAAAAATAAGCAACAGAAATAGTTATAAATAAATAAGATAATAATTACAAATGAATAAGATAATAATTATAAATAAATAGCAATAATTATAAGTAAATAATATTATAAATAAATAATAGTAATTTAAATAAATAACAAAATGTGTAATAATATTTATAAATAAATACTAAAAGAAACAATTATAAATAACTAATATTATATGATTATTACACATAGTAATAATTGCATTTTTTTCATTATGAATAAAATAATTACATAATGTATGTTAGAATTAAATAAGACTATCAATTATTAAGTAGTGAAAGTTTGCAATATGAAACTTGCACTGCAAGTGCCTTCAACGAATTTCATTGAACAAAGAACATAAAAAAACATTTTTGAAACGAAAATAAGTGATTTATAGTGATAATTAAAAGCACAACACTTATTCTTTTAAGAAAAAAAATGTTCTAGTACTCAATCATTTTAGAAATATCCATATTCGAAAATAGCCCAGAATTAAACAGAAGACACAAACAAGAGTAAAATTGCACTGAAAATGGTTATATTTTTAAAGAAATCATCTGAAATTAATAGGGTTACAGCGGGAAACAACGAATAAAAGTTATTGCCCATCTTGGCGAACATAAACAACTTGGCACTATTACCCCCGATATCAAATTAGCACCCTAGTGTTTATGTCAAATACAAATTATTTCGCACTTGGGATTTTTGTTGTATGTTATAGTGAGATTTCTTAATTCTCTATTTTAGGTTTATCAACATATTTTAGATGTATGGACACCATATACTATTTGTCGTTGGATTGGATCTGGAATATTATTGATAAGCTTTTTAGCTCGAGTATTCATCTTACAAGTAAATATCTATGCTGTTTTCATGTTAAATTTGCATTACTTATGTATTGATAAATTTTGCCTAGTCAAAAAACATTGCCTAATACTGTCTTTGTTTCCCCTCATGTGTAAAAAGGAATTCTTGTGCTTGTCTCTTTGGTGTTAGCTGGCTGACTAATAAATTGGCAAAGATTAAGAAAAATTAAATATTGTACTAAAACATGCACACTTGAAAGAAACAAAAGAACTATCAAGAACTACATTAATCAGGCAATCAAACTCTATAATTGTATTTAAAATCACAAAAAATTAGTCTTTTTCTGTAGATGACAATACAAATTTTTATAAGTATGAATCTAAATGCTGTTTTGCAGTCCTGAAGTTTTTGTTGTTCTACTTAACTCTCAAGTATTTCAGGTACTTGCACATAAGACATCAATTTGTAAATACTCCCTTATGTTCTCCTCCTTAGAAAATGGAATCCAAATTGCAATGATTTTACACCAAAACAAAAAATAGTATGACAAATTATGAATAACATTTTCTAGCATGCATGATAATTGTACTTGAACATGCTTAGAACTTTTCCAATATTGGCTGCATATTGTGCCATTTGGCGACATTTTTTTATGTGATAAAATATTTTGATGGTATAATACACAAGTACCAAATTATTTAAATTTTAAGGAAAGTAAAAAAAAAATATTTGCTTGATTGATTATAATAAAAGCTAGTTTGTGTTATAATATATATATGTACTAGCGGACCCGACAGACGTTGTCCTGTACACACATCTTAAATTAAAAAATGCTAACTTTTTATGAATAAGCTTTAACAATCTGAACAGTTTTGATAAAAATTTGTATTAAAAAGTTATTACAATATCTAATGTCATTACATATATACGGTTATCACAATTGGATCAATTGAAAATATCCAGAAATAGTTTGAAATAATAAAATAAAATATAAGCAACATTAAACCAAATTACATTGATTTTTTTTAAGCTGAAAAAGAAATAACACAATCAAATCAATATCCAGAAATCGTTTGAAATAATCAAAGAAAATATAAGCAAAACAAAAATGACTGTTGTCAAATTAACAAATTAAAATCTATTTGTTGAAAAATAATGGGAAAATCACTTAAAAATTTAATCTTAAAAAAAAATCTAAAGTGAATATAAAAAACTCTTCGTAGTGCACATCATTTGGAAATATAGTAATTATGTGCCAAGTTTTATACTTCTGAGTTGCTTAGAAGTGAAACACACACAAAAACTGTTTTTCTTATTAGTATAGATTTCCGATAAGAAATAATTTTAAACCAAAAAAAGTAATAATGTGTGTAATCAATTAGCTACACAAATAGATTTGTAGGTTAGGATAATTGTTGATCAATGCATGTGTAATTAATATCATTTTAGCTAATTAAAATATCGGACCGAATTGTGAATGTAAACCATTCTCGAATCCACTGGAACAGTCACAAAAAATTTCATCAAAATCGGTCCACCTGTTTAGGAGGAGTTAGTCACACACACATACACATGCACAAAAGATTTATATATAAAGATGGGTGTTGCATTAAATAATACCAACATACTCAAAATTAGTTTTTTGGATGTTTAAAAAAGACTATTATTATGAGAATTTTTTTGTGACTTGTTTTTGTGTTATCCTGTTTGATGTCAAAGATTATGGCCTCATTTTTTTTCTCCCTCGAGTTGTAATAAGGAAGTTTTATAGATGTTTTTTCTTCCACATGTGAAGTATGGTATGATTTTCAGATGTGAAGGTGGATAGAAAGATTATCATATATTTCTGTCTGTGAATTGAATTTGTTACCTATTACTGATTTAATAAGATCATAAGAATTTTCAACTTCTGTATCTGTATACTTTTCACTTTTTTAAAACTTCTGGTTCTCAATTAGATGTTTCTGTAAGGTGATATTTTAGCATCACGTAAATATTTATTTACCATTTTAAAATTATTTGCCTTTAATTTCAGTATTGAATATATTGTTATGAATTGTCATAGAAATGCAGCTTAAAGTTTAAAAGAAATAAGAGAAAACTGTTTGAGGTCAATATGACCCAAATGATACATTAATACAATTTTCAAAACTATGCCTAAAATGTATCAATAAAAATGTCAAATTATATGACAAAACATTATATTACTCTAACAAAGTTTGATGTACCATAGTGTCATTCCATTTTCCATAAAATGTCCAGAGTTTAAAATATTGATATTTCTTTTTAGGGATGGTATATTATAACTTATGCGTTAGGAATTTATCAATTAAATCTCTTCCTTGCATTTCTTACTCCTAAAATGGATCCTGCAATGGCTGAGGGTAAGTTTCTCTTTTCTTTTCTTTTTTTTTTTTTTAAAGAAATATTTTGTACAGTTTCTATTTGAATATTAAGATTAAATGATTGAATAACCAGGGAAAAAATGTAGTTAAAGATTCACATTTAAATGTAAATTAAATGTCTGTATTCATTGTATATATTTTTTTATTTATATTCCTATGTATGTTTTTAAAGTTGGAATATTTTGTAATAAATTAATTCATTATTTATATACTAACATACCATATTGGCAAATCTTAGTAATTTTTTGAGAGAAATGATTTATAACAAATTATTTAATTCATGTAGGCTTGTTTGAATAAACTTGATTTGTTTTTAGTACTTTTTAAAAATTGAAGCTTTATTTAAGCTTTATTTTGTGAAAGAAGATTTTATTGCTATACATTTAAAAAAATTCAAAATAATTGTTTCTTTTAATGACTTGATATTAATACCATAAATTTAACTAGTGATAATAAATATTCAGCTAGTTAGATTAGCTCATAAATTCAATTAGATATGATTCTAGGTATTGAGATGTTCCTAATTGTGTAATTTTGCTGGCCTCCACATATTTGCTGTGCTCCAAGCGAACACCAGTCTTTGATTTTGCAAAGTTATATGCATAATTGACCATTCCTTTTTACAAAAGTTTTTTCAATTTTTTTTTATTAACAGACCAACAGTTATTAAGGATTAGACTTCCCTGCCTTATTTGTGAGTACATTTCAAATTTCAATCCTCTTCAGTAAAATATGCTGGAAAGAAGAAACTAGAAGCTATGCTTGACGTTTTCATAAAGTGTTGATATTGGATTATCAGATACTGGCATATTCTAAAATACAAAATATACCATTATTGGTAATACTTATCACTCTTAAGTTTTGATATGTTTCTTTAATTCTTGTTGAGTATTTTTAATATATCAGTATATTATAAGAGAAGTCTGGTGACCTAGTGGTAGCATATCTTTGAGATGGGCACAGTAGGCTTTAGCTCTCATGAATTGTTGCATCACTGATGAATATATTATAAAATAACATTTCATGAGATTAGTTTGAAAAGAAACTGTTTTTTATTTTTCAAACTTATAAAAGAATTTACATTTATTAGTTTGATTTCTAAATAGTATGTTAGAAGTTAATTCTACTTTTTAAAAAACTGACATTGTTTTTTTTCTTTCTTGTTTGAAATTCAAATCTATTGATTGTCAATATCCCAGCCTAGTATTAAATTCTGTTCCCTTCTATTTCTGATCTTTCTCTATTCATTGAAATTTTTTCTTGACAATTCTTTTTGTATATATACGTATGTTTAATTTTTTAAAAAGTTTTTTAATTAAGGGAATCATATTTAAAGCTTTTTCTTCTTTAATGCAGCTATATTAATTGTTTTGTAATAAAGAGAAGTATCTTCATATTCTTGTTAAGATTTTATAAAATCTCGGGATTGTAAAATCAACCAGAGATGACTGATTTTTTTTATAATTGCTTTAAACTGTTATGTGAATTTGTTTCCAGTCATGAAATTTATTTTATATAATTATATTGTTATACAGATGACGGTCCTTGCTTGCCGACTCAGTCAAATGAAGAATTTAGGCCGTTTATCAGGCGCTTGCCAGAATTCAAATTTTGGTTTGTTTTCTCTATACTAAATGTTTTATTATTTGTTATATGCTTCCTATAACTAAGTGTGGTTTTGATAACTCTTTATTTTAACTATTTCCCATTTCATTTGTTTTTAGAAAATATTATAAAAGAATTTACATTAGAAATCAAACTCATAAATGTAAATTCTTTTATAATAAGTTTTTCTACATATTCAATTATTGGAAAGCTAAAAATTAATTTTTACTTTGCTTTTGTTAAAAATATAAAAGTATTTGTTTTTGAAAATATTTTAATAATTCCAACTTAAAGTGTTTTTTTTTTTAGTTCAGTGAATTTGTATTTACTATTTATTTGAAGTATATAACTGAAGAAAATAATCAGAGCTGTGCACAAGACTTTTAGTAAAAATATTTACATTTTTTCAGTCATTTATTTTTTTAAAAATATGCATAATTTCAATTATATTCTGGTATTCACTGTTTCTTTGGGAGAAACAAATTTAATAACGGAAAAATTGTAAAAACACACTATTCAACATTTTAATATTTAAAATTTCTAATTGTCAATGGATTAGGAATGGAATTCAATTATCTTTTAAAAACATGTTCAGAGATAATTTCATTAATCTCATTCTTTTTGCTAAAGCATCTTATTTATTTAAAGATCATAATGTTTATTAAAATTATGTCTTGATTTAATTATTCCACACGGTAAAATTTTGAATGATTTTTTTGTTGTTGCAGGTATTCAACTACAAAAGCTACCTTAGTGGCCCTCTTTTGCACATTTTTCCAGATGTTCAATGTCCCAGTGTTTTGGCCCATTCTTCTTTTGTACTTCCTTACTTTATTTGGAATTACTATGAAGAGGCAGATCAAAGTAAGAATTATGAGCTATTTGTGCATGATGTTTAACATTTACATATATCTACATGCTTTTACGGAGATATTATTATAAAAGAATAAAATTTTACATTTTGATTCACCATAAACATAATAAAAAATGTATTTTTTGTGATAAAAAATATATTTGAAGCATTTTACTTGAAATAAAAGTAAAATTTTATAACTTTTAATCAAATTGTCATTTAATTATCATTTTTTTAAAAAAATATTTTTATTTTATGTATATTTTAAGTATTTGAATTTATATTTTAAGATTGTTTTCTTCGTTTTAATCAAAGGATATTCATATTTTAACTTCTGCATACACAATTTCAATATAAGACTAACTGGGAAAAGGCAAAATCAGTTGATAAGCATATAGAAACTAAACTATATACTAAATTGAAGCAGCAACTGAACTGGATGCTTATGGACCTGTTTCTTGAAAATATTGACTCATTGATATTATATACTAATGATTTTTTACTTGTAACTGATATAATATTTTCTAATAATGTGTGTAGGCATAAAACTTGTGAAACAAAAAGCAAAACTTTCATTCTTTTTTCCCTGTAAATAAACTACTTTTTAACCTGATTGTGTCTATGTAAATATAAATGACAATAGATGCCTGCAAGAAATGCATATAAATTTTTATTTCCTTTAGTCATACTTTTTTCAAATTTAAATTGAAAATAATGGTTACTGGAACATGAGGCAAGTACCATATTAATTTTTTTTAATAATTAGTCATATTTTGATCAGATTATTTTGCTTCCATTTCCAGAGTGTTTTATGGTTTTCAAAGGAATAACTGGTATCCTAGACCTTGACACAGTAAAAAAAAGCACTTCAGTGAGGTTATTAATTTATTTTCCATGGTTTGATGTCTACCTTTTTATAATAATTGCTTTCTCTTCTTGAATTTACCACCAGAAAAGTGTTTTTTTATTCTTGTAAAAAACAAATGCATTAAATTATAGTTAAATATGAAGTAGTTAATTTTTGTCTTCTAGTCACTGATGCAATCTCGGTATAATTGGATACCTTTCTGTTACTCTCTATAAATAAGATTAAGCATTCTTTTTGGTGATTTTTTTGTAAAGAATTATATTTTCTTATTTGGAAAACTTGATTTTAAATTATCAGAGTGAAAATATGTGAAATTGAATTGAGTTTTCAATATTTTTGTTAGCTGTCAATGTAGCTTTATTTCAAATATATTTGTAGAGCATACAAATTTTTACTATCTTTAGAAGTGTTATGTAATAGCATGGATAAAAAAAGTGTTTGAAAAATAATTGTGAAGGGAATATTTTCCCCAAGAATGGAGAATGATGGTGCTAGGTTACATTGGGTTTTCATAAATTTTTCAGCTTTGATTAACTTCTGGTTTTTAGTGACTTTGATTGATAAGAGAGTTTTGCCTTTGTAAAGGAGCTATGATGTATATAAAAGAGTTCTGCTATTTAAAGTTGTCTGAATAAAAATTAAGAGATCATAAATCAGAGCATTAGATGTAGAAAAGTAAACTGTTGGCTTAATCCCAGGGATTTTCAAGATTTGTGTATCTATGCTTTAAAGCTGTTTGTAAATATTTAGTATTTTTATCAGGTCTGATAGTTGATTTTATTCCTACTGAAACTTCTGAAGTTGAGTTAAATTAAGTTATTTATTTCTATGTCAAGCATTCGTCTCTAGTTGTCATGCAACAATTGTGCTGGAAAGTAGTGAAGTTAGCAGATATGTTAGTGCGTTTGAAATGGTTAGATGTTTAGAAAAGTGGTCTTGTCTGGGGGTGCAAAGTAACTTATTGGCAAAGAATGTGTTTGCATCTGAAATGTACTGCAAAATCCTAAAAGTTTGAGGTGAAGAAGTAATAATTATATCACATACAGCAAAAGGGTGTTGCTTTTTTCAGTTTGGTGGAGAAAATGTTAATCACTATAGGATATTGAGTGGCTGCCAAAGTTTTTCAAATACAAAAATTAATACAGTACAAATTGAAGGAATGATTAAAAATGATTGAAAGGTAACTGTTGATCAGTGCAGTTGTATCAGAGTTGGCATTACTAAGCTATGGAACAAAATTCTCTGTGGGCATAAATATGATTTCTACATTGTCTGGTTAAACAAATTGGTTCTGTGCACAGATAAAATATCTAATAATCTTATATTTTGTCTATTTTTAATATTAATAAATACTCTTAACTTTTTTTTTTATCCATCCTTGTTGAAAATTATTTATGAAAAGAGAGAAGAGTTAATGTTCTTTAATTTATATGTATTTCAAAATATTTGCTGTTTGTGTGTCAATTTTTAATTTCTAAATTTTCAATTCTGGTGATTTTTATGGAATTTAAATTATTTATTAATTCTATTAGCTTGTCCTTATATTTCATATGACTCGAAATATATGTAATTTTGTTGTTTGTAAAGGCGATTTTTAATGCAATAGTTAAAATTATTGTTTTTCGCATTCAATAAATATCTATTGAAATATCTATTTTCAATTTCTTTTCTTTATAGGCAAAATATTTAAGCCATTAGGGTTTTTTTTTTTTTTTTTTCAATTCTTGGAATTACTTGCAAGTTAACTAATACTTCTGATAGTTAAAATTTGATTGAGCAGTGATCTTTCTTTGCTTACAAATCAATACAAGTATTTATAATATACTGAATTAAATTTAATCTAATTTCATTATATATTGCATTACATTAAAAATGCAACATCAAAAAGGAATGGCTTGAACATTATGCAAGTTTCAAAGTAGATGTGCCTCATAGAGTAATGCAAATGACATGAAATACACAGCTGATTTGGCACACTCTGGGTAGGGTATAAGGGATGGAACCTGGAGAATAGGCAATATTAGTGCTATTATTTCTGCCACATAGTAAAAGTTTTTCTTTTTTCTGAGGACATGTCTAATGCTCAACTGCAACAGACAGATGATTTTAAGGGACATGAGGATTATTTGACTCAGAAGTTAGATTGGTTTATACATCAAGTCTCAGCTGACACTACCTAGTCATATCTAGGATTCACTGTCTGTTTCAGAGATGGTTAAAACAATTCAGCAAGTTTGAGGATGCACATGCAAAATAACCTTGAAGTTCGCATATTGATCAGAACATTGCACATGAATTGATACCTCATGGTATCTTTTAAGAATCCCACTGCACAGACGATTGTTTGCAATGGTGCCAGGTTAGAGTGGTGGGGTGCTGAAATGGCACAGGTTTGTGTTCTCAGACAAGTCATACTTCTGTTTGTCCAATAAGTTGCCATGTATGAGTGCGACGCTGATGTAGTGACAAGACTAATCTGGTTGCATTTGTGGAATGTTCTACTGTATGATAACCAGTGACGTCTCAAACCACACAAGCTTGTGTCACCATCATGTACAATTGCTGTTTGCCTCTGGTTTATATTCAAGGTACTTAAATAGTCCACCGTTATGTAGATGTTCTATAACTGGAGACATCTCCTTCCTGCAAGGGTTGGTGCTACGGTAGTCTAGTGGTTATGGTCAGACTTGTGGTTGACAAGTCTTGAGTTGTACCTTAGTATTACCGAAGACCCATTGTGTAGAGGGGTTGATGAACATTAAATTTGTCTGGGTTCAAAATCCTGTTTGGTGTGGTATTTCAGAGGGGGAGGTGCCAGCTCAAGTGCTATCCTCTTCACTTGACCATCATTCAAAATTAAGAGGAATGTTGTTAGTAACCCTCATATTTCTTTTTAGTGTAACATTAATAAACACCCACTCACTACTGCAAGGGGTTCCTAAAGCTCTCAGCAGCTGAATAATGCCCACACATCAGCTAACTCACTCTGCAAGATGCATGCATTCTTTTATGATCTTTCACTGATCAGAAACATCCTGAATGATTAAATGCTGGCAGGCTGCATTCTGAAGATTCATTCTATGGCAAATGGTTGACTAGGAATGGAAAACCATCTCTCAAAATACTATGCATACGCTCCTTCACTCTGTACCTATATATGTTGCTTCATGTATGTGTCTGTTGGGGTCCAACAACCCAAGATGGTTCGCATTCTGTTTTACGAGCATCAATTTAATATATCACTTATTCTTTATCATTCTTTATCTGTTTGCTAAGTTTCTTCACTTTCTTGTCATTCTTGTGTTGCACTTTCACATCATGTAAATTTGTAGTATAATTTCAAATTAATATTTTCTTTTACAAAAATCAGTTTTTTCTTTATATTTTTTTAAGAAATGGTGAACATAAGGGGAGTTTTTCATCTCTATTTAGAAAAGATGTACATTAATATGTTTAAATATAGCTATATGTAGAAATGGGGGCTTAACAGGGAAGTATGCTATAATAAATAATTAGATAAAAAATATCAAACATAACATTTGGATAAGAATTTAATTAATCCAGACAAAAATTATGTGTAGAAGTTCTATAATTTTTAATCATCAAATTATATCTGATGAAAAATAAAAATTATAAAACAGTTTTAACTCTATGTATTTTTGTTTTGTAGCATATGATCAAATACCGTTACTTACCCTGGACTAGAGGGAAAACCAAATACAGAGGGAAGGAAGACTCTGGAAAAGTGATTTTGACTAAATGATAATTTCAATGGAGGGTTCCATGAACTATAAAGACCTGAAGTGTATAAAAAATGCTCATGTCCCATTGTGACTTCCAGAAATGCATCTCTGAGCAGATATGTGCTTCAGAAAACACATCACAGCTAACTTCAAAGAATTTAGGTTTTGTTTACATATTTTTCATTTGCAAAGAGGTGCAGGGAAAATGTTGTACCATATTAAGTTATTTAAAGATCTTTTTTGTGAAACCTTTTTTCTTTTGTTTTGTCGAGTGGATTCGTATCACATTATTCATTTATATATAAACTTGATTGGAACTCTTTTCAGTTAACTTCTTTTATTTTTTTATCTGAATTTTATTTTATTTAATTAGTTGTAACAATGAATGTGAAATCGTGTTTTTTATTTCTCTAAAAACAAGCAGAATTCAATTTTTAGATAGTAATTTTTTTTGTGCTAGAACTAGTCAAATATCTGGAGATTTATTCATTATTTTTTACAAATCAATGCCACTTAAGGAGTTATGGTTTTTACATGCTTATTTTTGTATTTTATAATAGAACTGCTTCTGAAACATGTTAAAATATAAGTTTTGTTTAAGTTAAATTTTGTAATTCTTTTAAAAATATGTGTAAAAATAAACATTTTAAAAAATTATTTAGTATTCATTACTTTGAATGTAATATGGGACCTCAGTCTTTTAATGATTGAGTTTCAGGTTTATCAGTTTTCATTTCATTTTCATTCTTTATTGTTCAGTTCATGGAAATGTTCCTTCTCATTAAGAAAACTTTAATGTTTTATATGTGTACCATTGCATGGCAAAAACTTGCTCAAGATATTATATTGACTAAGCAAATGGGTATGGTTTTATAAGGGGAAATCCATATGTTAATTTCCCATTTCTTCTAATAGAGATTTAAATTACAAGTGTACCAATGAAGGACAAGGTACTATGAGATTAACTATTTTAAACAGTGTTCGTTACAGACATTAAACACTGACAAAATTTCAACTTAACTTTCTTTTTTTTTTTCTGTAATGGGGCTACATATTGGTATTTCTACCTTTGCAGACCTAGTACATTCCCCAGGAGCTGGTATCACTTTTCCGTGCGGCACCAATTACCACAAGTAATTTTGACGTCCAGTTTCTTTCCCAGAGGGAGGCACCTGATGCCAGTGTGAAATTTTTACTTAAGAATTTAATTTTGCCTAGAGCATCCAAGTCAAACGGGCACTTGAGGGATCTTTTACATGCCGTATGATCGTACGACATGGCCGCTGCCGATTTTCTGCATCAGGAAAATTCAACAACTTGGGCCAGGATCGAAGCCGCAACCTTGGGTACAGAAGGCCAGCGACAAACCAACTATGCCACCCTCTCGTCACTTAACTTTCTAGATGTATTATTCAACGAAAGTTCAGTACTCAACACTAAAAAGTCAAAAGATTATGAACATCTACTCAATAACGCATTTCATCACCTTTGGCCTACAAAACAACTGCAACTCTCATTGATATAGATTCTACAAGTTCTAGGTATCTCACTGAGATGGGTTGTACCAAATTTTTAAGCTACAGTTACGCAAAGGCAAGATATTCTGACTTGGGGATGTTTGATCTGAGTTGCCTTCCTATGAAAGCCCAAATGTACTATACGTATCAAATTAAGATCTGGCGAGTTAAGTGTTCAGGATATTAATCGGAATTCATCATTATGCTCCTCTAATCACTCACACAATTTGAGCCTTATGATGTAGGGCATTGTCCTGCTGGAAGAATCCATATATAGTTGGGAAAACAGACATGTAAGAGTGCAACTAATCTGCAGTTAATCTCAAATAGTCAGCAGTTTTCTTGGGCTATTCTACTGCAACTAAGGGTTCCAGAACTACTCGGGAGAACATCCTTTAAAGCATAATACTGTCCCCATCAGCTTATATATAACCTACTGTACATGAAGGGAGCAACTGTTGGCTTGGAAGACTGTGCACCCTGACACGACTGTCGACATGTTGAATGAGAAATTGGGATTCATCTGACCAGGCAACTCTCTTCCACTTATCCATGGCCCAATCTCGAAGTTTCTAAGCTCACTGTAGGTGTACAATGATGCTTTCACAGAGGCACATCTGCTTTGCAGTCCTATATCCAACAATGTCTGCTGAATTGTGCGTTCCAAAACATTTGTATATGGATCTGCATTGTATTGGGCTGTCAATTAAGCCACTGTCTGTTTTTGTTTTACCATGCAAGACAGTCTCCAACATCCTTTTACTTCGACACATGGATGTCCAACAGTTATGTGTCGACTGTTGGTTTCACCATCATTTATTCATTTTGCATAAATATTAAAATTGGCAGGTCATGAACGATCTACCAGTTGTACCGTTTTGAAGGTACTCTTTCCATCTCTTCAAGCCATTACAATCTGCTATCTATCATATTTGCTTAGATCAGCAGCCTTTCCCATCACTCTTTAAAAGTGCAAAAATGAGATTTTACCTTCTGCAACAGCAATTAAATACCATTGCCTCTTAATCAGGTGCCCTCCAAATAAGTTAAATGAAAAATGTGGAGGTGTTTATGATGCCCAGGCTCGGCAATGTATCCAATATGATTTTCAAGTTCAACAAATCCTCTTTTCTGGCAATTATTGCAAGAGTACCATTAACAGTAACTTATTTTATTTATATTATTGCTTTTACTTTCAAACTAAAGAAATAATATATGTCCCAAAGAAATCAAGCTGCATATTTTTTAAACTCAATATTTATTACAATATTGTGCAATTACTTTGAAGTACTTCAAGGTGCTCTTTATCAGTACTTTCATCAAGAACTATAAGAACAAAGACATTTAAAATGTAGAAATTGATCAAAATATTAATAGTTTGAATTTCATTTGGAAACTATTAAACTATCACAAACTCAACTCAAAAAAGGTTTAATGCATTTTTTTACCCTGTTATGAGGTAATTTCAATCTCCTTTCATCAATGATCACTATTTTGTTATTTGTTAACACTAACCGTTACATTTACAAAAGAAAAAAAGTTATCCCGCAATTCCTACCAGCATCATATCGATGTATGGGATTGCTTGGTTGATAGAATTTCTGGCTAAATTTTCAATACATTGTTCTTAAATAATTGAATTTGTTAGTGAAACGGAGCATGACTGGGCCACTCAGAAAGGTCCGGCGGCCCGCAGGTTGAGTATCTCTGATCTAAAATTAGTCAGTTTGATGGAACACATTCACTATAGGCAAAAATTTTAGTAAATTATAAAAGATGAAAGGTTTTTTTTTTTAATTTTGACATAAACCTAAAAGGAAAGCAATTGCAAGGAACTAGAAATTTTTAAGTAGTTGAATGCAAAATTTTTTGTAACTTTTAGCCAAGAAAAAATTCTTGAGAAACCTTCTAGATGTATAATGAACAGCAAAATTAAGATTAAAAATTTATGCAAGGAATAAGAAAATTTGTGTTGCCAATAGCTTAAACTGTGTTATGATTCAAGATTATGCAAAGTTCAAGGCAATTTTGATTTAAAACCAGGGAAAATATCCAATCATTTAAATTGGTTTACCTTGCATATCGGTCAAGTTCTCAATTGGTTTAAAATATTCGCCAATTTACCTTGGATTATACAGCATTTCACAGTTTATGCACTTGAATAAATATTGCTTTGAAAAGTTGGAATATATCGAAAGACAATTACATTATATGAATGTTTTATTCTTACTAATTCACATGTACAATAAAAATTATACAAATGTATGAAATGAATATTTGAAAAAGTATTTAAATTTCTTTTCACATACAATTTCCCTGTATATTTATAGTAAATTTCAAACATATCTCAAATTATGGGAAAATGCAGAGGATTACTAATTTCTGCAATTAAGAGGGTAGAGTGCTAATACTTTACTGATTGTCACTATTAAGAATTAAATAGTGTTTATTTTATATTCTAAATTGGAAGAAAATGAATACTTCAGTCGTATAATTACTGAATTTTCAGTAAATTGTGTTTTTGTCAATCATATGGATCAGTACCTTTAAGCAAATAAGAGGAAACATTTAGTATTTTAATTAAAGGTATTAATTATTTATGTACTCAAATTCTTTTGCAATTAATTAAAAAGCATTTTATGTTAGAAAATATTTAAGGGACGGCTTATAGAGAATTGCACCATTGATTGTTTTTAAAGTTTATTTACAGAAATTTTATGAGGTAAATATGTTGTAGGCACACTAGAGAGGAACATTTAAATATTGCTAATGAAAAATTGACTACTGCACTATTTTTTTCTTAAACAGCTTAAAAATATTGTTTTTCTATCAAAGACATAGTTATTCAGTGCAAAATATTTCTCTTTTCCAAAACTTGTAGTACATATAAAGGTTTCCCTTACAAATATATAAATGCATTACAAAGATAAAAGGTCAGAAAAAACCCATTTTAAAAATTGTGCTCAGAATTATTTTTAAAAAACTGTTCTCAAGGATATGAAGAATTCGTTTTCAAAAGTGAATGACGTCCTCCATTTATGGGAATAAAATGTAAAATTATAAAGAAATGTTTAGCATTTAAGATTGTCTTGGGTTTGATCTGTCAAATTTACTGAAAATATTAAAACATAGATGCCCATTGAAAGAAATGACTAATAGTGCAATTGTATTAATATTTTAAAAAAAAAATTGTGTGGATATAATTAATTATAATTTTACCACTTCTCTGGAAATACATGTTCTAATTGTTCAAAATAATGAGAAAAAATTTGGGAACATAAAATCATATAAAAATTATTAAACTGGTCAAGTAAAAAAGGATTTAAATAAAAAAAACAAAATATACAACTGAAAAATGTATACAAAAAATATTTACAAACAATTTACACATTCATTTGAGAAATACATTCTAAAAGGCATGATGTTGATTTAAGTAATGTAAAATTAGCAATGACTAAAATACAAAGTAATGAAGTTTCCACCATTACAAAAATGTACAGAATTGCTTCTGCCCAATAAATATGGCATATATTATGGCAACACAGCATTATGGCAGTCATTAGTCTCTCAATTAAATACAGGCTTATTTCTTTGATTGCATTGCCTGAGCCTTATATTGCTCCTCCAGATAAGTCTGAGACAGCATCAAAAGTCGATATCTTTGGCGTAAATTTCGAGCCCTTACATGAGATGTAATGATCTCAACTGCATGTGAAGATGGAAACCAACCTCTTACTCCATCACGAATTCTTTCTCCTTCAAACCATCCTAAATATACAACAAACAAATGATTAATTATTAAGTCTATGACAAAAGAAAAGTTAATGGGCATTCCCCCCCATTAAGATAACACTAGGGAGGAGAAAAAAATACCATAAAAAAACTTAGTAAAATTAAAAAGTTTTCAAATAATTTTTTGCTGAATAAATATTTTATTTGAAAAATTAAGTTATTTATAGATTCATTTAAATAGTCTTAATACAAATTAACTAATCTGAGTTTGCTATCAGCCTTTTTGTAAGATTTATTTCATCAAAAATGTAAAGTTCATGATAACATTAAATTAAAAATTTTATCAGTTCAACTCACATTTTTCATATAATTCACATGACTTGGTAAGTAAAAATTTTGTAAAGGTAAATAATTGTAGAAAATTCACTGGACTTATTAAAACTTAATGAATAATTTGACTGGAATATTTCTCACCTCTTTCTATATGTTAAATATTTAATATTTACTAATTATTTCATATTAAGAAAATGTCAAAAATTGCACCATTTCTGATAAAAAAAATTTAACTTGAAATTTGTATACTTTTCAAATAAAATATTTAATAAATGAAAACTTTTTGCAATTTTAAAAAGATTTTTCAGTAAAGGAGTTGTGTGTGGGTGTCATAATTGATTAATACACAAACAATTGAAAAAGGATACCTTCTTGAAAATTATGTCAAAGATATTTCCTCAATAATAATCAGCTATTGACTTAAATATAAATTGAATTATTTTAGTCACTACAATCTAGTTAAGACACCATTTCATGCCATAATGTGAATTGGTATCCACAGAATGAGAATCGATCATAAATATTTTAATTCTCTATTTTAAAAAGTGATCTTTTTATATTCAAAATAGTTTTTTTTTTTTAAAAAAAAGGAATGCTCACCATCAGACATTTTCCTAAACACATTCACAACATCTGCTTCTTCTAGAGACAATTCATCTGGTTGCTGAGCAGTGTAAGCATGAGTGCACTGAAACTGTGGCCAATCTGAAAATAATAATGAAAAAAAAATTGTATTTTATTAAGTTTTCCTTAATGTTTCATATTTAAGAAATTCAATAAGTACATGAAAAATATAATACTTTATATAAAGGCATGATTATGTACCAAACTTTTTAAAATAATGCATAAATTTTTACTTTGCAATCACAGATGGGGGAGGGAAAACCTTATTTTTTGTATTAAGTGACAAAGAAGAAAAAATTGCCTATTGCATTGGTAGTAATGAAACAAAACTTTTAAAAAAATGCATTTTTATTAACATAATGCAAAATTGGCAAATCAGCTTGAAATAAATACAAGGAAAATTTTAGAATATTAGTTAATAGAAAAAAAAATTCAACATAACTAGTGCAATAACAGAAACTAGGTGAAAATATGGCTTGGATTCAGCAAAATAAAATCAAAAGGATTAATGATGGGAAAAAAAGAGCGAAATAAAGCCTATTGATCTATTGAATATATATTGTTCATTAAACTCAGTTGATGCATAAAAGAATGACTAAAGCAGAATATCTGTAATACTTTTACAGTAACAATATGTTTTAATGCTTACAACTGAAAAATCTTTCACCTTAAATGACCGGTTTAATGTTCTCAAAAGGACAAAAAAAGAAAGTCCTTTGAATTCTGTGAATAATTTTTATTCTGTTATAATCCTGTTTTAATGGAGTGTCATATATCCTACAATACTTTTAATAACACTTTTATATACTTAATATACAATATTTCATGATAAAAGAATGATAGATATTTTGTACAGAAATTAGCAAAAAAACTTTTGTATATATATGCTAAAAATATAAAATGATTCATAACAGTAGCAAACAATTGTATTCATGTAATATTGCAAGATTAAAAATCTTTCAAAATTCACTTTAATTCATTTCTAAAATTGCAACAGAAATTCATGGAAGATTTTGATGTATATAATCTAAATTAATTAACTATTATAATATCCCAATAATATTCACCTTTCTTTTATTTAAATCTCCCCTCTAAACATTCTTTTTTCTGCATTCTTATCTACATACTTTTTTTACCCGTCTACTGATGAAAATTCATTTCATATTATTGGTGAATTTTTTCTTTCTATTAGATTATATTGAATTCCAGAAACATTTTCTAAAATTTAATTAAATAGTGTATATGCCATCATATTTAATGTCAATTCTTCAAAACTAAATTGGGTTTAAATATTAATTTCAAGACCCATTGAAAAATACTTTTTGTAGAATCAAAAGCAAGGGTTTAAATCAATGGTGCTTTTATGAAGCTTTTTAAAAATAAATTTTTTAAAAATTTCTGGTTATTCAAATAACACTGCATTTTAGGAATTTCAGTGAAAATAGTTACCCCATTCTTCATATATTTTTTCATCTGGGTTCTCAGATTTGGGAGGTGTCATTGCATCCATCCACCTTGTTCTATCACTCCTAAAATGCACCCAAATATTACATGTTAAACAAAGTTATGTTTTTAAAGCTTAGAAAATTTCGTTAAAATGGACAAAGTGGAAAACATACATAATTCAGCCAATTATATCAACTTTCATTTTTCTCATGCAAACATATCTATATATAGCTTGTAGTCAATAAGGTTCATTACGTTCATTTTCATATTTAAAAAAAACAAAGTATAAATGGTATACCAAAGTATATTTAAAAGTTCACAAAATCTTTCTTTTTCTGAGCTAATACACAATGGTTATGCATAATGTACTAAGAATTTTAATTGGGATAATAATGCACAAATTGTTTGGCGTTTATGTAAATATTAGATCTTTTTTATTTGTAAATCTACAAATAAATTGCTCTACTAACTTAAAAAAAGCGACCTGTATTAAAACTCACAGCTACTTCACATAATCAAGTGGAGAGAAAAATTTATGATCTTATTTAGAAGATACTTACTCAAGGAGACAACTTAATAGCATTTCTACAGTTTTTCCTTCTTTATTATTCAACATAATCATCTGAAAAAGATTTCTATAATTGGAGGGCATGCGCATTGGCAATGGTGGTGTGCTTTCATCCACTGGTAATGCTTGAAGCATGTTTCGTGGACAGAAATCTACCACAGAATAGCTGTCATCACTGTAAAACAAAAGATTACAGAAAATTTAAATAAGTAATCTATAGTCCTAAATTAGTATTTTTTTTTCTTTTGCCAAATTGAACATTCTCTATATTAGCTTATGATTGAACAACTTTTATTAAAATTAGGTGTCAAATAAAGTTCTTTTAAAAATGCAGACACCTTGGAATTAAAAAAAAATTAAATAATTTTTGACAGTCAAATTCTTATTTCAAAAACAGAAAATATAGGAGAGCCATCTTAACACACAATGTAAACATAGATGTTATTAATTTATGTAAATAAATTCTGATTCAATACAAAGATTTGAGGAACTCATTGTATTTAAGTAGTACTTAGCCATTTTTATGTCTACTTTCTCAATGTGTAAAAGATATATTTTTAAAATTTTTACATACTTAGCTTGTTAGTGTATTTTTAAGAACCTTTTACGAACATAGATGGTATCTAGCTTGTGTCTAGCACTCAGATAATCTTTTTAAAAATGTATTTCTGGACTAATGAAAATTTAAATATAAATATTCAGATTTTTTTGGCAAAGTCAAAAAGAATCTATAATTTAATATAAACAATTACTTTTAATTCATAATTCTGCTTATAAATAATGGTAATATTAACTCCTTTTACACCTTGTACCTACTTTTCAAATAAAATTTATGAAAATTTATTGAGGAACTCAGAAATAAACAATCCTGTATAAATTAAATGTGCTTTTAGTTCAGCTGATGATGGTAAAAATTATTTTATTAGTACAACACATACATATATATTTTTAATTACCTTTTCTTCCTTGTTACAACTAACAAATCCGTAAAGAGGAAAAGATAAAGTTGAATCTTGCACCAACGACTACTTCGACCAAATGTTCGACGACTAGAATTATCCAACATAAGTTGAACCAATTCTCCTTTTTTAACCAGCCATCGTGAAGCAGACAACAAACCCAGGCCCTGCAATTTAAATATATTTAATGGTAAAAGATTTCAAATACTCTATCCATGCATAAAAATGCTTTCAATGTTTTGACAAATGTTTCTTAAATAAACATTTGAACTTTCAAAAGTAAAGCAACAATAATAAAATTTTTAGAAACTAGCTTTGTCAATAAAATATACACGTACACACATATTGAGACACAAAACTTTAGATAAAAATATTAAGAATTAGAGGTATTAAAACAGTCATTCTTAGAATATATATATTCTCTAATGGGGCTATTCTCTAAGAGAATATATGTAAACAATTCTAACATATAACTTATATACTTGAATTCCATTAAGAAAAAATAACTACTGATATTCAAACCAACAGCAGATGCAATCAGTTAAATTCAAATAATATCAAGCAGTACTTAATAAAATACAAGCGAACATACTTTACAATCCTTGAAATCCAGCTGCTGGCTAATGACTAACATTTCTTCCATTCTTTCCATTTTGCGAGCTCCTTCATTACATTCTGCCACCAGCTGAAAGTAAGTTTAAAAAGGTTTCTCAAAATATTTTGAAGATATTTATCTGTTAGCACACAATAATTTTGGAAATGACAAAAAATTTCCCATCAGTACTTAAAAATAATACATAAATGCAAATAAAATACCTTGTAACAAAAAAAAAAAAATATTTAAAAAAATGCTTTTATGTTAATTATTATACTAATTTCCAAATAATTATTACAGAAAAGCAAATATTTAAGACAACATTATTAAGAATTTTATTTTTGACCACATATGCATTATAGATATAAAAAAAGTAATATTTTACGAATCATGTTATGAAATTGTGAAAACATTTTACTATTTCATAACAATTAATGGAAAGTTCTCAACTATCTTATTGTTATAGATGATACAGACAAACTTTTTGTCAGTTCAATCCAAGGAAATTTATTTATGCATGATACAAGACTTTAAAAATGATGATACACTATTACATAGATTTAATTAATGTAACAACAATACAAGCTTCCAATTTCCTTTCTTTTTAATTATAGCAATAATTTGTAAAAAGACATAAAGCAATTTATTCTATACCTTTAGTCATTTGTAGTAATCTAAAACAAATACAAAAAGGCTGACATCCAAAATGAACGAAGTTTCAGATATTTAATATTTCATATAAATACTCTTAAGTACTGAATGGCTATTTTGGTAACTACAGCTTTTACTTATGGTAATGATAATCTATAATAAGGGGATCTAAAATTAACTGAACACTGATGCATTGATTTGCAGAAAGGGTTAATTTTATCTGTGAATTAAATATCTAAAATAATGACATAGCCAGCCCTGAGTGGGCTTCGTATCAAAAGTTCTTGGGGACTTTTTCTGAGGCCTCTTAACAATTTATAATTTTTTTGCTTACACATTCTGAGGCCCCTAAAGCGTGGGAGAACCCTGTATCATTCATACAGCAGTAGGTATGACCCTAATCCAAAAATAACTTGAAAAGTGAAATAAAACCAATACTAAGAATAATAATAACAGGAGAGTTGTAATAAAACATTTTAAATTAACAACTTTATAGTCAATTTTGAGTATGTCAGAGTCATGTGGTAATGTTATCATAATGACATAATAAACATATTTATGTCCTAATGAAATATAAAGTTACTTAATGCAAAACAAATATAAAATTATATGAAGTTTTAAAATAAAAAATTGAAGATATTACAGCATTTCAAGATTTTGAAATGATAAGGAAATTATCATAAAAAAAAATTCAATTAAAGTAAAGCACTCAAGTCAACTTTCTTTTCAAATATTTTAATTCTATAACAAAATGTGTAAATTATATTTTGTTAAATAAGTAATGTTATTTTGTATATTTTTTAACAACAAAAAAATATTTTCAGATTACACAAAAAACTCTTTAAAGAAACATGCAATCAGATAAAAAAATAATAATGATACCTTAAGCACAATAAAATATGCATTTTGTAATTTTAAAAATGCTAGAAGAGATAATGAACCCCAGTTTTAATTTTAATACCTTATTTACTGTTGCTAATGCCATTTTGCAGCTGTCATGAATTGGAGAATCAGGTGAAAGACGATGAAATATAGCATCAATCAGCAATGGCAAACGTGTTATTCTTTGCATGGGTAACATTAAGAAAGAGTGCATATCCAGCCCTTGACAGATGGGATTAGATTCTAAGCGTTTCAATACTGCTACGAATTCTGGTCGTTTTTCCCTGTAAATACAATTTATTATAGCATTATGCATTCTATAAAGAAATTAGTCATATATATCCATGATTACTTGCGATTACAAAGTAATTTTTAATAATACGAAAAATGATTTGAAAACTAATATCATACTCAACATATTTGAAAATAAAAAAATATACAGTAAGACCCCGCTTAACGCTGTTTTGTTTAGCGCTCATTTGTTTGAATTGTGGGATTCCCCCGAAATAGCACACAGTGTTAGGCTTCACGATATCCAAAGCAGTTTATCTGTTCATCTTCTTTCCGGAGATATTATACGAAAGTATTTTTATTGTTTCAAACATTTTTTGTTGACGTTATTGTAAGTAAAAATTTATATAATATAACGATTTTTAGTTCTTATCATGGGTGATAGTAAAAAACACGAAAACAAAGCATAAAAAAAGCATTTCACTAGAAACTAAAATGCAAGTGATTAGAGGTGAACCTCAATCTCAAATTGGTGCTGCATTGAATTTGGCAGCTTCAACAATAAGGACCATTTTTACGAATCAAGAAAAATACTGTCATTGGTAACTGCAACTATGACAAGCTCTGCAACTAGAATTACCCGTTCTAGAAATAATACAATAGAGGAAATGGAAAAACGGCTTTCTATATGTATTGACCCCGAAATTGAGTGCAAAATGTAATTAAGCCAATCTACCTTCTTGATAAAATGGCAGAAAATTGGGAATACTGAAGAGGCTGAATGATCTGAAATGTAAACATACTGACTTAGAATTTTATTTATTTTTATATGCATATTCGTTTATTATGTTTCAATATTTGTAAGAAATAAATTTTTGTTTTATTGTTATAAAAAACATAATAAATTTAATGGTAAAATACCTGACCAATTTTCTACCCATTTTCCCCTAACCCCATTATTTACATGATGAGATGACCTTGTGTAATGCTGTTTCATATTACGATCTACTTTGATGGAACATATACCCCGCGTTAAGGGGGGTCTTACTGTATATATATATATATATATAACTCTAGATGAAATATTCAATATACATGTTAGATATTTACAGAAGATAGTGAGCCAAAGCAATTGATCTTATTATGAACCTTTGAAACTTTATCAGACAGCATTACATTAAATACTAGAGTTTGGAAATTAAGTGATGCAAAAATGATATGCTAAAAACGCATGATAAATAAATATATTTACATGATCAAATCGGTAACATTTATCAAAATTGCACAGAGACAGTATTTCTGAACTGATAGTTTAAATCTATATCTATATTATATATAATGAGAGTCCAAAGTTTCTTGTTTTGTAATCTATCTAATTAAATTGAAACTTAAAATTGAAACTACACATATATTACTACATACATGTAATATCATGAAAAAAATGGATAAAAAAACAATTCATACTTAAGTTCTCTCAATAATCTCTCTTGATAAAGTTGATTTGAACAGTATTTCACATAAACAGAAAAATATTTGCTAGCGTGTTCATAAATAATATCACATATATTGCTCAAGACAATATTTTCTAACCATCTCTTTTCTAAGTCGGCAAGAAGTCTAAAAAACAAACAAAACATGTTCAGAAATAATTTTTTAAGAAAAAGATAAACAGAGATAATCAAAAGTAAAAAAAAAACAAAGTAAACTAGCATAAAATACTTTAACAATAAAAATGCAAAATTTAAATGTATTTTTAATCTGAACTTCTCACAAAAATAAGAAATAAATTTTCTACACCATTTTCAAAAATAGCATTATAGTCTTAAAAACTAATTAAAATTCACTTAATTTTATTTCTTTATGTTTCAATCAAACATTACATCAGTAATTAATTTGATAAAGAAATATGAAATAACCCTTTTACCTCTGATTAAAAAAAATGAACAGAAAATTTAAAATTTTAAGGAAGATAAAATGTATGAAGCAGTTTTTTTTTGTATAAAGGTAAAATATACAATAGTTACCACACTTCATGAATTATACGCTCAGTTTGATAAACAAATTTTGAGAAATTTACTAGAAATACAGAAAATATATATCAAAATGTTTCACCCAGTCTTAATATGTAATTAAATATTTCAATTTGTTCGATAATTTTAGATGTGAAAGGTGATAATGAACAGAAATCACTCAAGGAATTTAAATTATACACATGAATACATAACAAAAAAAGATAAATAAACAAGCAATTGTGCAACACATTAAAATTTTTTTTGACAAAGTCAAACTTATAGATAACTAACAGAAAAAAAATTAAACATAAAAATAAACAATGCAATAGTTTTAACTGGATATTTTTACAAGTTATTACCACTTATCAGAGATAATTAAAATAAATGTTACATTAGTAATCAAGCAACTTAATAAAAAAAAATAACTTTAGGTTAACTTGGAAATAAAATAATTTCACAAACAAGTATATTAAAAGAAAATAAAAAACCAAATATTTATCATTAACTTACTGAGCACTAACATCTCTAACTGGCTGAATATCGGAAAACAAAACATGTTTCTCTCTTTTATCAAGGATATTTGTTTCTGAACCACTGAATTCAGGACACTGAACAAAGTGTTCAAAAAGGAAATTCAGACTTTTAAGATATGAGGCTTCAGATGTAATAACTTCGAACATTGCTTCCTGAATTTTGCGGTCCTTAGAAGATATAGTTTTCAAAATTCCACTTTGAATAACCTATAGTAAAATGAGAAAATTTTATATACGAATGTTATAGTAAAGCAAGCAATTCTCTTTGTTTTGCGAATTACGTGCATATGGTATGGTTCTAATAATTCTTAACAAAATGATAAAATATATTTATATTAAATTGGATTACTAATTTGAGTTAATCTTAAATAAAATCAGATATCTGTTTATTTTCAAATCGAAGAATTGAAAATATGAACACAGATTCTAATAATTTCAAAAGAAGTTGATTTGAACACATTACTTAAAAAGCTGTAATGTTTAAAATAAATCATAAGTATTGCAAGATAAAAGGGAAAGTGCAATATTGTACACATATCTATAAAGAATAAGTAATTTATAGTAAACAAAAAAAAAAGACATTATTGTAGGGATGTGTAATGCATGCAAAATGTTTCAGAAAAGTTGCAAATCCAAATCATTTACTTCATGTAAATGACAACTATCTCAAAACAAGATAAATTCACATCCTAGTTTTTACTTCAGTTAACTAAACTCTGATTACAAGCGTGTGTACCAGGTAACCAACACAGTTCTGTTATTTTTTAAAAAAGAAAATTGGAGAAATCTTACCCACTGAGCAACAATTTCTCAGGGAAAAGATAATAAATTCTATTCTTATAAAACTGAGAACTCAATTTTATTTTCAAGAAATGTTCCCTCACTCTAAATGTATAAGTCTTTTCTTTTGAACTCTACTGCAATTATGTAGTCCAGTGTTACTTATGTAATTGCCACTTACTTTTTTGTGTAAATGCTTCCAAGTCAATTTTTCATTTAAATTGAATACTTCTACAAGCTGTTGACATGTTACAGTGGAATTGGTTTCCCCTTATTATCTTCAGTTTCACTGTTGATATTTAGATTTGATGGTGTGTACTACCTGATATATTTTCTAGGGATCCAGCCTCAGTAGATATTTTTTAAACCATCTCAGGGTCATTATTAAAGTAACTATTTTATCCCTAAACACAGCACTCCCCCCCCTTCTGCTCTCTTCCATAGCAGTACTCCCAAACACTTTAAAGGGTTATAATTATATTTTAAATTAAACTGCACAGTTTGCGATTCCATCAATAACTAAAGTGAAACATATGCTCATAAAACAGATAAACATAAATTTGTCTGATAACAAATGTAAATCCTTGGAAAAATTACACTTTGTGAAAATGACAATAATTTTACCTAAAATATGTATCTTATATAATTATACAAATTGTTTAAAGAAATTTTTGCGAATCAGTTTACCAACCAAATTTTTCACTGCAATAAATAATTTTTAGAAAGAAATACATAATTATATACCTCAGGGACTTCACACCACAAAGATCTCTGACCACCTTCACCATGTACTAAATCCATAGCAGACATCTGAGATTGTAAAACTGGTGGTTTTGTCTGAGGTTGTGATTCAGTGTCAGAGAATTTGCTAGAAGTATCATCTTCAAAGTCTGACTCAGAACCATCAGCAGAGTACCAAAGAGTAGCTCTTTGTTGGACATCCTTTTGGTAAAACTGATACATTGGTTCTTCTTCAAAAGGGGACTTTAAGAGCTAAAAAATATAACATAAGTCTCATATAGAATGATTAATTGTATTTCTAAATGTACATAAATGAGAATTAATAAAACCAACAAATAACACGAACATTTACCTCACTCTGGACTTTTGGAAATAGAGGTAAATTTAAGTCATCAGTTAGTTTAGGTGAATTAGACTTTTCTGATTTCAATTTGTAGTCTTTAGTTGAATTTTCTTTTGAAGTAAAATCAAAAAACCTAAAAAAGTAAATAAAATTTGTACAATATAATTTGTTATTCATTAAAATTAAGATGTTCAGTGTTTATCAATATATTAGAATATATATAGAGAGATTTGAGTATTATTTGCATTTTTATTGTTGCTTTTTTAAAATTATTTATTATTAAAATTTAAATTTATTACAGTTAAAATCAACATGGAGTTTAACATTTATTTTTAAAGTGAAACTAAGAGAATGATTTTTATTTTTCAAAATTTGAAAGAAAAATTCTCATTTTTTTTTTAGTGTCAATGATTTATGAAAAACAAGATTTTAAAACATAAATAAGTTTACACATTTGAAAAGCAAATAAGATTAGTGAATTTACTCACTTGTTTGATGATGAAGAAAATACATCATAACTTAAAGAATCATTTCTATTGCCTGTAAGAAATCAATTCATATCACTCTATGAAACAATTAAAAAAAATTGAGAAAAACAAAATAGGAAAAAATAAACCAAGTACAGAAATTCATATTTGATATACAAGTCAATATATCTCCATTTTATGCAACAATAAAGAAAGCAATTATATTAATTTTAAATTGTTTTTTGAAAAGTTCAATAATCTCATCTTTGAAATTTAAAGGCTAATTTTTAAAAAAACTAATAATAAGATACAATCATACCTAGCTGGAAATAATCTGGATCAAGACATGTATATAAATGAGATTCAGAGTCTGCAGATGAATCATCCATCTTCTTTGAAGGTTGGAATTCTTTAGACGAGGCTTTATTTGAAGCCTGATTAGTAGTAGGGGGCAATGGTGGAGGAGTTTTTGGACGTTGGATTGTGGGACCTGGAGCTACTTTTCTGAATCTTGGACGTTGTTGACCACATTTTGTATTAAATTGCAAGGACGTTTCAGATTGTTTTCTAGGTTTATTCACCAAGGAATCCTCAATGGTCTTTGTAACATTATCAGCAATGACAGAATCACTAAATGGACGTTGTTTTTCTTGACCCATAGATAAGTGAACATAAAATAAGGCACTTTCTTTTTTGGGCGATGGTGATCTTTTTACAGGAATGCTGCTTGAACTCTTTTGTCTCAGAATACATTTGATAAAAGTTTTTTTCTTAGGTGATGTATTAACAGAATCATGCTCTTGTACTTTAACTCCAATGTGAGTCGAGCTTTGACCATTCTTTTTAATTTTAATTTTATTGAATTTTGAGGAGAGTTCCAAACGAATATCGTTTTTAGTCCATGATAAGTGTCTTTTCAGTTGGCTAATTTTGTTGCTTGGTTTTTTATCCTCATTACTTTTATCTGAGTTTTTGGAAGGAACCGGATTTTCATCCTTTCCTTGCTTAGCACTCTCAGCAGATTCTAAGCTAGACAGGGAGCATTTCAAAAAATCTCCATCATCTCTGTCATCTGGAGAAAGTGACAAGTTGCAATTGTCGTCATCCTGCTCATCTTGATTAAGAAGGTAATTTCCAAGACTCTCATAAACTGGTTCATAAAAGTGATTTGAATCAGACATTTCAAAAGTGCTTTCGTTTTCAATCTATAAAAAGAAATTTAAAAGTATTCATTATATGATAATGCCAAAATATTAATGTTAAATTTCATGAAACAATCTCATTCTTTTTAGAAATAATTTAATAAAGTATAACTGGAAATTTCTTTTCTTTACGGACTATTTACTGCATTGACCAAGATTTAAACAAAGAATCAATTCCATTAATCAGATTCATTTGTATTTAAAACACATATCCATAAAAAAATTTAAATATTTTTTAAACAAATTCACAGTTATCACACAAAGTAAGCAAGACACTTAAAAAATGTTCAAAATTTTTTAAATGATGAAATTTATAGATAAACATACAAGTTATCAAAAAAAAATATATTCAAAACTCAAAAATATTAATCTTAAATTTTCTGTTCAGTTTTATAGAATGATTTAAAAATCAAAATCACACACAATTCTAAGTGATATGATAAAAAAAGACAGAAAATCATTCTTACTTCATCATTTATCAGAGTATCACTTGAGTCTGTAAATGAAATAGTATCATTCATTTGCTGTTTCTTATTTTCAGACAGATTTTGGCTCTTTTGAAAATTTTGACTATTTCGGTTATTAGTATGCCGTTTGTTTTTCTTTTGCTTCAGGGTACTGGAAAAAATGGAAACACATAAAAGATCTTACTAATACTACATTAAATATATTTATTGAAATGTGTTCACGGTAAAAGAACTGTTTAAAATATTTTAAAAAATACAAATATTAACTTATAATATTTAAGAGCATTAAGTTAAGAGTAACTAGATCAAAATTCAAACTACATGACATAGAATAATTTATTCATTTAATAATTATATACAAAATAAATATGAAAGAGATAACCAAAATAAGAAATATTTGCAGCAAACCTTTTGTTGCTTGATACACTATTTCTAATATCATCATCACTTATATCAGTCCATTCTCCATGGGTATCTTTTTCTGCAAAATATTTTAAAGGAAGAATTAAGCATTTCAAAAAACCTTTTCTTAAAATTTTTATAAGTTTAAAACTAAGCAATACATTCAACATAACACTGGGGAAAACTATAGAAATTATAACAATAGTTTTAAAGAGATGCTGAATTTTCATTAATCAACTATTATACATAAAAATATATAGTAAGTAATACTTATTCTCTCTCCCACAATTAAATAAAATTCTGAATTTTATGACATTTGTACTGATGCTTTTTGATTTTCAAATTATCAAGTAATATGCAAGTGTAATTTTGTTTGAATTAAAATGTTTCAAATATTCACATTGTAATTTTTTCTTAAATTTTTGGTACTCCTTTTCATTGTAAAAGAAATTAGTCACCTTAATATAACGTATATTGAATCCTTTGAATCAAAGTAAAATTTTCATAACAAGTTAAAATTGCAATACTTGATTTCTCATACATTCACTTCTTTTTAAATACTTATAAAAGGAAAGTGGATAATTTTGGAATAGTGATTAATATACATACAAATGCAACTAAGTTGCTTTTTAGATTATAAATTTTAAAATTTATATAAAAAAATGAAACATAATTAAACAAATAATTATTTTAAAAAAATAATGATTATGTAATTATACAATAATTTAAAAAATTTATAAAACCAGGCCAAGTTTATAACAATGAAATAAAAGAAAATGCACAAAATAAAAATGAAGTAGTTAAGTAAAGTTATCTTACTGTTTTTAAAATTTTCTTTAGGAGTAATATTTTCATATGGACCACTATCAGAAGCATAATAATTTTCACTGCTATTAGATTCTTGTGATTCAATGTAGATAGGTTCTTCTGAAATTTCACTCCGTTTCTCAATTTCAAGATCTAAAGTAGAATAATAATTTTGAGCATCATAGTAGTTTCTATAGTCAGAGCTGGTCAGTGAAACACTTGAAGTTGTGCTACTTTTAGAAAGTTCACTAGAAGTAGTTGTTGAACGGCGCCATAGAAAAGACGAATTTGGAAGTAAATTACCAGTACCTTGAGATTCAGACGATTTTACAGAAAGTTGGTCTCCAGATAAGTTAAGAATTATATTTTGATGACCTGTTGAAGTGACTGCATGTTTAATAACATTGCAATTTGAATTATTTGAGACAGTTTTACCCATTTGTTCTTTGGTGTTTTTTCTTCCATCAGAAACACTTGAACGACAGCTATTATTTAAAAAAGAATGCAATCTTTGCTCTGCCAAATTATCTGATGATATTTTTTGAGCTGGAGGATTATAACTCTTCTTAAGATCTTTGTTCATCAATTGATAACGACTCAAAAAGTCTCTAGTGGGTAATAACGGTTCACCTACAGTCTTTTGATTACCTAATTTTTTAGAAGTATTGCTTTCTGTAGATGTGCCATTTTTAGGAAATTTTGAATCATCATTATTAACTTTTGCTTTCAGTATCTTATCATCATCTGTTTGAGCTTTAACTTTATCATTTACTAACTTCAGTCTTCTTTGGGTTTCAGGTGAAAGTAATGTTAAGTTTCCTTCATAACTGAGAATTGCTCTTTGAACTATATTCAACTTAGCATCACTATCAACAGATTTTCTCTTAGGATGTATATTCTCCTGCTCACTGTTTTCACCTTTAAGCCCTTCAGTTTCCTTATGACCACCTTCTTTAAATTTGTCAGTAAGATCTTCAATAAATGTTTTTTCACAAATACTACTCGTAGTGCTTGATTTTGCCAATGGACGGCTTTGAGAAATTTTGGCAGGAACATTATTGGCTGTTACAGATTTAGCTAAAGGCAACATAACTTCTTTGCTGTTCTCTTGAAACTTACTTCTCAAACAAGCAACTTTAGAATGGGCATTAGTTTTTGACTCTGTATCAGATCTTTTAATCCAATTACCAGCACTATCTTTGACCCATACAGTTTTTGATGATGGTTGAGAGGATTTCACTAAGTCTTGTATTTTCTCCACATTTTCAGCAATAGAATTCTTACTAATCGCACTATTTGCAGCCGTTGCATTACCTTGTTTGCTAGGTTGAATGGACATTCTACAAGTCTTATTAATATTTGAAATACTATTCAGAAGCAATCGATCTTTCTCTGTCAATAGTGATTTTTTTACGGATTCATTTTGAACAATGCTAGGTTGGTTCGAAATCGATTTTGATTTGCTTTCAAATTTCTTATTTCCTTCATTGAGAGAATTTTTATTCATCTGAGTATTTCTTTTTGAGCCAGAGTGAAGTGCTGATACATTTGCAGATAAGTTCGTTTGGTAACTTTTAGGAGAATTACCCCGAGGAATATTTGAAGAGGAACTTTTTGGAGAAATGCTCCGGGAATCGGAAGCGCAAGCGGAAGGAATGTTTGACTGAGAATTTTTAGAACTGCATGAAACTGTACTACATACACTATTTGCATCGTCCATTTCTGAATTTTTAGATGAATTACTTGATAATGAAACAGATGAGTTTGCTAAAGATTTATGAAGCGATGCATTCTTCGATGAAGCATTTAAATGAAGAACAGATGATTTTGTAACAGATTGGGATGATTGTGAATTCTTGGATGATTTCAAATATGCTCCATTAACTTTTGGAATGTTGGCATAATTTTTTGGAGACCTGGATCTGTCTCGATGAACAACACTGTTGACTCCTTTGTTATCAAATTTGTTTTTATCATCGTTCGATTTTAGTTTGGAAACAACTGATCGATTTTCAAATTTTGAAACTATTTTAGTGTCTTTTTTCTTAATGGCTGTTCCATTTTTACAAACACTAAATTTAGAATCAGAAAGTAATGAATTCAAACTTTTCGATGCAGAATTCTGCAGTTTATTACCCTCACTTCCTTCAGTATTTAGAGATGTTGTTCGACTCAATTTATTTTTCTCAACTGTGGTTCCATTTTCGAATTTGTTCTTTATGTGAGACCATTTAGGAGATGATGTCAAACTTCCAACAGAATTGGTACTACTACCAGTTGAATCAGAAGCTTCAGTCTTTGAGCTTGTCGATGCTTCTTGTTTCTTCAAGCCTGTAACAACAGGTTTTGTAACTGTTCGAGCATTAACTAAATTTTTTTGGCGAGAAGTCACACTAGAAATTTTACCCTTGGAAGCAGCAGTACTAGTTTCCGATATTTTACTATTTTTTTGAAAAGCAGATGAATCTGTTCTTTTCTGTCGATTATTAACGGATTTCAAACCTGCAGAAGAAGCCATTTTAGATATTAAGGAGTGGTGACACTGTTGAAGATTCTGCAATATCTTAAATGGTTGTCTAGATGTGGATGAAGTATTAGGTTGAGCAGTAGTGGCAGTAGCGTCTGCCTCTGTCAAGTAAGATTTCATAATTATCTAGGGGACACAAGGTGCAAAGAATAAAACCAAACAGAAAAAAACGGATTGGGAGGATGATAAGCTCTTTCATTACAGCTGGCCATCAAACCTAAAATAAAAATAAATAAACCACATTTAATTAAAATGGAACAATTTATTTAAAAAAAACATTCATTTCACGAAAATTTCTGTTTTAAAAGACTGCACATCAATAACTAAATTTATAACGCTATTAGAAATTCAATGAAACTAAATTTCAAATATGAATTAAAAATAATCCTGATGTATATGAAAAATTTGCTATATAAATTAAAATAAAGGCTTCAATTACTTTCTTATTCATATTTACAATAAAGTAAATTAAAAACAATACATCAATTATGATTGAAACATAATACACACACACACACACAAGTTACGATTTTTCAACTTAATTAAATAAAGACGTTCATCTTTTTTATTTATAAAATTTGAAAAATTATTACTTCAGCATAACATTTCAAAATTCATTCACTTTAAAAAATTGATGCTAAACACACTAATAACATTTTATAGAAATTTGCATAAATTACTCAAACAAGAAAATACCACAGTAATTTTTAATTCTAACTCTAGTTTTTATGCTATAAAAATATTGAGTCATAATTTTTAAAAATAAGATAACCTCTTTTTGACATAATTTATTAGTTGTTTTATATTCTATTCGTATGTTTCTTTCTTATTCCCTTCAAAACTAATCGTGTTTATGAAATATTTCATAATCTAAGGGATTTCGTCATAACATTATAAAAGCAGCTGCTGTTATACAGCTTATATACGCTGTTTTGAAACAAGTTTTAGATGATGTTTTGGGGATTATTTCCAGTAAAAAAAATTCCCATGAAGGGAGAATTGAATCAATATTTTTGTACCAAAGGAAACACTGTAATAAAAAAAAACACCTTTTTAATATTAAAGATATCTTTTAACAAAAATTAAACAAGAAAAATAAAAAGTTGTGAAAAAGAAATTTATTTAACACATAAATGTTAATCAGTACTTAATGAGCACATGAATTCACCGGGCATAAAAACACAATTGATACAAATTAAAACTCAGGTGAAACTATAGAAAGAAAAACAATTTACATGTTATGAAATTTATTTTTCTATTCCAAGTCTTTTTTCTTCATACACATAAAAAGCCCCTCAAGTAGTAGTAGCTCATCAAAAGTAAAATATTGAAAGATCTGAACATTCTAACTAACCACTTCGAAAAAAATTTTTGCTTTGTTTTTATGTTCTTAAAATTAAAAAGTAAACTTAAAAAAAATATTTTTAAATAATAACAACAAAAGATCAAAAACATTAATTCATAAGTAAAATCTGCAAAACAAACGTAATAAATCACGTTTTTTATGTATACTCGAAACATTTTGTTACATGTTTATGATATGAAATGAAATTATTCAATTAGTGCAAAGTATGACTTTATAACAAACATTTAACGTCATAAAAAGCATTAAGAATAATTCCTGGTAAAATTAAATATTTCGAATGAAAGCATTAAATGTAACAAATTAATGAATCTCTTAAAAGGTAAATATAAGTCATTTAACTTTATCTTCTATTAACAATGATATTATATCTAAAATTTTAGAACTTAAGATTTTTCGACAAAAACAAACATAATGGAAGAATAAAGAATTCATAGTAAAACAACTAGGAAAAGAGTCGCGTCATCTGTGAAAATATTTTCCACGTATGTCATACAATGCTGTGTCTCCTGGAAGTGCAGACGAGAAAAGAATGAAAAAAAAGCGAGAATCAACGAACGCGGCTATCTGTTTGCTGTCACAGAAAAAAAAGAAAAACAAAATGACCGCTTAACAAAAGGCCCAGTTACTTATTTCATTCCGCAGAAACTCGTGGATGAGAATAATAGAGGGCAATTCATAAAACATTATCTTAATTAACAACACATTTCGCCTTAAAAATAATTACAGCATAAAAAGGAAATTTTATGAAGGGTTTGAAATGCATACACTCAGCAGAAAATACGTCACAAAGAATAAAAGTTAAGCATCCAGTAAAAGTTTCCAAAATGAAAATTAAAGTTCAAGCAGTTAAAAATGTTCCTTAAAATTTTGTTAAGCTGGTGATAATAAAGATTCCAACAACATAAGAGATTCAGTTTATTACGTTTATTTAGGATAGCAAACATACAAATTAACAAAGAATACAAAAAAGCATGCTTAAGATACACAGATAAGATTTTAGCGCATCGTTTTAATCGTATATTTGTTATATTCATCATGCTCTTTGAGTGACCAAAGACTATATATATACAAACAAAAGAATTTCAATCCCAAATAAATATACAAGTGTGCCGAGAGATTTATTTTCTTCGTCTAGTTTGCAAACATAAACATACTACAGTAAATATATTCGGAACAAAGTTATCGAGTAAATATTTCACAAGAAAAGCTAACTTGGCCATATCTATAAGATAAAGATATTACTGAAGAAACAAATATCTTCTTTTCATAGCACTAATTCTAGTTCTTCCTGAAAAACTGGCTACATGCTATGTTCTTATTTGTATCGCAACATATCCTTTGTCAAATCAAAACATAGGTAACAAAAATATGTAAGTGATTTTCTTAGTCTCTCTCAATATATGTTTGAAATATTCTTTCCTAAATATTTAAAAATATCAACTTATTTTGTAAATAAATAAGCTCCCCGTTTTCTTAATTCCATTACTTATATTCTCCACCTTAACTAACAATGATAGAAAAGACAAATAAATAAGAAAATAATCCTGAATAGATCTTAATTAGAAGCATTTGAGATTTATTTTGATATAATATTCACATCATATACATTACAAAGTTTCTGATATTATATGAAATATTAATTTTAAAAGAGCAACATTAAAAAGCCAGAAGTAAGTAAAAAATAAATAAATAAAAATAAGAGAGAAATAATAACAATAAGTAATGTCACAGGAAAAACTTAATAACTCGAAGATTCGCTAACTAAATCGTAACACTTGTAATATAAATATGGGCATATCACAATAAGTTTGAATTTCATTACTAGAGTAAATGAAATAGTTTTAAATCTAATTACTAATTTTCACTAATAAAAAGTTATAATAACAAATCACTTAATTGAAAAGAAACGAAATTATGATACATACATAACTGGGTTTAATTTCATCATTTAAAAGTATGGGATATAAAGGTAAATTTTGTTAACAATGAGAGAATTCGTTTAATATTCAAAACGCGAAAAGGTTCGTGTTTTATCAGAATCAGAGATCGCACCTTCATCCCTTTTGAGACACGAAATCAGACAATTAATATAGTGATTTTAGATAATCAGCCGTGATTACAAGTAATAAGGGATCTAGCACTACACTCGTATTGTTTACTCACATTGAAGGACAACTCTAGAATTAAAATATCAATTTTATTCAGATAATGCTATGTAATGAAACGTTCAAACGATAATTTTAAATTTTCATTAATGGAATAATTAAAAGCATAATGTTTGGAATGACTCAGATGTTTTCATATTCGAATATAATAAGGAAATATAAATTAAATGCACCTAAATAATAGCTTTAACAATTTTTTGTGGTATATTTTTCAATTCGTTCTTTCAATTTTCAAAACTTGTTCATAAAAAGACTGATTCATTTGAATTCATATTGCTCTAGATTTATCAATTCTGAACCATGGTCAAACGCAGTTACGACAATGAGTAGATTTACTCTATTGACTTTTCACACTATATATCTAGGTCTTTGAACAATTGTTCAAACGTTTTTCCTTAAATCAGTTTAATCGATTTTAGTAACAGTAAATAAATAAAAAAAAGGTATGACTTTTTTATTGCCTTCTATTAATCCTTTAAATTCATTTCCTCCCATGTTTAGAATTAAAATGTTTAAAATTCACAGATGATGCAGCGTATACAAATTCTGTAAATAATCGATAATGTTCTGCATGACCAATTGGAATAAATACGCTATGATTTGTTCCAACGATTTAACTAACTGTCTCGAAAAAAAAAATAATTGTTTAAGTCAGTAAGAAATACAAGACATTAATACACATGCCACCAAAATAAAATTTAAATATTTCTAATGTACAGTTGTTTAATCTTTTTCCGTCACAAAAATGATCACACATTTTATTTTTAAGCACTATATTAACTAAAAATTTATCGAAAAGAGTAAACAAAACTTATTACTTCAACATGACCTTGAAAATAAAAACTTTCATCATTTTATATTACGTATTACATGAAATAGTATGAACTAAAGTACGTACATCGTGCATACTGCGGCTTTTTGTGATCGGTTTTTAAACAACACATCTAAACGTAAACATAGTATTTTACTGATAAACGAACAATCACAGCAAAACTGCGATTAATATATCTTGATTTTATACATTTCCTACATCGAAAGCAATGTTCTTGGGAAACAGCAATACACTAACAAGGTTTGCTCAATCTAAAAACAGAATACCATGAAATAAATGAGTTATTTTAAACCTTGTTAGCTTCAACTATCACTAGTAAAATTTAAAATGATTACTTTTCAGCATAGTTCCTTTAATGATTGTAAATTATAACTTATTACAAATTTATTTGAAAGCACATCATTTTAACTATTCAATTTCATGTTTGATACTGGCTTTCAAATTAGCATAAGAGTCTAAATAAGGCTGAATGAAAGCTTTATTCACAGCAAAATTAAATTGAAAAAAAAAATAAATAATTCAAACTTAGTTATTTATCAACAATAAACTATTCAAATACGGTTATCTATAAAAATAAATTACAAAATAAAATCGAAAGTCTTGATCTAAACAAACAAAAAGAAAGAAATAGAAGTAAATAAAGCGAAAAACCACGCAATATCAATATTAACACTAGATTGCCCAAGGAAATAATTTTGACAGCTTTTTAATTTTAATTAGAAAAACAATTACATATATAATGCACAATTTCTTAGAATTTTTTAGAATATATTTCTTTCCAAGTGAAGTAATTTTTTTTATTGTTAATATTTACAAATAACTTGTTACATGACTGTAAATAATATAAAAAATATCAAAAGTTAATTTTTTAAACAAATTTCTTTACACATTAATGCTATTTTGACAATGCAGTCATTTTGACTGCTTTTGGGCAATATAGGTATACACTAAATTTCATTCTTTCTAGTGTTAATTCAAAATATGCTAATTTCAGTAATATTTGCAAAAAATCAACATTTGTGGGGAGAAAGGAGAGTAAAATAAAAGGAAATAATTATTCGTTTTGGTTCCAAAAGTGCAGAATTAATACAGATAACCATATGTGAAACAATAAAAATGCAAATCTGATTGAGTGCGCTTTGGATATTCTAAAAAAAGGCAATAAATATTTAGTTAATAAATCAGCCGAGTTTTACTTACTCTATTTCTAGGCATAAACACTTAATAAGAGGCGAAAAATGCAAATATTTTTATCTTTGACCGGAAGAGAGAAAACAGCATTCTGCGTTATTTAATTCAAATAGCTTTTTTATTAACACGAAATGTCGAATGAGTATATGCATTTATACAAACATAACAAAATTATCGGAAGAAAAGACTTTCCAACTCAAGAAAACATTTGCACCTTGGGTCAAAGGCACAAAGATACTACCACGTAATAAAATAAAGTTTTCTTACCTACAACATTAAAGCGCAGTTACAGAACGTACCTCGCTCTCAAAACCGGCCTTGTCCAGCAGAACAACACACGGCACACAGGTTTAGGGCCAGCGTCCTAACCTACGCGCTCAAACCACCCACTACGAAAACGACCATCATGCACTAGGAGAGAGGAAGGGGGAATGGGTTTTCAGCAAGGGGCAGTGTTTGGAGGCGGTCTAACACATGGTAGAGGAAAAAAGAATTATCAAAAATCGATATTCAAGGGCGACTGTCCCCCTCTCTAGAAGCGGGGGTGTTAAAATCGTAGGCAAGGGCTATATTATGACAGGCAGCGAGGCAGGGGCTTTTTCCCTCTTGGAGTAATAGGGTCTTCACACTGATATTGGAAAGAATAAGGTACAAATTGCCAAGGGGAGTTGGGGCTCCTCTGAATAATAAAAATCTGACATTCTGAGGTAATGTGACGTGAGTTCACTCGAACACTTGTTACTTTTCCATGCATGTTTACTCAGTTAAGGGTAAAAAATGATAAAAATTTGGCGTTTTAAAAATGAGATTTTATTTCATGAAATAATGAAAGCGAAAGGGAAAAAAATAACCCAGAGATGGAGGTATAATGTTTCAGTCAGGTCTCTAAAACATATATTTAGAATTTAAAAAAAAAGATTAAAATCAGTTTGTTTCATACATATATATTTACGATATTATATATTTCTATACAGTGGCTTCATGAATTTCTCGTTTACCAAAAGGCTTTAGTTCTCCCAAATTCATTTAAATAATCGTCACTTTCAGATTGCGTAAACAGAAAATTTAACAAAATGCGAAGTTAAAAACAAAATTCATTGGTTTATCAAAAAAAATTTTTTGAAAAAAATTAGACCTTACATTTTAAATTCAACATGATTAAACAAGAAAACGACAAAAGCATCAAATTCTCGAGAGTAGAATTTTACGAAGTTCTTTCATGAAATAAAGAATATTTAGAATCATTTATAAGGTTGATTAAGAATAATATGATTACTTAATTGACATCACGGACATGTATTTTAACAACATATTTAATGAAGATTATGAAAAGTACTCATTGCGAGTCTCAAAAGAGAAAAGATCTTGCTTTAGTTTAAATAAGTATAACATAAATCAAAAAGTGTATAAGACAGAATAATTTTATATTTCATGCAGCTTATCATACTATATCACTCGAAATTTTCTATATCCCATGTCTTATCTAAACCACAGATCCGCAGTGATATACCAATGCATGCATTAAACAAGTTCAAATTTTCCCATACAGTGCGTCACTGAACTTTACATCAGATATTAATCATTATATGTCATTCTTAAAGACCAGTTTGTGCCGAACAAAAACCAGTAAAAAAAAACGCATATGTATTTTTTTTTAAAAAAAAAGAGATGAATGAAATTCGTTTACGTCAGTGTTACAAGGAAAATTGCTGAGTATTTGAGGTTTATTGCTGCGTGGGAAATTTTCCCTTCAACATATTACTACAATACGCAATTATTTACGCAATATCTCTGAAAGTTAAAAAGATTAATAACAGTAATTGCTTGATGAAATGTGATTGGAAAAGAAATAATCATTTATATTTGTTATTGTTACCAAGATGAACAAAACGACGAAAAAAAATAATAATTCATATTCTAAATTGAAAGAGTTTACACCAGCGTTTCTCAAACTGTAGGGCGCACCCCCTACAGGGGGGCGTGATAATCCTACAAGGGGGAGCACCAGCATATCGAAAAGTCAAAAATAAAGGATTTTAAAAATTACAAATTTCCTGAAAGGAAACAAAACAAAATATACATTCGGACATAATAAAAATAAAATACACATTTACACTGATATAACAGACTTGCAAGCGTATCAGTTATGTGGGATTTATAAATGTATCAGTATTGAGATTAATTATCAATGTATTTGATAATTAATATCTTAATACTAAGTGAAGAACAAGTTTAAAAATTACTAGTGTTTCATGTGTACAAAATTTAATACTTATCTTGATAATTTGTACGGTTTCTGATTAAAATCGTATGGTAGCTTTAACGTCAAAGTGCATTATTATTGCATTCAATGCATTGCTATTATGTGAAGGTGAGCGCGATGAAATTTAAGATTGAAAGTTGAGTCGCAAACATTGAAAGTTTGAGAAGCACTGGTTTACACAAAACTCGCAACAATGTTTTTGAGAAACGGATTTAATTTCGAATCTTTTTTTAATAGCATTTTAAATAGATGCGAACATAAACTGAGCACATTTATTCATATATTTGATGAAATAGTGGACTATATTTATCTCATGAAATTAACACGATTATCTTGTACTTTTTTCAAGTGTTTAACGCGATTTCAACTCAACTGAAGAAAGAACCCGAATGTTGATCAATATACATGTGGGAATGTCTATTTTCGTAGTATACTGAAAAAGGTACAATACATTTATTACTTATCAATCAATAAGTAAAAAAGCACTTTTATAACATTTCAATGCATTGTAAATCAAAATATGATACAAAAAAAATTTTTTTTGAGGACAATAAAAAATTAATTGTTATTAATATCAAAAGCTTTATAAACAAATGAAGGTGTGATTTTCGTCTAATAATGCAAACAACTTAGGGCCGAGGGTAACTTGGTGGTTAGAGCATCGGGGACTCCAGACCGGAAGGCATGGGTTCGATGCCCGATGCCACAAATACCCTCCGAGTACACACGGAATACGTGCTCGTTAAATCAGTGGGTCCGAAAGTCTTGTGGGCTGTATCACGAGCGCAGGGGGTGGAGAATATTTCCCTCCCCTACAGTCCCATGGCAAAATTGTGGAGATAGGTGGTGTCGCCATCTATCGTCCCTTCGGAGAATTTCGCCGAGCTAATTCGTACTGTCACCTGTATGGTGCTCAAGGCCCAGGCCCACGACAGCCGTACTTCTAGCCCCTTGCCACGATGAATTTCGTGTTTCCTCGTTCTGACTACATCAGACAGGTGGCATTAGCCACAACAACACAACTTAACATGAACGATTAAACTGGTAGCAGAGAACTGTATGATTTAAATGACACAAAAAGTACAATAATAATGCATATTTTAAGGTGAAAAAAGTAATGATGAATACTTTGATAATAATAATAAATGACGAATACTTTGTTTACATTTGAATTAAATAAATTCCTTTCATAATCAATCCACAGTAAAAATATATAAAGGGAACATCAAAAAGATATGGACATCTGCAATTTTAAAATGGCTTTTAAGGAAGCATCATTAATATTTTGATGAATTATTTTCATATAATTTTTTACAAATATACCATTATTTATTACCTATTTTTAGACCTACTTGTTTCAGCAAACACGCATACATGTTAGAACACATAAATGAGTTGCCGAACTTTTTTTTCTTTTTGTTCACATTTTAAAACAACGCAATAAAAATCATTGGATGTCAATTGGAAAACCATGCTTTTAGCAAAATAAGCCAGTCAGGTAGAATTTCAAGTGCGATGACAAATTGTTATGATTTAAGTTCTATTCAAAATATGATTATAGAATAGGTAAAAGTACTTGAAGTAAAAGAAAGTTGTTAGTAAAAATAAATCACAAATTTTGTGAAAACTAATTTAAAAGGACGGTTAACTTGTCACCTATTGAAATGAAGTAGTTATCGAAGGAATACAAGAAAGATCCAAGAATCGAAGCAATAATATTAAAAATTAGAAACTGAAAGAATGATTTTAAATAAAGATTAGTTCTTTTATTGTGTGAGAAATGACGGGGTTCATAAACTTATTTAATTTTAAAAAATAATTGTATGAATTGAAAAAAAAAGTTGAACGCGTGATTCGAACCCTGTTCGCCGGCGTGCTCCCAACTGTGCCATCGCATTAGTGGAGGTAATTAAAATTTAATTGTATAAAAGCTAAGCATGAATTTCGAAGGCCATTTTCTCCGAATATACTGGTCATTCGGTGGAATTACATTGAGGGTTGAACACCCTAAAGGAGTACTACTATTACACCAAGTCTCGACCCCCAATGAAATTTTTCAGTCATGCCCTCCCCTTGTAAAATAGATTAAATACTTTGGAGCTATATATTAAAGGTATTAATCTGTTATGAAGATAATGTACTCGCCTAAAGTTGAAATTGCCTAAAGAGAAAAAATGAACAACGGAACTTTCAAAAGAAATAGTTAAGTATCAAAATTCAAAGAAAAAATTAGGAAAAAAAAAATCACCGGAAAGAAGGATTTATTTATAAATACACATTTGATCTTACTTGATAGATTTTAATAAGCCTAACGATTTGTAAGTTGAAAATTGATTGATTTTAACGTCACATATAGAAGCAACACAGAGCTATAATCGAAGATTGAGGAACACAAGAAAAAAAATCAACAAGTTTAGTAAATTATTACCTATTGATAATATAAACAAATTTTCTCCATCAATCTCTTTCAAAATTTATGCTCCAAAAATTTACATAAAATCTAGATACAAACATGTTTTTCTCTCTCTCTGGGCGGGGCACAGTTCCGGAAGTTTATTTAGCTAGACAGATGGCTTTGACACCAAACTGTTACAAAATGCAAACAATATGCTAATAAATAAATAAAACTTATTGAAAAATAAGAGGAAAGGATTGATGTGTTTGACCTGGTAAAAATTCGAGCTTCAATTAATTTTTTTTAAATATTTAGATAATGTAAGGTACTAGTACATAATGAGAAAATAATTTAGTTGATAAGGTTTCTTTTTATATGTGAGAGAGTTTAAACTTTCATTTAGCAAAAAGAAAATATGAAATATATTAATTAGAAAAATATATCAGAGACAAAATTATTCACAGAATAATTTTCCGTAGTTGGAAGAAGTAAATTTTTTAATATATTAGTAAATAGCAGAGTTTTTTGATTACCTATCAAATCTCTGTAACCCTTTAAAAATATCGATGAAATTAATATTTGCTAAAAATAAATGGGTTTTTTTTGTACTATATTAAACAGAAATTATACATTTTAAATAACATAAATTTATATATGTATTGAATTGTTACTTATTCACTTCATATAAATTATTCATTTTCATGATCATTTGAAATTTCGATGACTTTATTTCGTAACACTTGCCAAATTGTAAAGTTATTTCATACAAAGTATTCAGGTTAAAAAAATTATTAAAAGGTAAACTACGTTTTTCTTTAATAATTGCGTAAGTGACAAATAAACAGCTTAAAAATTCGCTGAAACACACATATATAATATTAACTCAAAACTGGAATTTAATATAACGTTTAAGATGCACCATAGTAATCGAAATATCAAAGATAACAGGCAAAAATAGTTGTCTTATTTGATTACATATATAAATGAGATATTTATTATTTTTGTCAACAATAGAATGTGCTTATTTTTAACATTAGTTTGTTCTTCACTATTCAATTCACTTTTGTTAAAACATTTTAATAAAATGATAAAAACAAGTAATATCAATTCCTACTTAGATCAACAAAGAAAATTTTTATTTTAGCTACTTTTTATTAAATAGTTACAATTAATATAAATATGTATATACACTCATGGACTAAAAAATTAGCGCACCAAGAAATAATTGCGGGATCGTACCGAAATTTGGCATGTGAAGGAACATGTCAGGGAGATACGCAAATAATTAGAAATGCAGCGTGATTGCGCATTCCGTATAGCCGGTAGAGGGTGTTTAAAGTCGTTCTCCGTGGAGTATAAAACAGGTAACCAAAGCATGTTTGAGTATGCTGAATCGTTTACAAAGGAAGAGCTGAGGTAGATATCCCATTACGCCGTTTTCGAAGACAATATGAGCAGCTGTCGCAGTTTGAGAGGGGGAGAATAATCGGCATGATGGAAGCTGGATGGTCAGTCAAGTAGGTTCGTCAATTAGGCCGCTCTGATTGTATTGTGAGGAGGTGTTGGAACCAGTGGATCAGAGAGATGTCATTTACACGAAGACCAAGCTCAGGACGCCCTCGACACACCAGTCGTCGAAAAGACCGCCACATCGTAAGAAATGCACGCGTACAGCCAACTGCTTCATCGGTTGCCATCTAGGTAGAGGTAGCACCTTCATTAGGGGTCCCTGTGTCTTCTCGAACCATACGAAGACATCTGGCTGAAGGACATTTGGGATCGCGGCGCCCATTACGTGTTCTGCCCTTGACGCCCACCCATCGATGCCTCCGTTTCGAGTTGTGCCGCGCACAAAGAAACTGGACTGCAGAGGAATGGAAGCAGGTCGCCTATAGCGACGAATCCAGATTCAATTACAGCAGTGATGAAAATCATGTTCATGTGTGGAGACCCCGTGATGAACGTTTCGATCCTACCTTTGCTTTACAGCGACACACCGCTCCCACAGCTGGTGTGATGGTACGGGGTGCCATTGCCTAGTATTGATCTGTGGCACCATGACAGCCCAGCGGTATGTCCATGACATCCTGCAACCACATGTGTTGCCACTCATGCAACGGTTCACAGGAGCCATTTTTCAACAAGACAATGCTCGGCCTCACACGGCAAGGGTGTCATAAGACTGTCTCCGCACTGTTACTATCCTTCCTTGGCCTGCCCAATCCCCAGATTTGTCTCCAATCGAGCATATCTAGGATCATTAGGGACGGCGAGTTGGGCATCCCACGAGTTTGAACGAACTAGAGGCAAGGTTACAGCAAATATGGAACAAAATGTCTCAAGACATCATACAGAACTTGTATGCCTCAATGCCCGATCGCATCGCATCGTGCATTCGCGCTAGAGGGGGCTAAATAGGGTATTAAACTATCCGTTCTTTTGCTTTTTCTTCTGTAATAAGTTATCCTTTTCTTTGATTTTTTTAATAATTTACATCATAGTCATTATTTATGTAAAATTTCGTTTCATTTTGACGACTCCTTCTTGGTGAGTTAATTTTTTTTTTGTATATATATGACATATATATGTGTATATATGATAGAATCACAACATTAAGTGGTAATTAATTTTTATTAATTATCATTAAAGTATCGTATTGCCATTCAAAACAATCGTGTATATCAAATTTCAGTTCAACTGAATGCTTTAAAACATGAGAAAAAAACATTTTCAAGTTCTGACACACAAGTCGGCCAAAAATGATGCCAACGTGGCTGCATTTGTAATTCTTTAAATAATTCGTTTTAATTAATTACTTTTTATTAATTATTATTAAATTACAGTATCGCCATCTAAAATAATCATGTATACAAAATTTCAGCTCAATTGAGCGCTTTAAAATGTATTTTATTAACGATTGAAAATTCCACAAAGATAAATAAATAAATAAATAGAGAGTGTGAGCTAATAGTAGGAATTGAATTACTTTCTGTTCTTGTTTCAGTTACTGATCAAGTTCTCGTATATATTCCCCTTTAAAAAAATTTCACAATCTCAGGGTATAGTTAATAAAATAACTATCGGTAGATGGCTATTAATCTAAATGAAACATCGGTAAAAAAAATTCTAAAAAGTTCATTGATAAAAAAGGAAATAAAACTAAATTTGATTTCATTGAATGTAAATAGCTTTAATTCGTTTAGAAGTCATTAAAAAATTCAATGCACGAGAAAAAAAAAATTAAACTTACCAAAAAAAAATCTGAAATTTAAACAAATGTATTTTAAGAATACATTTTTTTAAAAAGAAAAATAGTAATAGTAATACAGTCTGATTATGCAACAATAAAATTAAAACTATCCTAAAAGCACATATAATTGAATTTCTTTAAAATGTAACTATATTGGTATTATATATCCAAACACCTAAATATAATTTTAAAAAATTAAGCTTTATTTTTACTGATATAATATCAATTATTAAAAACAATGATGAGAAAAATTATAGAAAAAAAATCAATTTATTTTTAACGAAATAAGATTAAACCCAGAAAATGTCTTTGCAAACAAATTTTTTAAAAAAAAGAATCCATTCAAATTTTATTTATCTGGTAGATGCTACTTGAAAACTTTTCTCCTGTAAGTATAACTTAAAGATGCTCTCTCTCTCTATCAATCTTTCAGCTTTTCCCCTAAATCAAATCTCAGTAAGAAGTTATTTCTCAGAATGTCCAGCTTTATTTGCCACTTGACATTTATCACATACATGCATCAACTAATGAAAATTTATCTTCCAATCACGCTTAATCAATTAATATATAATACCTTAGAAATTGTACATTTCCTATACAATTTTTTTCTGATACTAACTGAGACAACAATTATATTTAAAATATGACTGCTTTCTTTATTATTCTATTTCGATGATTTAGGCAAAAATATCGTTTTTTGAAAATTATTATTTGTTCATCCATTTAAAACAAAGCATGATTTCTTTGGAAAAATTTAAGGTCATTAATAAATTTCTGTAATTATTTTTTATAAATTTTGTTCTTTTTCAAATTTCTCCCCCCTCCAATTGATGGACGACTAGCGACAACTTAGCATCGACTCTGCTACGTTTGTTTTAAGGTGATGGCGGGTCATTAGTTTAACACCTTACATGACATCTAGATGGCGTTGGCTATTGCGAAATTTTTGGCACAAATATTTGTCTCAAGACTCCCAAGATGGGCAATAAATTTCTCTCTCGGGTAACCTTTTCAATGAAATTCTCCCCTTCAGCGAAAGGGAACACGCGGGGGGCTAAGGGAGGGGTGACAGTCGTAAAACTGGTAAAATAAATGTTAGCTCTTTTTTTTTTTTCGGGGAGGGGGTCAAAGCAGCAGAGTGAATCTTGACCATGAAAGACTTCTCATTTCTGGACATTGGTCAATCGTCAAACTTTTTCAACTCTTGGAATCCCTAGAACTGTAACATGTTTTCGAGGAATCCCCTTCCTCGCTGAAGGGAATATATCTTAAAATAATATTTAAAGTATATAGATAAACATATTTTTGATATTATATGTAAAGACAATTTAAAAAAAATATTATATTTTTTATTAAAAATTTTTATGATGTAATTTTAATGTTATTTACTCATTGATAATATAAATTTGTGATCCAAATGTCACCTACGCATGCATTATACTTAGTAACTGAGATATGTGTTCACAATTTTTTACACAAACTATCGACGCGTATAAGCTTTTTGAAATTATCTGCAGTAGCATTTCATATTCCGTGTTCAATTCGTTTTTGTATTTTGTTTTTGTTGCCTATCGCGTTAAAAATATTTTTCACTTTCTAAATACATTTTTGTGAATGGCATGAAAATGTTCATAGCTGTGTGAGAAATTCTGCGTATATGGCATGAATTGGTAACCTAAGATATAGGTCTTCTAGCTTAAATTTAAATTTTAGCATCGAATCTGTTCATATGTCGATAATTTTTTTATCTTCTTCATTATAGGTGTTTTTCCCCCACAAATGTAAAAGGTTTCAAAATATTGTACCAACTAGTATAAAATTACTTCGTGGAACTCGGGATAGCAAATAATAGTATATTCACAATATACTGCATAAAATAAAGTTTTAAAATTCATTTATTATATTACAATAAAAGTTACAAAAGATCTTTAGATAGTTGTGGCTAACCGAATATCATGAGAACATAAATCCATTTTGCATACATATTTGTAATTTTTCTTTCCCATTTTTTTTTTTTTTTATTGGGACTCGTGGAACACAGTTTGTCGATCAATTCTCTAGATAAATGATGCACAGAACGAAACTGTTTAATTTTTCCTGAACAAATGATTTTTAAAGGAAGAATAGGTAGATTTAAAGCAATGAAAAATTAAATTTCACGTTTTAATGAACAAACAGTATGATACAATTTTACTTTTATACAATAGAACAGGGATTGGCAACCTATTTCACGAGAGGTACAATTCTCAGTGGTACCCTGAATTACTCAACAAATGTGTCAATTTTTGAGAGGATGGAAGATGATAAATTTATAATGGTCCTTATTATACGAAGATCTCCAGAATTACGGACAATTGCGAAATTTCGAAAAAATCGGAAAGATATCTCGAAACATAAATTTACAGCTATTTTGTGAATTATTGGATGTCATTGCTGGTGAGATTTGATTGTTTGAAAAGAGAAGATCGCGTGCTCTCCGCTTTTGGTTGATTTCGAAAAGGCAAGAAAAAAAAAAAAAAAAAAAAATTTCTCTCTGTAGCGCACTTCCTTCAATAGAATCCTCCCCTTTCTCTGCAGGGGAAGAGGGCCACAGTCTTTATGACTGTGAAACGAAATACTTGTTCTTTTTGGGGGGCGGGGGAGTAAAATAGTGTTGAATCTTGACCATGAGAGAGATCAAAAATGGCTTTCTTACTTTTTCGACTCATGGATTCTGATAATTTGTTATGAATGCTTTATTCGTTTCTAACTATGGAAAAAATCCTATGTATTTTGCAATCTAAATTTTAGGAGCTGTTCTTGTTTTAATATAGATTTTACCGTCAAATGTCTTTTAAAATGTCAATAAGTTGTTCGCTCTCCTTGATTATAGGTGTTTTTATCCACAAATAAAAAAAAAGTTCATTTTCCATTACAAAACGATTTAGTTGTGCAAAAGCAATGTATTTACGTGAATAAATTTGTTTTGTTGGTCCCGGTACAGTAAACAATGGAATGTTCACAATCTAGTAGGCACTACATATAAAGAAAAACGATTTAATATTCTTTTATAATGGAGTAATAAATGTTTCTAAAAGTATTACAAAATAAAGTTCTTATGTACAAAAAAAAATGTTTCAGAAATTTCCAATTAGGTATACACTTACACCTGTATTACATTATTAAAGGTTTAAGGGAAACAATTTTGAATAGAATTTTCTTTAAAAAAGTAGTTTTATATATATAAATGTTAAAAAAGTTAAAGGTTATCAATTTTGATATTTTTCTAAGATAGTATGCAGCTATTTCATTAAAAAATTGGTTAATTATGGTTTTGACCATTATTTTACATATAAAATATTTTTCAAATTCAAAAAATATTTTCATAAGAAATGGTACGTAAATGAAAATAAGCATTATATACAAAATTATTTCATGTTCTGCAAAAAAAAAAAAAAGGAAGAGAAAGAAAGATATTTTGAAATTAAAATTTACTTTTGTAACTTTAGAGAATGATTAAAATATCATTATAAGGGAGAGAGAAAATAGTCTGGCAATTAATTATCAAGCACAATTAATCAAGCATATAATATATAAACATTGCCTTTATTTTTTCTAAGAAATTTATGTTTATTTAATGAATATATATATATATATATATATATATATATATTCATTAAAAGTGCCTTACTGGAATTCTAATTTATCAATATCTATATATAGAAATATTATTTTTAACTATATTTATCGCAATAAAGTATTAGTTAGCGATAAAGCTAATATTTTTTTAAATCTTAAAAATTTTTTTAATCACTGTATTGAACATGGATACCCTGCTAATTTTCTTTGTAACTATATTTCTAATGATTTTTTGTGATACAATTTGTATTAATGTAATTATTTACTGTTATTATGTTTTGTAATTTTTTAAATTTAGACAATATCTAATTTATCCTACAATTATTAAATAGATGGCGCCACATGCTTGCTTTTTTATTATTATTATTATTATTATTATTATTAAAAATCTTTAATATATATTTTTCAGAGTTTCATTTTAATTTTTGCTAATTTTATGATTTTTATTTTGATTTTTGATTTTTTAAAAGTATATATATATATTTCTTATTATCGTATATTGTATCGCAATTAATCGTTTCTTATATCGTATCGCAAGTAACTTTATGCGGTTCTGCTCTCCCTATTTGGCGGGAACACGATAATGCACTCTCGGCCATCGTTACAAATCCGTTTTAGTAGGTTATGTTTATGTTCATATATTCTTGTTTAATGACTTAATAATTAAATTTTACGTATAGAACTCTTTCCTTTTCTCTTGGTACATAGTATGACAAATTACAGGTGAAGGTTGGCGCCGCAAAACTTGTTTAAACCTGCAATCCTGGTTCCTAAGGCCAGGAATTTGTCTTTATACTGTGTGCCTACTTCCTACTTTTAGTTATCTTAGGTTTATAACTATATGATTATTTTTATATTTTTGTTTATATGTATATGTATATGTGTGTATAAATTTATATATATGTGTATGTATATGTATATGATTATATATTAAAAAATTCTTATATTGGATTATATATATATATGTCAATAACAATTTTTCAATTTGGAAGTTAACATTATATTTAAATCAAAGAAAATTGCATTATTGTTTAATTTTTGGGCATATTTGGTAACAAAATAATAGTTTCATTCTATGCAGGAATCCAAATAAATTATTCTTCCTCTCTTTCTGTTTTAGTACATAGGAAAGAAATTGGAAACTTTTATTGCTTTTTTGTACTTTTCTTTCCTAAAGACTTCGGACCAACAAGTGTTTTCCGGTCCCCTCTGAAGTGAAATTCCCATGAAATATTATACATCGTGGGGTGGATGACCAGAGTACTTAGCTCTTCCGAGCTATAACCTCTCGTCATTAGGATTTCGAGTGTTATGACTCTTACATTTTTTTAAATAATAGTACTTAAAAGCAAAAAAAATTTTTAAGGACAGTAATAGAAATAAAAAATTTAAAATTAAAAGAATGCATTAAGTGCTTGAAAAATACCATGAGATGTTGACCTCATGACATGACGAGATGCCTTTTGAAAGGACGCTAAACGGTATTGTGGCTGACAAAACGGCAAAGTAATTTATCATATAGTGATTATACTGAGTAACAGATTGTTTTTAAACAATAATTTATGGTAAAATAGCTTTGTAATAATTAGATTGACTTAAGTGGATAGATTCAATATCTCCCCCCCCGAAAAAAAGGTATAAATTGCTCTTAACTGATTATGATATTTCCTGAGAAAATGAATAGAAAAAATAAGAAATGTAAAACTTTTTAACATTTGAAAATCGAGCAATTTGATCCACAATTACGAGATAAAAAAAAGCAAACATTATTAATTATAACAGTTATATTTTTCCTTCGTTTATAAAATAAATCATTCATTTTAAAAGTCTTCCAAAATTAAAAATTATGAATATTTGGGTTTAAAAATGAAAACACCGTTTAATTATTTAGAAAATTAAGTTTCAATTTTTTAAAAATTAGTGTTTTTAAAAGTTTATTCAGCAGATATATCTTTTTCTGAATGCTTTACTTTCTAATTCAAAAATGAACTAGTAATAAAAATCAATATTTTAATTATAGAAATAAAATAAAAACTCCAATGAGAAATAAATATATGTTCATATCGTAATGCCCAACATATTTCTTTTCCATAAAGAATTCATAATAAAATTTTACTACTTAAAATTTTTTATCATATATTTAACTAAAATGGATAAAATTTGAATTAACATTAATCCTAAATTTTATATGTGTAAAATGTAATGCACAAAGAAAAATCCCAAATTCTATTATGTTAAAAATTTAGTCAAGAACTTGATCAAGTTATTGAAAATGTTCAATGACAGAAAATGCCAGACAGTATTTTTTAATAGAAAAAAGGCAAAAATTTAAAGATAGAGAGACTTTAAAATCGCGACATTGCCATATTTATTCGAATCTAAGCCGCACTTTTTTTCCGATGCTTAGGCTACAAAAATTCTGGTGCAGCTTAGATTCGAAGACGGAAAAAGTTTTTAATGCTGGTAAAGTAAATTAATTATTCACTTTTTTTATTAATTTTTTATTTCGTTTAGTTAGTGATTGAATATAAACGTCATATTGATCAGCTACACGAGGGCTTTTGGTGACGGACCTCGTAACTTTGAACCATAGTCAAGTGACGAGGACGACACCTGAGCTTGCACCTCCCATCTCCTAACTACCACACCAATGAGAGGACGTTTGAGCTCTCAGATTTAACGTTCATCGCTCCCCTACACGACAGAATTTCAGCGGTACTAGGCTCGAACTCATGATACGCCAGCCACGAGTACGTTACCTTGACCACTAGGGTATCGCAGCCACTTTTCATTCCGTAAATATATCATATATCGATAATATATTTTACACTATTTTTTTTTCACAAAAATGTGCTGAGAATTTGGGGTGCGGCTTAGAATCTGAACATAATTAATTGAAAAAATAAGTTTCTGTTAATTATAAATTAGAAAACAATATTTTGTGTTAATAATTGTTCCAATGGTTTATGGTAAAGTTTTACGTCAAATATAAAATCGATGGGAATTTTTTTTTGTTAATTAAAAAGAAAATAATATAATAATAATTGCATTACAATAATTAGATTAAAATTTTAATTTGTGAGTAAGGAGTAGTAATTTGTGTTCTTATTGTGAGTTAATTCACAACTTTCGATCAAGTATAAAGTAAGTATACTTTCATTCTTCTCGTTAAGTCATTTCGCAGAATTTAAATATTCTTACAGACATTCCTTCAATGACAAAAAAAAAATCTAAGCAGTATAATTATAAACGATTTTTTTTAAAGCACACATGCAGAAAATATTTAAAACTTTCCTAAATCGGAAAGTTCGTCAGATTTGAGATGTTAAATCTCTGTACATCATAAACCTTTTCCATTGTCCACTATTTGCAAGTTACCATAATTTCAGCTGGCGACTATATTTCAGAAAGATATCGCCAAAAAGAATAAATTCGCTTTTCAAACGATGGTGGTGCCATCTGTTTGAGATAGTCCTAACTACGCCAAAAATAATTCAGAATGAACTTAAAATTTAAAAAAAGTTAATTAAGAAAAACATAAAACTTAATTCTGGCTACACTAGTCCAAAGAGGGAAGCTTGCTTTCTTATATACTATTTAATTCTACTCTAAAAAAAAAATTTTTTTTCTGTTAAAATGTCTTTTGCGTTTCCACCTCCTATACTTTAACATAGAAAAGTCAAATTTCATTTTGCAAAAATGCTGAAAACTGTGTAATTTTCCAAAAAATCAAAATTCAAGAAACACTATCCTTTAAACAATTATTTTCTTTATATCCATAAATTTTTTTATTATTATTGGAGCTTTTTCCTGCCCACAAATGTCTTTGCCGTTTCATCCCTATCCTTTAACATTGACCGAAAACAGCCTTAAGGTATCCGACTACATTCGGAACCGTGATTTTGCAAAGCGCATGAATGGATAATTTTTATGATATTTAGTGTCACTTAAATTAGAATATATGCATAAAATTGTTTTAAGGACATTTAGACAAAAAAATTGTTTAAGTATAATATTTTGACGAAAAATTAACTTAAAATAATCTTTTTTCCAAATGTTCTCCTTTTGTGAAAAATGCTTCTATTATAATAATATTTTGCCTGTATGTAGCTCAGACCTCTGTACAGAGGCTCAACTAGAATTTTTGAAATATTATAACTTAGAACTGGTTTTATCCATGTTTTACGACAACAGAGAGGAGAAATTTTAAGAAAAAAAAACGCCGATAGTTATTTCAATGGGTTGTACCTCTGAAAATGCGAATTTTTCAAAAATTCTAGTTGAGCTTCTGTAGAGAGGTCTGAGCTATATACAGGCAAAATATTATTATAATAGAACTATTTTTCACAAAGGGAGAACATTTGGAAAAAAGATTATTCTAAGTTAATTTTTTGCTAAAATATTATATTTAAATAATTTTTTTTTGGTCAAAATGTCCTTAAAGCAATTTTATGCATGTATTCTAATCTGAGTGACACTAAATATCATGAAAATTATCCATTTATGCGCTTTTTTAAAATCACGATTTCGAACGTAGTTGGATACCTTAATATTTATTACTTTTATGTTGAATTTTATCATTAAATGACGCGTTTAAGAATAATGCAATGCTTCTCTCATATTTGTATTTAATGTATTTTTTGTCAATTTTCATAATAAAACAGGAAACAACAAAATAATAATAATCCGAAAGTAGGTGAGATGTAACCGGGTGAGTCAAGAAATGAACTCTTCACTATTCTTCGGATACCATGAAATTTTTAATTTGTATAATATCTTAAATATAAATGAGCTTCTTGTACAAAGAAGTATAATTATAACTCTCTTAAAAACTATTAAATCTTTTGCAACACCATCAAAATTTTTCATTAAGAAAATATACAAAATAAGTAAATCACAGTTTGCTGACTGCGCGATTTATAGAAATTAAAATCATTAAAATTTCACTGCATTGAATCTAAAAACAAATTTATAACTCATGCATTTTTCATTCGAGCCGTTGACTTATTTTTGAGCTAAGTATAGATAAAAAGAGGCAACTACATCGCGTCTTTCAATAACGATACTAAAAGAAAAGCAATAAAAATTTCCAAAATGACGAAATTCAAGCAATTAATTATTTTCCTCCCACAGTTTGTTTATGAATTTTTTTTACAACAAACGGCGCCGAAAGCAGACAACCTCAATTCCGACTTCATTAATATATATATCTAAATAAACGGATAAATCAAATAACGGACCTCAGTATACTAGAAAGAAGGCTGAAAAGACTCAACAAGTCTCAGATCAGATTCCAGGAAGATTATTCAACAGATGACCTCGTAGTTATCGAGATTTTCACAAATCAAACACCAAAACGAGGTCTGCAACCCTATGTTTCCTTTAGGGTTGAAAGTACGCGGGTGAAAGTTAATTAGATTAAGACTGAAGCATCTTCAGTGAATGCTTGGGAGCGAGATCCCCCACGATGCAGGTGATCCGTATAATTCACGCACTAATGAACAGAATTGGCAGGGGTTGTCGGTGAAGATGAAACGAATTGGTAAAATCACAAGACTACGAGAAAATCCAGTTTTTGTAAGCTGTTTGGTACTTTAAATGCGCTTCCAGTTTTTGAAGCAATGATGCTATATGAATGTCAGCAATGACAAGTAATTAAGTGAAACATCCTCAAAGTATACTCAGAGTAAAAGTTCAAAATTTCACTTTAACTTTTACACAAAGAAAAAAGCCCTTGTCCACTTTTTGGAACTAAAGCCTATGCCAAAAATTACGCAGTTCTAATTTTCTTTTCCCCTTACAGTTTTTTTCTTTTTGTACAGTGTTTTTTAATAAGAATTCAGAACGTATCTTTCATTGCTATTTTTACTTAACTTTTATATCTAACGTTTTTCAAGAAAGATAATCCTAAATTATATTCTGTGGTAAAATTACTCAAGTGTGATCTTCACATTTTCAAACGTTTCAATCTTACTTATCTCTTATCTATCTTTGTGCATCAACTACGTAATTGCAATCGATTAAGTTATACATCGTTTTTTAAATTTTTAAGTGAAAGGTAAAACGCTTCTTGCAATTTTTTCTCAGGCAAATTTTTTCTATTTATATGGAATTATTAGAATTCTAATCGAAGCAATCAGCAAAAAAAGCAATAAGGTAGTATAGGTCAAAGAAGATTAGCCAGAGTAATACGTACAAATATTTGGATTTCATAAGTGAATAATAATTCCCAATATATTTTGTGATCAATAAAATTTACCCCACTACAGTTTAAAACAATCTTTTGACATAAATAACTCTATTAATTTAAAACTTAACACTTACTTTTTAATTTGATTTTTTAAATTTAAAGATCTGTCAATAATATGAACATACTTTCGAAAATTCACAAAATCATTGCTTCAATTTGAAAAAAAAATGGTTTAATATTCTAATAAGGCTGATTTTAAGAATCTAAGCATTTTATTCAGGATTCTAAGAAACTTATTTAAATAAAATCTCAGGTAGTTTATTAATATTTAAGTCTACATAAAAAAGTGATAAAATTCGAGAAATGTATCCATAAAATAAATGAAGTGTTGATGATACAATTAATGAGTGCCAAGCTTTCTTGTATCCTTTCTTTAACACTTCAATTTACTAGTATCATGAAATAAACGAAAAATGTTAGAAGGAGAAACGTTTTTTGCAAATACTTTTTTAGATAAGTAGTCAAAAAACTATTTCAAGTTCAGTCACCTTCATATCGAATATATATATATATATATATATATATATATATATATATATATATATATATATATATATGCACATACATATATCACATTTATATTATATAAAAACATTCAAAACATCTTCAATTTACAAATTTTGCTCCAAATTTTCATTAAGCAATAGTAATTAGTATTCCATATACTGGTGTTTGATAGAATTTCAACCAAACTCGTCTGATAGCAGAAAAATATTCTGATATCAAGCCAAGGAAGCCCATCTATGTAAAAGTGCTCTGAAATATATATCTCCGTAATAATTACGGATAAAATACTTTTTAAAAAGATTATGTTAAATAAATGAAATCTATCAATTCCAGCATAAAAGCTTTGTTGTTGTTGTTACTAAGGCCACCTCTTCGGCAAAAGCAAGATCAATGCGCACGAAATTCATCGTGGCAAAGGGCTAAGTGACGCCTGTCGCTATACATAGCTTTGAGCACCATTCAAATGACAGAACGATTTAGCTCAGTTTCCCCCTAATTTTGAGGGGGAACACTCTGGGGATGGTCAGGGGGCTCCCATCTCTCTTCCCCTTCCACCAACCTCACGAGAGGACTTGCGGCTCGACGGCTATTTAAAGTACCCTCATGCTGCGAAGGCACTATACATTTACAAACATCCATGCCTTCGACGGGATTCAAACCCAAACCCAATGGCACATCAGTCAGCGTCGCTAACCACTATACCGGATGGGCGACTAAAAGCTTTAAATAACATAAAATTAACATTTTGTGGAGGTGAATTTAGGATTATATCAGGAGAGTGAATATCCGTGAATAAAGAAATGTACTTTAAATGCTTATATTGTTCATAATTATAAAAGATTTTGTACGAATATTGAGTAGTTGTAGAAACATAATCTTTTCAAAATAGAACTTTTAATAGTTAATTTAAGATAAGGAGGGGAGGGGGGGGGGAATTTATTTCAAGCAACAATTCCAGCGAATTGTTGATTGTTATAGTTTTCCCAGCTTATGTCAATACAAATTACAAATAAAATCTTGAATGTGAAGCTTCAATCGATGTAAATCACACGTTGTGAAGAACGGAAGGATATGTGATGTACATGCATTCCGTGCACAATGAACTCCGAATTGTTGAGTAGACAATATCCTTGAACTCTTAGTCGAAAAATCCGTTCTACGCAAACGCGTTAATCTTTGTGTTGTACAGATATTAATACGCAAAAGAGGAAAATAAACGAATGAAAAACATCTACATTATATATACTTCTAGAGAAGAATGCCTCAAGGAATTCAAAGTTCATAAACGTCTCAGTAAAATTCCACGTTAAAACTATATATCGCTCTTAGATACAGTTATATATATATATACATACATACACACACACACATATATATATATATATATATATATATATATATATATATATATATATATATATATATGTATATATATATGTATGTATGTATATAATCAACATTAACATTTATCAAGTACGGCCACTCCAAATGATGAATTGTAATTCCTTTCATCTCAACTGAAAAATAATTTATTTTTTATATAAAAATAATTTTAACAATTTCACTTTAATTGTTATTGCGTGAATTATAAAAGTTTTACACAAAACATTAAAAAGAACCAAGAGAGCGTTTTTTATATATTTGATATCAAATATTTTATGTAATAATTCACTGGAAAACAATAATTATTAAAGAATTAATCTTACATAACTTTAACAAAAGTTTCAAGAAATGCATCTTCATATTGTATGCATAAAATACATTAAAAATATTTAACAAAAGTAAAAATTAATTTTAACTTCAGCAGCCACTAAAATTTGTGTTTCAAGAATTACTTTGTAATTTTAAACTTACAATAAGTTATTGGAATCAACTTAAGAGATTTCATATAAATCTATATATTTACATAACTGTTTTATTTGTTCTCACTTAAAAATTCCCCTCATTACTTCATTATACTATGTTATAAAAAATGCCTAATCTATAAATAAATTTTAATTCTTGATTTAATTATATTTTGCATTGAAATAATAGGATACAAATCAAACAATTACTTACAACGAAGAAGTAATTTAAAAAAATTCTAATTTTGGTTAGTAGACGAATTTAAAACAGTTAACGCATTTAAATGTTTTTCAGACCATATGCCACATTAGAATAAATGTCTAGTTGAGAAATGATTAATCACTCATAAAATGTTTTAATTTTGTAACATTTGTAAAAGGAAATCAAAATTTAACGCGGGGATTAGCCACATAACATAAAATCATATAAATAAAATTTTCTGTTTAACATTTTACTTTATACATGAAAAATATCCGAAATACATAATTGATACATTTAATTTAATTCTCAAAACGAAATAACAATGCATTTTACTTAATTATTATTTGCATCTAACTTTGTGACGAAATTCCCAAAGTCTGTATAACTAACTCCAAGGATTCTTTCTGCACCCAACATAGAAGTAGGCGTAGAAATCACGTAACTAATCACGAGCATAAATATTATCTCAAACATTTAATTGATTAAGTAGTCTGCGATAAAAAGATCAAGTACCGCGAAAAATTACAAAAAAAGTAAACTTAACTTACTTTACTAACCGGAAGGGATGCAAGCCAGAGTAAACTACAAGTAGTAATTCTACAAAATGCGAGACTGGAAACAATGACAACGCGGTTGGCAATATGTATGATTCGACTACATTATTTCTTGTTATAGCTTCATTTCTTATCACTTTATATAGCTTTTCATATATACATATCATACTTCCAGTTTAAGAAAAGGTGGCAGTTAAAAACTTGAATAATATTGAAGAAAAACCTCAAGTTACTTTTAAGAGTGAAACCTCGAAATATAGCCAATAATTACAACTTGGTATTCAATATTTCAGTGATCAATTTCATTTAATTCTTTGTTACGTTTTAATAGAATTTTTTTTATTTGCACCTATTCCATAATTTTTCACATTTTTTCTTAACATCCCGGATTTCTGAAATCGGATATGATAAACATATTTAGACCGAATTAAGACTCAGCGCAACACATTTATACAACGCCCAGTTTCCTACATCATATAATTACAAATCACAGCAGTTATTCTCTATCAAAAATCAACAGTTCAAAGACGCCTTGAAATGTACACTGATCTCAATTTTAATAGTAAAAACAAACATTGCCACCATGATTTACAGTATTAAAGATTATAATTTATTCCCAAATTACAAACAAAAATAAATTTTTAAAAAACACATTTTGGTGTAAGTTATTAAGGTATCCGACTTCGTTCGGAACTGTGATTTTAAAAAGCGCATAAATGACTAATTTTCAGGATATTTAGTGTCACTTAGATTAGAGAATACATGTATAAAATTGTTTTAAGGCCATTTTGACAAAAAAAAAATATTTAACTACAATATTTTGGCAAAAAATTAACTTAGAATAACCTTTTTTTGAAATGTTCTCCTTTTGTGAAAAATGCTTCTATTATAATAATATTTTGCCTGTATATAGCTCAAACCTCTGTACAGAAGCTCAACTAGAATTTTTGAAAAATTCACATTATTTTCAGAGTTACAACCCATTGAAATAATTATCGGCGTTTTTTTTCTTAAATTTTTTCCCTTCTGTTATCGTAAATCATGGATAAACATACTTCTAAGTTATATATTTCAAAAATTCTATTTGAGCCTCTGTACAGAGGTCTGAGCTATATACAGGCAAAATATTATTATAATAGAAGCATTTTTCACAAAAGGAGAATATTTTGAAAATGGGTCATTCTATGTTCATTTATTGTCAAAATATTGTACTTAAATAATTTGTTACTGTAATAATATTCTTAAACAATTTTATATACATTTTCTAATCTAAGTGACACTAAATATCATAAATATTATCCATTTATATGCTTTTGCAAAATCACGGTTCCGAACGTAATGGGATACCTTAAATTACAATGATAGAAATGGAGAAATGATAGAAATTACAGGAAACTACGACTTTTTATTCACACATACATTTTACAATATTTTTTTTCGTATGCATTCAAAATTGTTTTAATAAACAAAAAGCGCAATGAAAGAAAGAACAAAAATACATGTTGTTTCTTTTCTTTTTACAGATAATATAATTCGAGCTTACATAACATATTTCAAAGGGTTGCAATTTTTAATATCTCGCTAAACATAGCTTGTCATGTTTACTGCTACACAGAACGCAGCAATTAAATTTACAGAAATTAGAATACTTGATAAAAAAAAGGCAATACTTTTTCAAATTCTTTTTCGTCCCAATATATATATATATTTGTCGATAAACAGGCGCCTCATTTCAGTAGTAAAATTTCAAATAAAATCCACAGAAATCAGGACATATCATTAAAATCAACCCTGTTTAGTTAGTAAATAAGGTGAAAAAACTCATCAAAATCCACTTACCCAGAAAATATATAACTAATTGAGTTTTCAGTTATAACAGCTGCATCCAAGCAAATAAACAGAAGGAAAGGGAAAACATCGAGAGGAGGAGGGTAAGACACTGTGTGGACGGACATCCGCTGAGCGCTATCGACGTGAATTTCCGGGAAGGGAATAGTAACAAGAAGTGATATTATAGGAGACAAATAAACATGAAATATATGCAGCAGCGGTGTACACATTTACATGAATTTGGCACGTAGTGTTGGGAAAAGTAATATCAATTTTGACTGCGGACTTTTTCTAACAGAAAATAATTGTAAGGTAGTAGTTGGTTTCAATACATGTTAAAAGTCCTATTTTACTCCATATTTCAAGTTATTTATTTTTTTTATTTTAAATGTTAAAAATCGCATCGTTTTCACTTGGCTTTATCTCTTTCTCTCTCGTTAGACTGCTTTTTTTTTTATTTAATCGTAGTTTTCATTAAATTCGTAAGTTGGTGACAATTTTAATATTACCGTACAATCTTGAAATTATATTTTTACTTCTGATCTTTGTTTTTAAATTGCGTTTCAGATAAGGTTGCAATCGTTTTTTAATCTTTAAAGTTTATCATAAAATATTGAAATAACATATCCACTTTAAACTGAAAAAAAAATTAATTTGAGAGAAATTTGCATAAGATATTAAGAATTATTTATAGAAAGTAGACATTATTTATTAAATAAATAACCATGCATGTAATAAATACGTAAAGAATTTGGTGGAAAAGTATTTAAAATGAAGGGAAAATTAAATTACAAGTTACAGAAGAGCTTATTCACGATGAGAATGTATCGTTGGGATTGACAGGTAATATTTTTTTAATTTCTAGTTTATGTCAAGTATTCGTAACTTCAATCCATTAAAATAGATAATACGTAATTACATAATGAGACGTTTTTTTATTTTTTAAAAAAAGATACATCAAAGCAGTAATGCTTATCTCAGATTCATTTCTGGTAAGCTTTTGATCTCATGCTAATGGAAAAAAATCACATAACCCCAAAAGGATTCAGCGTTAAGAAAGAAGTAAAAAAAAAAAAAAAAAAAACAAGAGAGAAAATTAAAATAGAAACACATTTTTGAAAAATTATCTTTGAGTTTATTTTATGAAAACGAACTTTTAACTTCTTTTCTACCATTAATTATTATATTTCAAATTTTCTTGAAAATATCACAAAAAAAAAAACTCTTCATATACGAAGGAAGATCAAACGCAAAATATTAATAACGGCATTAAATGAGAAGATTGAAGAATTAATTAGCACTGAAATATTCAATGCTAAGCATCAATATTCATGACAGAAGCAGTACAAACATCCATAGGATATTTTCAATAGGATATAACTGAAATTCAAAAAATCTCATTAATAAAATGAACCTACATTTCTGAATATATCAACCTAATAAAGAGCAGGAAATATAATGAACAGCTAAACATGAATTGTTAAATGATACATTAATATTCATAGCATAATTTTTTAGTGAAAATTGGATAGTCCCGTACATTCTTTCTTTTATTTTAATGTATAAATAAAGATAATCCCAATAATTGTAACTTCCAATATAAGGAATAGTATTCACATTTTTTTTTTGGAATAAACTATAGTTTTATAAAGAATAATTCTTACTTAAGTACGAGGAAATGTCTGTGTGTCATACTTTAATGAATATTTTGTGAATCAATGGTTTTTTTACTTCTTTAAAATTCCGCAGATAAAAAACAAAATGGAGTTTAAAATGATAAACTTGTAAATCTTTTTCCTCTTGCCTCTTGATTGGTATTTTATTTGCTTCTGCTATGTTTTAAATGTGGAATCAATTTGATACTAGAAATAAATTATATTTTTAATAAAACTAAAAAACACGCTTTTATAGTGTGTGTGTGAATCGAACTATAAAGTAAAAAAAAAAATAATAATTCTTAATTTAAGAATAAAATGACTAATGAGAAAATTAAAAGCGTGGGTGCTCTATATTAATTGTTATAATTTCTTACTTCTATTCTGAAATGCTGAGTGTACAAAGCACCACCAAATGTAGTACAAAGCACCACCAAATGTAGTACAAAGCACCACCAAATGTAGTACAAAGCACCACCAAATGTAGTACAAAGCACCCCACGCTTTTACCACAATGGCATTAATTTTCTCGTTAATCATTTTATTCTTATATTAAGAATTATTATTTGTTTTTACTTTTTAGTTCGATTCACTATAAAAGCGTGTTTTTTGGGGTTTTTTTTTAAAAAAATGTAATTTATTTTTCATTTTTTACTTCGATCTAAAATAAAAGCATGTTTTTTTAGTTTTTAAAGCTATCATTTATTCTTTGTTGAATTTATCCTTGAGTTTGATATTTGGAGCCGGAATCACGTGGCTTCTAGAATTAGTCTTGCTCTTCAATGGATATTAACTAACGGGTCTGAAAGGCATTCATTCTCTCCGTTTACGGGGCCTCGGATGAGTCCCATAAAATTATATTTCAAAGATTTTGTCTCGATAGATACAGGTCTAACTAATAAAAGAGTGTTAAGAAGAAATATTAAATGTCAATCGTATTATCACCTTTTTAACGTATTGCTATAATGTTAATTCGTATCATCACTTCTAAATGTATATATTGCTTTATAAAAATAAAAACTATTTAGCAGTTAGGACATTTTTTTTTCAAACGCACGAGCCTTTATTTTTATATCCATTTTCAGATAAACTAGACTTATACTATGGTAAGAAATTGCTGACGCACGCACCCTACCCTTTCTCACATAAATAACTCTCTTTTTTGTTTTATTTGTATTAACCATAAGCTTATTCGCGGTTTTAGAGTTGCACCTTAATCTTTTAGTCGCCAAATCTGAAAATAGTTTATGCAATAAGTCGCGAAATCTGGAAGTGGTATACGGAATTAGTCGCCAAATCTATAAATCGTATTCCTAATTATCCTGATCAGGATAATGGAACAAAATTGTGAAATTATTGTATTGTCATCGTCCTTGAAAAGTGTGCAAAATTTCGAATTAATCTGACCTTTTAAAGTGGGTAAAAATCGAGTTCAAAGATTCCGTTACATACAAATGAAGCTTATAAAAGCGTGTTAAATAAATAAATAAAAATACACATTTGATGTACAAATAAAACAGACACCAAACGTGTTTTATGTTCTTTTCATGGCGATTTCTAACCCTAAATGATACGATAAAGAAATTGCAATTAATAGGTTGCCTTCTATGAAAAGTATCATCTGCCTCTCTCACAATAAAATTTTATTGCGATCATTAGGTCTTCCTGAGTGCATTATAAATGAATTTAATTTATCTAACCATTTCTATAATGCCTTTTCATCACAATGCAGCCGTCAAGATTATTATAAATACTTTATATGAAGAGAAAAAAATAATTTTATATTAATTGCTTATATATTGAAATCTTTAAACCCTATTAGCAAAAATTTAAGTTTAAACAGATTCATCACTATCATTTATTAATGCGACAGTTGTATGACACAGTTTCTCCACTTCATTTTCAACCTTTTAATTATCTAGAAAATACAAACAAACATTAATATTTTCTTCTTCTTTTTAAAAAAGTTACGCGTTTTTAGTGTTTTGAAAGAGATTGTAAATACTGAAAAAAATTTGCAATTATAATATTCAGCCAAAAAGAATCTTCAGTTATTACTTACAGCAGGGGTGGCGAATCTTTTTGGGTCAACGTGCCATTTTTTCTAAAAATACGTTTAATGAGTTATAGGCGTGCCATCAAATAATTTTGACTTGTGATTATTGAAGAACTAATAAAACTAAATACGAACAAATCAAAATTCTATATTTAATACGAAAAAATACATTTTGCACTGTATAGTAGTAAATGCTTTAGTTATACTTGTAATTTAAATTAAAACAACATTAGTGGGATTTCTGCTGTTGTAGATTAGATGACAAATAACTTATATCAGGATTATAAGATGTTACTTTTAGTAGAATGCATGCTGAATTAGAGTCGTTTGTTAAACGGTTTCTAAGCGAGTCTTTGATGCTATTTATCTCTGAAAATAATGACTCGCAGGCATAGGTAGATGAAAATAGGGTTAAAATAGCATACGCCAACTTCTTCAAACAGTTAAATGCGTCTGGAATCGAATTCCATGTTTCCGAAATTTCGTTACTGGTATTTTTACTTATATTGCTTGTCAATCTTTTTGCTTCAATCACAATTCCAACTTTTTCCTTGTTTCAATAAACTTTTGAATCCGTATTGAACTAGACTGGAAATCAATCAGTTGCATTTCAAGTTCTTCAATTTCCAACCAATCGAATTGAGACTAGTTCAGTTTATCAAACGAAATCACATCAGGGTACATAATAAATTTGAACGTTTCCGATAATTCCTTGAACTGAGAAAATCTCGCTGAAAATTCTTGGATTAAAGAATCCATTATATATATGGAAATAAAGTCATCAATAACTTTTTCTTCATTTTGTTTCTCTTGGGCATCTAAATCTTTGATATTTTTTTTTCAAGTTTGGGAAGTACTTGTAGTTTTTTGTAATAATATCGTTTCTGAAAACATATAGTTTAGCTTCAAAAGCGCGATTGAGATCCATCATGACGATAACTGATGATTCGGGCCTTGAAGCTTTATGTTCAATTCATTGAAATGTTGGCATATGTCTGTAAAAAACACATCAATTTTAAAAGACACATAATATCCATCAACTGTGGGTATTGTTCAATTTTGCTCTCATTTTGTAGAAACAGTCTGATTTCTTCCAAGCAATCAACAAATCTTTGAAGTACGTTCCCGCGACTCAACCAGCGAACATTGTTATACATTATTAAGCCATTATACACCGAATTGACTTCATCCAACAAAGCATCAAACTTTCGTTTATTTAAAGCTTACGACGATATGAGGTTGACTATTTTTGTGACTAAAGTTATTACATTATCAAGAGATGTTAAACCACTCTTTGCACATAAGGCTTGTTGGTGAATAATGCAGTAGCATTCAAGAATCGAATGTCCTACGTCTGTCTTAAATGAAGAAATGAAACCACTTTTTTTGCCTACCATATTTGGAGCACCATCAGTGGTTACTGAAACAATTTTTTTTCAAATCAATTTCTTTCTCAGCAAGCGAATTTCTTACTGCCGTACAAATAAATATCTGTACCCTTTGTAGTTGTTAACAACGATGTTATATATCGCAATTAATTCTTTCTTAATGATGTTTCCTACACAATATCGAGCAAAGACAGCTAAACGTGCCGATTTAGTAATGTCAATACTTTCGTCAAGACATAGCGATATAAAAGGAGCGGAGTTAATGTCACTTTTTTGTTGGTCTGTAACATTTTCTGCCAATTTTAAGATTTTATCTTTCATTGTGTTTCTAGATAGAGGAACATCTTTGATGCGCTGAATTATCTTATCTTTATTATCAAAATCATCAAAAAGTGAGGGCGCACATGCCAACTAAACTTCCTTCAAAAATTCTCCCCCTTGAAAAGGTTTACCATGCCGAGCAATGGCATTTGCAGCCGAGTAACTTGCATCACTTGTGTGACAATTTTTGCTTACATATTTAAACATAGATGTCGACTGTTTATTTCTGTCTTTTATTGCACTTGCAATTAATTCTTTTTGCTCTGGTTCGCTTTTTTCACAAAAGGATCTGTGATTTGTTTCAAAATGCCGCTTTACAGACGATATATATGTTCTGCATACCACTGTTCCAGAACATAAAACACACACCGCTTTGTCGCCTTTATTGATCATGCCATATTTCTCAGCTACTCTTACTATCTTGCACTTTTTGTTTTTTGTTGAACTAGCCATGTTAAATAGCAGTTAAAAATCGTATATTTAACACAAAACTTTAAATATACAGTTGTGTTGATGAAATTGACTATTCTATGTGCTCTCGCTTGATTCCTCCCCCCCAAAAAACCTTTTTACTGACTGCGCACGACTACGGGCTCATGGGCAGATTTATTTGTTTTTAGGAAATTGAGTGCTTGTACGAGATTTCTGTGGTGTCTGCTCTTTCGCTTTTGTCTCAGGTAATTAAATTTTTTAAAAATAAAGCAGTGAGAGTTATTTTACCAATTAGACTTACAAGACAAGAATTAGATCACATTAATAAATTAGATGTATACAAGCTGAACTATTAATGTTAACGTTAGAATATGTTTTTTAAACAACTTGAATATATTTAGAAATAGTTACATACACACACTATGCGTAGATAAACTTTGCATCATTAGCAATTTATAATATACGAAGTATTTACGCAAGACATAACAAACGAGTCTGCTCCCCGACTTTTCGGCGTCGCGACGGATCACTCGCGTTTGTTCATAATAATTCAAAGTAAACTTAATTATTTTAAGCTAAAATGCAAATCATTTTTGATCAATGGCGTGCCCAAAATATTCTGTCGCGTGCCATCATTGGCACCCGTGCCATTGGTTCGCCATCCCTGACTTACAGTATTGAGTATTCCCTGTTAATTTATAATTTATTTAATTAATAATTAAATTTAGTAGAACACGCATAATTATTTTCAATATATAAGACTCATCATTATCCATCAGCAGAAATGATTTGTTTTCTTCTAGAATAAAAAGGGAGTCCCTATCCCTACCCCAAAATACCTATGCTCGTTTAATAGGCAGTTTCTCCATTCATCTAAAGCACTTCACATTTTATCTGCGACTCATTCTATTCATAGTCCTCTACAGACTATTTTGCATTTTGTAATGGAATAAAAAACAACACTAATTTATGTTTCATTTTTTTTAAATAGACATTCAGAAGCAAGATGATTCGAATACGAACCAAACAAAGCAAAACGAAAAATTGCATGAAAGAGCGAAATGCTTTTCATGTCATTTTAAATACATGAAATTGATATTTTAGCATTATTTAATATCTTTATAAATAATCGAATAAAAGATAAAAGCAGGCAAAAAAAAAAACGGCGAAGGGATAATTTTTATATGAATATAATATTGAATATCGGGGGTCACGGTAATAGGTGGGGAAGTTGTTATTAATTGGAGCCTATCTATGCGGAAAAGATGTTACATAGTATGAAGAAAAGGAAAAAATATAATTCAAAATTTAATATACCAGAAAAGGGCTGAATGTTTGAAAATAATGAAAAAACTTAATTTTGATTAGATGATTTTATATTTTAAATAATTATTTTTCTACAATATAAATAATCAAAATTGATGTTTACTGATTAATGAGTAGTGAGTAGCACAGTGTAACATCACAGCATTTCATAATCTAGCTTTCTTATCCAGCACCGTCAATCCTAGCAGTTCGATCCAAGCTTTTTTCAGTCTTTCGCTTTCTCGCGTAATGTTATTTCTCTTATCAGTATATTTGTATCCTTTAAAACGTAACACTAAAGACGCTATTAAATATGAAAAATTACTTTAATTTTTTATCAACCCCCTCAAATACCTAAATTTTATCCCTTTTGTGGCAGTACTTAACATAAAGATTGATTTTTTTTACATTTTATTTTCCCTTTTTTTATAAATCATAAAGAATCTTTTCAACCTTTTTTGGTTTTGAAATTCTAAGAAAAATTTTTCCGATCCACCCTCCTGAATATTTTTGATACAAATATCATCTGTAACTTGCTTTAGATTGTAATAATAGTAGCTGACTTCATTCGATAAAGTACTTTATCATTATTTCTTAATAATTGAAGTACTTACATATGACTAATTTCTGAGTAAGTAGTTAAGGTTTTAAGCATAATCGAGGTTGTTTAATGGGATATCCAAGAACTGCGACTGGCAATCGCAGAGATGATACCACGTGGTATGCGAAAGGTTTGTGGTAGCACGGCACAAACTAAGAAAATAACGATTAAACTTTCTTATACTTTGTCATTTTAATTTATAAAATGTTTTAATTATAATTTGTATAACAAAGTATTTACCCTCGGTACAGGTTAATTGTTTTTATAAGTTTAGCAAAACATAACTTTTTACTTTATGTAATTATACATTATAATTTTTTCTTTCTTTCCTTTTTGTTTGAAAATAACTCACTAAAAATATAAGAATACATGCAATATATATTTCGAGTTTTACGTGTACATTTTTAAAGTCGATTATAGCAAATGAACACAGTATTCTTATTTTTCCGCTTTTCCTTCTTCTATTCCTACTATTAGCTCACACTCTCTCTCTATTTATTTATTTATCTAGGTAGAATTTTCAATCGTTAATAAAATACATTTTAAAGTGCTCAATTGAGCTGAAATTTTATACATGATTATTTTGGATGACTGTAAATAAATAATTTAATTATATTTAATAAAAATTAATTTTTTGATTAAAACTAATTACTTAAAGAATTACAAATACATCCCCGATGGCATCATTTTTGGCGACTTACCAACCCTTTTGGCGATTTGTGTCAAAACTTGAAAAGGTTCATTTCTCACGTTTTAAAGTATTCAGTTGAACTGACATTTGATATACGCGATTGTTTTGGATGACAATACGATACTTTAATGATAATTAATAAAAATTAATTACCACTTAATGTTGTGATTCTGTCATATGTATATACATATTTATATTAAGTGTAACTATTTAATAAAAAGTAACTAAAATAAAATTTTTCTTTGCTGATCTAAGTAGGAATTGACTTAATTTTTTTTTTTATATATTGCTTGTTTCTTTGTTCCTCTTAATATTAGCATTCATTTATTTGTACGGATTAATTTTCATAATTAGCAAATAGTTCTTTCGAATTTTACTGCAACACATATTTATGCACATATTTATGGATATTTATTTTCCATTCTTACGTCAACTAGATATATAGTCAACCAAATAAAGAAAAAAAATCTTCATCATTATTTAATTTTTTTGAAGTATGGGTACATTTTCATGGTTCCAAAATAATATAGAACTTTTTTACCTCTGTAGCTATTGAATATCTATTTGGTCTATCGTTTAATTTTTTAATAATGCATTTCTTATAATTTTCTATATCACGACTGTGTTCTTAATAACTGGAATTATAAATAATTAAATGGCCAAATAACAAATTTAGAATTGATAATTATTTAATGAAGATACAACATACTGCAATATTTATGTTATCCTTGCAGCTTTATTTTCAATTAGAAAGACCAATACTAAAAGATAGCACATGTAAATAAATTTAAAAATTGTCATGGGTGCATTTATCGGTTGCAAACTACTGCACTAAGAAATCAGATTCACAACATTTACTTATTCAACTAGAAAAAAATTTCCCCAGAAACTAGAACGTAATTTCCATTTTACTTCTTAGATTTTTATTTCCACACCATGTTCGACTTCGAGTCTTAATTTAATAACATATTCCCTGATTTTTTGGGGAAATCAAGATTCGAATTTTGGATTCGTTTTAAATGTCAACGCCTCCAATTATATACAAGTGATGGATTATAATTTTTAAAAATATCTAACAAAAAAAGAAAAAAGATCACAATTATTAACACGGCTTTACGAAAAATTTGAACTGTTTTTTAGAAAAAAAATATTCTAAAAATCAGTAAAGATATAAAAAGATAAATAAATATACAACAACCAGTCAAATAACGTACAACGAAAAATGAATTAAAAAATCTATATAGAACAGAAGTGCAAAAAACTTACAGGCACGCACACAAAAATCAAATTTTTTTTACTAATCTGAATAATGCGACAGACACGAAAACTTTTATTACTTACTGTTTTTACACGTATTCCCAAGAAATATTTGAAGTTTTTACTCCCCAGACACAATCATACCATAAAAAACACAATAATTTTTCATGTAAAGTTGAAATGAGACTATTCTATTGAAAAACGGATTTAGTTTGAATGTCTGAGTAGCAACGGGTAACTTGATGAGAATATTTCTGTCAAATTCTGCACGATCAGTTTCAGGAATGAAAAAATAATAAAGGAAGATAAACTGTACTTATTAAAAAAAACGAGTTGTAGAGTAGTCGCATATGATGTGTAACATCTGACATGTTATCGTGGTAAATACTCAATATTAACTTTTTTCCTGAAAAAATATGAATCGGGTATGATTGGAAATAATTTTCTATCTAATAATTATATCTTTAATGAAAATTGTATTTAATTAACAAAAGGAGTAAAATGCAATATTTTATCAAAAATAATTATTCTTGTTCAATTTGGGGAAGAGCGGAGACAATAGACTTATGATAACTAAGATATGACACATATACTTGTGATTTCAAAGTATTTAAAAACCGTTGAAAAACAGCGTCAATAACAGTACCACTGTTAGCAGTCGAAACATTCTAATCTGTGTTCATTTCGAGCTTGAGTTCATGATTCATAAAAGCTATTAGCGGCTCAGCTTTTGGCTAACTGAAGTTAAAGTTAAAATCACCACTCAAAAATCAGGGGAAGCGAGTGATAATTTTTTTAAAATTGCAGAACCACCTTCATTACATGGTAAAAGTACAAAATGCAGAAATTCTTTCATTTTTTTTTTTTAGCCGTTTGATTTGAAGAAATGTATACGACCACCGAAATCACTGTTTGTCCATTTTCAAAAAAAGCATTCTGCCGCACTTTTGTCTCCCAATATCGTAACTAACGAATTTAGAGTCAAGCGCTCGAGTGCTTGATGGCTACTAGAGTTGGACCCCCCATGCGAGGGTAGGGAAAAGACACAGCCACGCCCTCTCATTGGTCAAATCAAGTAGTGCGCGCTTACGTCTCATCCTGTTACACACATCCGTCCCTTTTTACGAAATCACTCCCAACAAATATCTAGCAACCGAGAGGAAAGATGTTACACATCAAAAAGGTATTAAATTTACAAAGAATTCATGTTGTGCGTTTTTCACCTCTTTTCTTTCAAAAATAAAAAAGTTCTGATCTGAAAACGATATGAATGAAGCCAGAAGATCTGAAAAAGTCTTAAACAGGGGTACTCAATCTTTTTTCTCGCCGGGTCGCATACACATGATAGGTATTTCACGCGGGCCGCAAACACATGACAGTTATTTCATGCGGGCCGCAACATGCAGATAATGGAAAATGCACACTATAAGAACAAAGCAACATTGACAAACAAAATTGATCAAAATATTAAAACTCATTTTTTTAGCTTTTATTTTAATACTATATTAACTTAATTTTAACGCTATTTTAACACACACACAAATATTTATTTTTATGAATTTTTACTGAGTTAAGAGATAATTTTTTTCCATTTGATCTATGACCAAACCTCTTGCTTACATTCTACTATTAAAAAAACAAATTGATTTCAAAATTGATACATTTGATTGCTTGATTGATAGAATTTCCTGTTAAAAGTTTTGTACATTGTTCTCCAATAATTGAATTTCTTAGTGCAATGGGCCATGGCCGGGCCCCTCAAAAAAAGCTGGCGGGCCATAGGTTGAGTATCACTAGTCTAGAGTGAAGTTATGAGTCACGCATTCAACAGACGCCTCTCGGCATATTTATATCATCTAATGAATTCCATTCTAACATTTTTAATGGCATATAATGTTCCATAGTTATGAAGATGAGCTTTGTCTATTTTATATCTAACAAGCGCTGTGATAAAAAGTAACAAAAGTTTTCATCGGAAAAAATTTCCCAGAATTAATCAAATACCGCAAAGAAAATTCGTCTGAATTTAATGTCTTATTTCAGTTGATTTAGTAAATATATTTTCTCTTTCTAGAGGAAGGGGAAAAATATATTTTTTTTTAATCACATGTAAAGAATTTGGGCATTTTAAATAAAAGAAACGGAAAAGTGATGAAGTAAAAATGACAGATTACAATGCATAGGTACAATAAAAATAAAAACGAAACAATAATAGAGGTGAGTTTACTTTTTTATAGATAACCAATGACACATAACCACTATCGATTTTTGCCAGATTAACATTGATCTTATATCGCTCAATTATATATTTATCATCTTAAATTTTAAGATACACAGCATTCGTATTTCGTTTTTTTAAAATTATTTTTATCCAAATCTTCCAAACCAATCATCACATTTTTCATCGACATTGTATTGGAAAATATTACACGCAAGAAATCAAGCGAGATAGGTTGATCGATTTAAATAAGGTCCCTCGCGAGTTGTACAAGAGCTAAATAAAAATGACCTTGTAATTCTGCACCACAATCAAATAACAGCTAATCTGGTATTCACCTGAATTGCTATTTTACACCACACAGAGAGCTTTGAGATCCATTTTCATTAACATATATCAGCTCCATTATTCCACATTGTCAGGCAAAAATAGAATCAGGACTAGAATTTCTGGCTAATGTAAACGTGTAATTTGTAAGGAAAAGAGATAAAATAATTTCAGTTCTATGAGGTTTCAGATTTATTAGGATAAGTGTTTATTAATTAGCGATAATACTTTTTACTTGGACATGAAAGACTATTGTCCATTTCATCATTTAAGTGTTTTGGGTGCATTAGAAAGAAAAGTCTCTAATCTTTACTAGTAGTTTTTTGGGGGAGGGGGGCAAACACCCGAAAGAAAAACAGAAATAAAACCTTTTTTATTTATTTATTCGAAAAGATTGATTAAAGTCATAGATAATTATATATTTTGTTTTTGTCAACTCTAATGAAATCTCCATAGCAAGCTTCAACTTGCGATTAATGCAGAATTTCTGTAACTTTTCAAGATGGCATGGTTCTTTCAGTTGTGTTATAAATCTTACCAATCAAACTCGACCTTTTGAAATATCTACAATTAAAATACAATGGTTAATAACACGCAACTTTTGTGAGATCAATATCAGAAGCTATGTGTTCCAATTATGTAACTATTGTATTCATTTCAATGCAGATAACACTGCATCGTCTTCTGGTTCAGTCTTAAATATTTTTTTTTTCCTTTTTTAGAACATTTAAATTACACGCAAAGGGTTTAAAGTTCTTATTATACGCAAAGAAATATGTTTAATAAAACAAATCGTCTGTAAAATGATGTTGGAGGATAATGATTCCCCATTGATGCAAGGTGACAACAATAATTATTTCTTTTATGCTTAGAGAAATTGATATTATGTTTGATATTAATTAAAAAAAATAAAAATAATTATAATATAGACGTTTTACATTGATTAGGCCTTTATAGCCTATTTATATTTGTATGCATTTATACTACTCAGTATGTACACTCACAACCGAGCTTTTGCATTACTCCTGCACAGGGTCTAAGGAAAAACAAGGTCAGTAGCAAAAAAGAGGGTCGGCATATAATATATGTCGAAGTATAACTTCATCAATTCTTTAATTATGTAAACGATTCCACTAAAAACATCTCATCACATGATACATCGCTTGCAAGAAATTTACAAACTAGTCTTTCAATTTCAAGATTATAATATATATTTTAAATAATTTGAATAATTTTATATCGAAACCAATAAAAGAAAAAGAATGGAGACAAAGATTCAGAAATTCGTCTAAAAATTCATTTTGAAAAACTCATTTCAAAATAAAATACTGCTTATTCTTTCAAACATAAAAAAAGAATAACTTTTTTTTATCTGTTAAATGAGTTTTAAATACTGATATGCCTTTGTTAACTTAGATTAATACTTTTTAAAGATAATTTACCCCCTTCTAGCGCCCAATAATGATAAATAATGTTTAATTTACTTGGAACTACATTAACACAGCAGTTTCTGCTTTACCAGCCTTTAAAGATAAATTTTAAATTAAGTTAAACATTAAGTTCTAAAAACAGAGAATCTTTTATTCCTTTTTTTTTTTTTTTTTTTTTTTTTTATATAGACTTTGCTTCGCTAACACTACGCAAAAAATAAATCAAACAAAAATTTAATAGAGAAATTTTCCTAATCTCAAAAAAATAAAGAATATATGTGTAAAAACAATATAAATGGATTAAATAAATAGAATGCGGATGCACATATACGCCAAATTCTATTTATATCTCGAAAAAGCTCTTAATTCTTTTATGTGATTTTTATCTTTAATAATGCAAAAACCTTACATTTACCCGAGATACAAATTAGTTCAAGACTTTGTTTTTGCACAAGAGAATATAAATTTATAAAACATTACCAAATTAAAAAATAATGAATTAAAAATAATCAGCAAAACAAAAGTGTACTATTAAGAATACGTTGATAAGTAAATTATTCTTTTAAATAATTTCTTTTAGTAACATATTCTAATGTTCAATAAATTACAGGCCATTGTCCAAATTCCATCTCATTTGGTTTTGAGCATACAATTTTGCATAAGAATTCAGTACGACTAGATTTTAACAATGATCCAATTCATTTGAATTCATGTCACACTTATGCTACACGACAAGCTGTTAAAATGAAATACCGAAAGTCAGAATCATAATAAATAAAGAGGATGACACTTAAACTGGTATCCTGTTTCGTAACATTAATTCCTGGGGATTTTGATATTCACTTATATTTCAGGTATCCGACTACCCTAAAATTATGATTTTTTTTCAAAAATGGACAAATTTTTTTTTATGATTTCATTTTACAGGCCATCTTATTAGCTTAATAAAAATATCAAGCTTTTTATTTTCGATACATTAGAACAAAAATAACAAGTGTTTTAATAAAAGATGACATAACTTTACACAAGATGCCAAACTTTAAAATGCGTCGTACTCGAAATGTGTTTTTTTTCCAACAACTGAACAGCGATTGCTCAAAAAGTTTTGAAAATAATTTGCTGAAATTTTTTGTGAATGTTTTGTATAATAGTTGAAGCGCTTTGACCTCTAGATTTATCAATCATTGTTTTATTTCAAAATTTACAGTCCTTTATGTGAATATAATCCTGTTTTTTCTAAGCAATTTCATATAGTCACTAAGATAGAGTGCTCTAGTTTTTGTAAAAATTAAAATATCTATTATCCTGAAAGTCATTTTAAACATGAATAACAAAGTAACACATTAACATTGAAAAATTGAAAAAAATTCATTTATTATTTTTGTACAGAGCGGGCCTCGTTTATGTAATCTTTTGTACATTTTCACCAATTTTTTCCCCTTTTAATAATAATAATTTTTTTTTTCTGTTTTCAATTTTACGATTTTTACCTTAACATACACTAAATAAATTAAAAAATCGCCATATCGCCATTTTTCAAAAAAAAGTTGTCACAAATAGTCGGACATTTTTAAAGCGCTGCAACATTGATCTCACGAATACTTCATAAAAATAAGCTTAGAACTAGAAGCCTTTGGTCATCAAATTATAGTTTGTTGATCTATCTTAACGTAAAATGGGTACAAATACACAAAAACAATTAAGAACTGATAACCAAATATTTTAATTTAATTACATGGAAAAAACATTGCCTTAGTATTGCTCAGCTTCACTATCAACTTCAGATTCTTCCATCCAAATGGAACCCTATTTTAATCCTGAATTCAGACGCATTTTGTATTGAATTTATAAGACGCATTATTATTTGCCAGAAGGTTTAAAACAGTGATTCTCAAAGTGGTCTATATAGACTATGGCGACTAGTAAGGGGTCCAAGTCAGTGAAAAAATAATTTAGGGGTCCTTGAGGTGTAAATGGGGTCTTCGACAGAGGCTCTCACTTAACCACACCGTGACTTAAATTTTAAAAGAAATGTAATCAAGGGGAAACTAGATTTTATTTATTTACTAATTTTCATGAGGTTAATTTGCACAGGTGAAAGCATACATTTTATTAAAACAAGGACTATCATTTCAGCTTTTCTTGTCAGAATTAAGCTAAAGGAGTATAATATTAGACATCGCGAATTTTCCATTTCTCATTTTATCACAGACAATGTGCCAGAATAATGCTTTTTAAATCTACGTTCATTTAAATGCCCTCCATTCAGATTTTGAATTTAGGTTTGAGAATGCTTTCGCTATGGTAGACAAAAAAAAAAAAAAAAAAAAAACTGGACACTACTAACCGAATAAATTTAGGGTTAAACTCGACAAGATTGATGCCAAATGTTGAAAATTTGTTAGTGAAACTATAGATTAATCCCTCCTATTAAAAGCATTTTTGTTTGTTGCTCAATTATTTTATGTACAACTAAATTTAAAGTTAATTAACTTATTTTTCTTAAGTTATAAACACTATGCTATGCAGTTAAAATTTTTAATCTTTTAAAGTAAGTAGCTCTGTACCAACTGTCATAAACACATTTAAGTTGATCAATGTGCAAAAATTTAATATTAGGTAAGCAGGGGGTCTATGAGTGAGATATAAGTTTGGGAACCTCTGGTTTAAGAACATGTTTCAAGAGGGGGAAAAGCCTATTCAATTACGGCAAATAAATTACATAATATTGATAAAACCAATTTTAAAAAATCATAAAAGGCATAGGAAAAACTTAATGCGTGTTTTAGTCTACAAAGTGAAAAAAAAATTCTGTCCACACTAACACTTTCATTTGGTAATCGAAAGGGCAAGGAGTGAGTGAAGACGAACGTAGCACTATAAAGCTGTACGAGGGTTATTGGCAACGGATCTCGTAATTTTGAGACTAGGCCATGACTAGGACATCAGAGTTGGCCTTCCCTCTCCCAACTTCCACTCCACACCAACGCGAGGACGTTTGAGCCTCGACAGATTTAAAATGCAACGGCGCCTTCTACATGGAGGGTCTTCAGCGGCACCAGGCTCGAACTCATGACATGACAACCACGAGATCGTGACCTTGAACACTAAGCTACAGCCGCCTCATAAGAGGTGAGCGAGTGAATATTAACGTCGCACTGTTCAGCTACACGAGGGCTTTGGGCGATGGACCTCGTCATTTTGAACCATGGTCAAGTGACGAGGACGGCACCTGAGCTGGCACCCCCTCTCCTAACTACCACACCACGCCAACGGGAGGACCTTTGAGCTCTTGACATATTTCACATGCATTGCTTCCCTACACGGCGGATTCTTAGTGGTACTGGGTTCGAACTCATGACAAGCCACCCACGATCCGACATCTTAACCACTAGGGTACCGCGGCCATTCTCATAAGAAGGGCAGGGATGCGTTAGGATGAGAAGGGGGAATGGGATATATTTCGCTATAAAAGACGGATAGATAAATCGTTGGAAACAAAATCACTCGGTAAATTCAGATAGTTTAATTACTAATACATTAAACTTAATGTAAATTAAACATCTATTAAAACCATTTACATTGCGTGTCTCTCAATTTCAAAACAAAAAGCCGAACACGTTTATTTTTTAAAAAGCAAAGAACAATATCATTGCATGGAATTATAGACGTGCGAAAGTCTTTCGATGAATAGTTTCTAGATAGATGTGTAGGTCAAGGTGGCTTATTGTTTGACTACCTCGTTTTTCTGATATCACTCCTGATTTTATTTTTCAAAAACAGAGGTTGAAAAAAAACCCAACAAAATTATGTAAACCCATTGTACTATGGGATGAGATTTCATAGAAAATTGCAACGATGACCCTGGAAATGTTGACCAGTTTCGGTGAGAAAACAGGGCACAGACAAGAAATTCTGTGACAGTTTACCATGTCTGAGAAATAATGAGCACTGTAGAACTGTCTGGTTCAAAAATGTGAGCAGGGGAGGAATTGAAATACGACGCGCGACAGATCACTTTTTTGTGTCTTGAAAACATTTCAATGAGATTTTTCATCAAGTTAATACTTTGAAGGCAATGCATACTCAACCAACAATATTTCTACTATTTATAAAATGAAACGTTACTCATTCGCAAGAGTTCTGGTTGATTATTTATCATCATGTCCACTATAAGCAGAACCAAGGTGCGACCAATGACATCCTAAGACTTCTTGAAGTCCTGGGCCCCTATGCAAAAGTACGTTCCCTGCGACCCTTTAAAGTAGACATTAAGTGTAAAGCATACGTTATCAAATACTTGGACAAACGGCAACTAGTAAGAAAAAGATGCGCGTGACTCAGTCTCACAAACCGCCTCAACCGACTGCCGGTTTGGGACTAAATGTATGATTCTGTATGGTGGTAGGCCTAAGACTAAACACGGAAGAAGGACATGACATAATAAGGCAATCTTGTTACTGTTATTAGTTGATACTCAGTTTATTAGAGAATATGTCCAAGAATAACATTGGACGATTAACATGTAACAGGAATAACATATTAAAGGCTTCAGAAATGAAACGAGGTCCGTGCCCAGTTGGCTCTTGCCTTGCTAATGACAGACATAAGAATTTTGAACCGAATCGAGGGTCGATGATAGCAATTAAGATGTGAACTCATTTCTTTAATTTCTACACCACGTAAAGCAATTTTGGAAAAATTCAAAAGAAACTGCTTCCCAAATTACTTTTATTTAAAGCCAAAACTTTTCTATGTATGATAGATAAGTAGAAATTCATAGTTTCACACAGCAGAAATTAATATATATAATTACAACAGAAATTTGTTGACTGCACACTCAAAAAGAAAATGTAAAACCCTTACATAACATTAAAGATCCCCTTTATGAATAAAACTGATCTCATGCATATGTGACCTATTTGTCAGCACTATTATGGTCTGATATAATTATTCACCAGTTAAAATTAGCAAATTGATTCAATCAAACTGACCTTTGGCGGTATTCTTTGACAGCCAGCATTAAGCTTTTATTTTTCCACATGTAGCGCCTAAGGCCGACTCCCCTACAACAATAAACGGTTCAAGCGTCCATTTACTGTTATTCTTTCGCCAACGAGCACATGTGTCATACAGATTACTTGAATTGTTATTACTCGCGGTCTGTTGTCGACAGAGTATTATCTTCGCCCTTTTTTTACAGCGAGGGTAAAACCAGATTTCAAAAATAGACCAGGATAAGAAGGATGAGAGAGAGAGCTCTAGGCAAATCCTCGCCTGAGAGGATATTTGTTTCCTCTGATTATTTTTGACTGCATAGATAATGTTTTAATGCTCAAAGGCAATACCGCAAAACAAATGTATGCAATGTTTACATCTTTTTTTTAATATGCAACACCTATTTGTAATGACTAACTTATTGAAATGAGTACCGATTTTTCTCTCTCTCTCTCTCTCTCTCCTTTAATAAAGGGTGTTTTTTTAGAGGTATAGAACTTTAAATTGCAATAAAACAACGATGTATTATTCGATTGACATGAATTTTTTTTTATTCGAAAGATAATCTTGTGGCATTACATTTTAAACATGATTTCTGGCATATGACTGCCACGGCTGGCTCGGATGTAGTCCAATCTGGACGTCCAATTTTCGATGACTTTTCCCAAAATTTGTGGCCGTATATCGGCAATAACACGGCAAATGTTGTCTTCCAAATGGTCAAGCGTTTATGGCTTATCCGCATAGACCAATGACTTTACATAGCCCCACAGAAAATAGTCTAGCGGTGTTAAATCACAAGGTCTTGGAGGCCAATTCACAGGTCCAAAACGTGAAATTAGGCGGTCACCAAACGTGTCTTTCAATAAATCGATTGTGACACGAGCTGTGTGACATGTTGCGCCGTCTTGTTGGAACCACAGCTCCTGGACATGATGATTGTTCAATTCAGGAATGAAAAAGTTAGTAATCATGGCTCTATACCGATCACCATTGACTGTAACGTTGTGGCCTTCATCGTTTTTGAATGATTCCACCAGCCCATAAAGCGCCCCAAACAGTCAGTTTATCTGGATGTAACGGTGTTTCGACATACACTTGTGGATTAGCTTCACTCCAAATGCGGCAGTTTTGTTTGTTGACGTAGCCATTCAACCAGAAGTGCGCTTCATCGCTAAACAAAATTCGCTTATGAAAATCGGGAACAACGGCAATCTCGTTTTGGGCCCATTCGACGAATCTACGCCTTGCTTGATCATATTTAAAATGTAATGCCACAAGATTATCTTTCGAATAAAAAAAATTCATGTCAATCGAATAATACATCGTTGTTTTATTGCAATTTAAAGTTCTATACCTCTAAAAAAACACCCTTTATTATGAATGCACATGGGGTAAAAAAAGGCTTTGCAATCTAAATAAAATTTTTCTCTCAAAGCTTCTCTTTAATGCATTAAAATAAAATTTACCTAAAAAATTAGGGTTTTTTTAACAACCCTGTGATTGAATGCATTACCTAAATTTAGACATAAACAGAAATCCAACAAAATTAACAAAAACAGGAATATATGAAACGCAATGTTTCAACAATTTTTATGACTGCCATTTTTGTCAAGTAGTTCTCTAACTTTTAGAATGCTTAAGGGAGAAAATGAGCATCAAAATTCTAATGTTGCTACTAACTGGATTTAAAGAATGTTACAATATTTTAAAGAAATTTAACAACAAAAAAAAAACATCAAAAAACCACAGTTTTTAAGGCGAAGTATTTAACTTTTTGTAAATAAAGCGAGCAGGAATTAAGTTTAAATCTTCCACGAAAGAGGCTTTAAGATTCTGAGAATGAGAAAAAATATCATGCATAAATACTTTATGGAAATAGGAGGCCCAACGAATGAAATAGGTGCATTCTATGAGCAAAAAGAATTATTTTCATGCAAAAAAAAGTTTAATTTTTACACTTGTGATTTTCTCATTTTCTAATTTTGACACTCGCCAAAAAAGATTTTAAAAAAGTTTCAGTTGCTGAGCTTTGATATTTTGTATGTATATTGTACTTGTAGATCTGTTTTTCGTATACATCAATTTTTGTGAACGGGATCAATAAATTTTATTTTGTAATCGGATGAATAGAAAAAAAAAGTGATTTTAAATCATTTTACCTCCTTATAAAAAGTACTTAAATAAGAGATAAATTTAAAATTTGATGTATACAGAACACATGCATACTTTCACTTTAATTTTACATAAGAATGTAAGATCTGCTTTGCATATCCTTCAAAAGTTATCTTAAAGGAAACAGGAAGTAAGCTTATTATTTATTATTTTTGTGTTCATAACTTTGTATTTAACTGCAAAACTTGAAAAAACAACCATATTAAAATGAGCAAAATTTATTGGTTTATGACGAATTGCAAAAGTATGTCAAAATATGCAATTTCAAAAATTCGTAAAGCGCTATTATCTTTTTGAGGATATCGTAAAAGATGATAAACTAGTTAAGTAGATTACATCTTTGCAAATAACATTTTTAAGCAAATATTGGATTTATTTGTTTCAATGCACTGCAATATAAATGACGGGAGAAGGGGATAAATAAATAAGCCTTTCAAAGTAAATCTTCAGTCTTTTTTTAAGCTAATGTTTCGTTATTTTGTTTATTCTGTTAATTGAAACGGAGTACATGGTAAATAATTAAAATTTCATCAAAGTTTATATTAATAAATATGCGAAAAATTGCATAAAAAAAAGGTTTCTTAAATCTCAAGTGAATTGAACTAAAAATATCATTCGTGTTTTCCATCCACACACATAGATAAACAATTCGTAATTGCTTGAATCGAGAGGATGCACAAATACACTAGCTAGAAAAGTCTGCGTCACCCATAAGAAATCCTACTGCAAAGATAAAATTTAATAAAAATATAATTTTTTTTCTAACAAAATTTCATGAATTTGTTTATTTAAATATTGAGCATGCAAGAATTCATTAATTTTGAATTAAAACTACTTATGATAACGGGAGTTTTGTAGCAAAACACACAAATAGTAGGCAGAAAAAGTCTGCGTTCACTATTTGAATATTCTTGATGGAATCTATCTTCTTGGAATTTGTATCAACAAGCGTAGGTTAACAGAGTTTTTGCATTCATTTATCAAGTAAATAACTTAAGAAAATTGTGGCGCAATAATTCTTACATTTTTGTGAGATACGAAGCAATTCAAGGATATGGAAAATAAAAAGAAGGAAATTAGTATCAGTGAGAGTAAAATCATTGTGAAAAAGTAAAAAGTCGTCGAGATATAACCAGATCCGTTCGACGACAGTATTCATCTGTCCAGCATGTTATTTATAACTTAAAATCTACAAGAGTTTACACATCCAAACCTCGTTTAAGTCGTCCATCTAAACTCACAATCAGAAAAAAACGAAGTATGACAGCAAAGGTGAAAAAAATCCGTGTTTGACTGCAACTCAAATAGCAACAGACATTCACGAGAAGTTTAACAAAAATATTTGGGAGGATACTGCAAGAAAAATCTTGAAAAAGGCCAGATACCGTAGTTGATTGGCTCCTAGAAAACCTTATATTTCAAAGACCAACCAGCTTAAGCGGACAGCTTTTGCAAAAGATCATATACATAAGCCTCTGGAGTTCTGGAGGACTGTGATATTCTCTGATGAGGGCAATTTTTGCATCTTCGGCATAAAAGGTCGTAAATTAGTCTGTAGAAAACCTGGCGCAGCGCTTTAAAAAGAGCATTTAGTACCAACGGTAAAGCACGGCGGCAGTGGAATCATCGTGTGGGGGTGCATGGCGAGCAATGGTGTTGGCAAGTTGTAGTATATAGAATCAATTATGAACAAATATGATTACTTTGATGTCCTAAAAAACATTTTAAAGAAAAGTGCCACCAAACTCGGTTTAGAATAATCGATTCGTTTCTAACAAGACAACGATTCTAAGCACACCGCTGAGATTGTGAAGCTTTGGCGCTCGTATAATATCCCAAATCAACTCCACATGACCCCGCAGTCATCTGATCTGAATCCTACAGAACACCTATGAGATGTGCTGGAATATAGGATTCGTCAACACAATGTATCTCTAGCAAGGATACGCTGAAGAGTGTTCTTAAGGATCAATGGAAGAAGAGAAGCGCAGAAGAAAGCACCAGATTTGTTAGTTCAATGCAGAAACGACTTCAGAAGGTTATCAAATGATGAGGTTATCCAACCAGCTACTAAATAGCTCATTATTCCCTTTTTAAATAATGTTTATAGTTACTACTAAAGCAGTGAACGCAGACTTTTTCTACTTGATTTTTGTTAGTATCGCTACAAACCTGTCTTTATTTTAAAATCTATAAAGGCAAACCAGACTTACTTTTATTACTTGAAATGAACTAAATAGAACATAATTAATTTTTTTTAAAAATTCTTTTTTCGTTGTTCATGTAAGCAATAGTACGTGAACGCAGACTTTTTCTAGACAGTGTACTTACTCTCGTGCATTTTATACCAATAAAGTTATATGATTAAAAGCTTCACTTTTTCGCTCCTCATGTCTTCGAAAAATAATTAGCGGAAAGAAAATTTTAGATAAATAATGAATACATAATAACAGTACATCATCAAAAATAGCACTCGTGCATTTTACTTCAGTTTTAATGAAAGTTCGGAATGACACGCCTAAAACACTTTCTCTTTTTTACCTTCAAGGTCACAGATACACAACGTTTCGGCCGTCAAGCAAGGTTGGACCTCATGATTTCCTCTGTCTTTACCGCCATTCAAACGTATTTTATAGATTTTGATTATTTTAAACCTATCATTTTGCATTTATAGTTCCATTGTCTCAGTGTAGTAATCTTTTTATCATCATTTACATGAGATTTAATTTCTTAATTGATACTTATAGTAATAAATGAATATTTTAAATGGAATATTACTACTAAGTTTATATCAGCTACCCCATTCACAGTAATTATACAAATAAAAGTATCATGGAAGGGTTGCTCACACACAATAAAACAATTGTGAGATCTTAATGTCTAGAAGATCTGACCTTCGCTTCAAACAGTTTCTCTCAGCGTGATTTAACAGTTTATTTTTTGCGCTACTGATTCTGAATTTAATAAATGGAAATTAAACAAAAGTTTTATTTATAGAGTTAAAGGTAATTTAATTCTAACCACGCAGTTATCAATACGTAATACAAAATAACATAACACATAATACAAAATGATGAATTAACGTAGTACCAGATATACACAAAAAGTTATTGACAAAGAATACAGGTTTGAATCAATTTAGTTCCGGATTCGGTTTGATAGCTCATTAATGTCGCACTCAGAAGTTACACGAGAGCTATTGCCGACGAACCTCTCAATTTTGAACGTTGTTCAAGTGACGAGGACGATACCTGAACTAGCATCCCACTCTCCAAATTTCTACATCATACTAAGATAAAGAGTCTGAGCCTCGATATATTTAACATGCATCAACCCCTCTTCACGATGGGTCTTCCATGGCATCAAAACTCGGTCCCTTAACTTGGTACAGCAACGCCGGCCATTAATTTGCGACTATAGCCATTCAGCCATCGCGGCTATTAAATCAATTCAGGAGCTGGATGAAAATTACTGGAACCTAATTTCTTAATTTTATGCTACAAAACTGAGAAGCTCGATATTTGTGATATGGTTCTTCAACTCCTAACTTCCACAACGCATCACAAACGTATATCGGAATCCAATTAAATTTCATAGCCTTCATAATTTCCTAATCTGTTGGAAATAGAATTTCGGACACCTACACGAAGTTAGTCATTAACAGAATCAGAGGGTTACCAGTGGAAGGGGGAGGCTTGGCAACAATATCTAAAAATTCTCAGTATCTTACGAATAAGGGTGCAGAGCTAGTACTTCCCACATAACGACAGAGGAGAATTTTGAGTCCTAACTGCGTTTTACACTTTTCATCCTAACAGCAGCTTCCCCAGTCATTTAATATTATATAGGGGTTTTTTTCCAGGTATAGAAGTTTAAGTTGGCATTACTTTCCAAGATGGCGACCGATTTAACAGCTGTCAAGTGATTTATTCTCAGTTTGGTTTGGCAATTCATCAAAACGATCATCAAGCAAGGCGCAGATTCGTCGAATGAGCCCAAAACGAGATTGCCGTTGTTCCCGATTTTCATAAGCGAATTTTGTTTAGCAATGAAGCGCACTTCTGGTTGAATGGCTACGTCAACAAACAAAACTGCCGCATTTGGAGTGAAGCTAATCCACAAGTGTATGTCGAAACACCGTTACATCCAGAAAAACTGACTGTTGTTGTGGCTAATGCCACCTGTCTGACGTAGTCAGAACGAGGCCCACGAAATTCATCGTGGCATGGGCAAGAGGTACGCCTGTCGTTTTGGCCTTGAGCACAATACATGTGACAGTGCGATTTAAGCTCAGTGAAACTTCCCCGAAGGGACGATAGATGGCGACACGACCTCTATCTCCACCTCCACAATTTCTGCAAGTGAACTGAAGGGGAGGGAAATATTCTCCACAGTTCCTGCGCTAGTAAATAACCCCACAAGACTACGGACCCACTGATTTAACGAGCACGTAATCCGTGTGCACTCGGAGGGTATTTGGTGACATCGAGCATCGAACCCAGGCCTTCCGGTCTGGAGTCCGATGCTGACTGTTTGGTGCGCTTTATGGGCTGGTGGAATCCTTCTTCAAAAACGATGAAGGCCACAACGTTACAGTCAATGGTGATCGGTATAGAGCCATGATTACTAACTTTTTCATTCCTGAATTGAACAATCATCATGTCCAGGAGCTGTGGTTCCAACAAGACGGCGCAACATGTCACACAGCTCGTGTCACAATCGATTTATTGAAAGACACGTTTGGTGACCGCCTAATTTCACGTTTTGGACCTGTGAATTGGCCTCCAAGATCTTGTGATTTAACACCGCTAGACTATTTTCTGTGGGGCTATGTAAAGTCATTGGTCTATGCGGATAAGCCACAGACGCTTGACCATTTGGAAGACAACATTCGCCGTGTTATTCCCGATATACGGCCACAAATGTTGGAAAAAGTCATCGAAAATTGGACGTCCAGATTGGACTACATCCGAGCCAGCCGTGGCAGTCATATGCCAGAAATCATATTTAAAATGTAATGCCACAAGATTATCCTTCGAATAAAAAAAAATCATGTCAATCGAATAATACATCGTTGTTTTATTGCAATTTAAAGTTCTATACCTCTAAAAAAACACCCTTTACATGGTAATGTTTAGTAGAGCCAGTTATGTACTATACATTATTATAATTATATTTAGATTTTATTATCGTAATAAATGTAAAACACTTTAAAATGGCATTCGTTGCTATTCGGGTCAATCATTTTTAACTCCTTACGGACTGTTTTGTACTTTGAATTCTTATGCCATAAAAACATAATTTTAATTTAATACATAATGTAATATATATATATAGTAGTAAATAAATTAAAAAGAAGATTAATAAACCCTAAAACATCTTAAGATCAAATCGAAAATACCAACATGGAACCATGACAAACAAAAAAAGAAATTTAGCTAGAGTGGGAAAAACTATTATGATTTCTCAAGTTGTCACTGGTTTAGGGCAGTGAAACAGGGTTAAACAGTGTTTTATGAGATCTCAACCTTCCGCTACAGCGGAAGTTTTCGACATAATAGCACAGGAGATGAACCAAGGCAAAGGCCCAAAACCCACGTGGGTGAATATAACAGCAAAAGAATAGAATTGGAATATTAAATTACAATAGGAATCCGGGAGAAATAGACAAATATAGATGTGTAAACAAAAAATATTTGCAAAAGAGGTTAAAAATGATTATGACCCTAATTAATAATAATTTAAATGAACGAAGAAACTAAAATCTTACCTGATGTAGTCAGATTCCCTGAGTGTACTGACTCAATGCACAAAAAAAAAACAGCATAACTCATATATATATATATATATATATATATATATATATATATATATACTTAACAGATTAAAAAAGAATTTTTTTTTATTAAAACAGTGTTTTAAACAATATATACGTGCATAACCGTATACTTAATATCATATTGTGACATTTTTCTATCAAAAGAAACATTTCGTTTGAGATTTCCTCTAAAAAATTATGAAAACTACCAAAAAAAAAATTAACGGAGCCACAAAGTTATCAAGCAGCCGGAAAACCACTTGAAGATTTTTGGAAAGTAAAGCATATATATAATGTCTTCCGAATTAACCGTCGTTCAAGATTAATAGATTCGTTATTAAAAAATTTTCGAGTAACTCTATAATTTTATTACTCTTACTAAAATGCAGTGGCGTAACGTATATCCCCGTTGGGGGGCAAAGACTAATGTTATGGTTTTGCAATCTTTTGTAAGATCCGGTTTGGGGCCCAAAACCTGGCTTTGCAGGGGGGCCGTAATATTCTCCGTTACGCCACTGCTAAAATGACAATAACATCTATATCTTCTATCTATGAAGAAATATATAATGGAGGAGGAATATATTTCCCCCATAAAATCAAATAAAATTTTAAATATAATGTAATTTTCTTACCATGTATTAATAATCCATGAGCAAGAGAATCAGTAGAAAATAGTTTTGATAACTAATAATCACTGAAATATCCAAAATGTTTAACGCCACTGATATCGAAATCCCAAATTTTAATTACACCATTCGAAAGCAAGATATTTTACAAGAGTTTTATAAATCCTGTAACAAAAATGCACGAATTCTGATCACCGAAATCGAAACGAATATAGTGCCGAACAATTTCAACGAACAACTGAAACCGTTAACTGTCGTGTTCGAAAGAGAACGGCCGACACAAATTCTGATGACCGCGAAAGATGCGTTAAGAACTTGAACGGAAGTGTAATTAAGGGCCACTCTACACATCAAAAACAAAATCACGGAATTGTGTTTTTGTTTCTTTTTTTCTTTCCCTTTAACCAGGGTCGGTAGACTTTCGAACAGAAGGTCGTTCGGAAACGAAATAACAGCCTCGGAAAAAGATGAGTCAGGCGGCGAAGAACAGGTGACGTCATACGAAAAGCAGGATCAACAATCATTCGATCGCCTGGAGTGGAGAAAGCAGATGGGAAACGGGTATAGCAGTGAAGCCGCAAATACGATAATGGTCACCTGACTGACCACTGAAATGCATATTTGACATATGAATCATCTCATGACGGGTGAATAGGATGTGAAAACTACGAGTTATTTCAAGGGAAATAGTTTGCAGATTTGTGTAAATCAATTTGAGAAAATTTTCATAAAATCAAAATTTTTTAAAAGAATGATTTTTTTCGAGAAATTAGAAAGAAACATAAAAAAATCGAAATTTCACATTCTCACGTCAAACAATTATTTATGAAGGACATTTGAATTATTTTTCAGTATTTATTCTTTGATGAATTTCCGGAGAATCTTTTGTGTCTTCATTTGTTTGCAATTAATGCTAACACTATGCTTATTTTGATATTATTTCACACAAAAAAGGTATTTATTCAAAAGTTCCATAAAATATTTAGCAACATCTGTAAAATAACTTTATATTAACTTATTCTAAATACTCTGTTTCTATAAAATTATTATTCTGATAGTTATTTAAAAAATAACTGCTTTATATAATTTGAAAGATAACGTAGCAATCTTGTTTGTATGACTAATGGGTTGAATTAGGTATAGATTTCGTAAAAAAAATTCAAATCAAAATCACCATATGAAATATAATGCAAGCTGATTAAAAATTACTGTAATTACAAGATCATGCTCGAATGTCATGGAAATGAAAGCGATTGCATTATTTCAACTGCAGAATGAGTGAGTGTTTATGAACATCGCAATATAAAGTAGCACGAGGGCTATTGGCGAAAGAACTCGCGAAGACGAACGACACTTTGATCCAAACTACCATACCACGCGAAGAGGACTTTGAGCCCCTCTACAGCCAGTCTATGCAACAGCCTCTCTACACGGCGAGTCTTTTGTGGCACTCAGGCTCCGTCTCATGACACCAAGCTTAACTTTAATCTTTTTCGCAAAAATTTTCTTACTTTTTCAAACTATCCAAAAACAAACTTTTTTTTTCAATATAAAAGAACAAATTGATTGACCCACAAATAAGTATTCAGCGATAGTTGGTGGTGACATTTGCTATGTTTGGGACAAGTTGAGGCATTCAGCTTAAGTTGTCCATCTTCGGGTCTGCAGAGATGTGTTTTTTAAACAACAGAATTAAAAAGAAATTCAGTACCGGTCCGGTTATTAGACGATTTTACGCGGCATTGCTAATTGCGATTCACGGGAGATTCCGAGAGGCAATATACAGACAATATTGTTTTTCCAGCTCTTACAGCAATTGAGATATACATTCTCTTTAGTAATGAATGTCTTTTCTGAACGTTTCCACTGATTTCATTAATAGATTCTAATTGAGATAGTCTGTAGCAGTTTATATTAGAGTCTCAGTCCCTTTATTTTCCACATATTCAACCAGTGATATTGGACTGGGATGTGCCATCTGGGGTTCAATTTCTGGGTCACCTTTTCAGCGGGTGTAGCTGCTTATGATGATGTGCTGCGGCAAATTTGGGGCTTTGGGTCTGCTGTCTAACTGCGGATCCGCAAGCATCGCTTAAGGAATTCTTTAAAGGTCAATTATAAAGCGCTTCTACTTCTGACAGTGATAGATGCGACCGATCACGGTAAGTAGCCTCAACTACAATAAAAGAAACTACTTATCAGCTAACTTTTTACCGAGTGCAACCAATCATCACGTGAATTTTAAGAAAGTGCCACTGATCGAAAAATATGATCTTGAACTTTTTTTGCAGTTTTTGCAATCGTATATTTTAACTGTTGAAAACGTTATTTAAAAGAATTTCACCTGAATTTGAGATTGATTGATTGATTAAATATTAACGTCACACTGTTCAGCTACACGAGGGCTTTTGGTGACGGACCACGTAATTTTGAACCATGGTCAAGTGACGTGGACGACACCTCAGCTGGCACCCCCTCGCCTAACTACCACACCAACGGGAGGACGTTTCAGCTCTCGACAGATTTAACGTGCATCGCTGCCCTACACGGCGGGTCTTTAGTGGTACTGGGCTCGAACTCGTGACATGGCAAGCCACGATCCGATACCTATACCACTCGGCTACCGCGGCCCTACCTGAATTTGAGACAACGAATGACAAGAATATTTCGCAAGTGTGACACTGATGAACTATCTCGCCTGTGTCTTACTTATGCTTATGTTCATTATAAAAATATAGAGAAAATCATGAAAACAACAAACATATTTATCAACAGCACCAATTTTTATTTGTACTCTAATTCAGTTCTTGAGTGATCCACATTACTATGAGAAAACATAAATAAGAAGTACAACAATTTTCATGTTACAATGGAAAAATTGTCTCCCCCTCCAGTTAAATTTGATATGCCTCTCTCAAAATATTAACTAATGAAAGTTATTGACATTTAATGCATAGTAATGAGTAGTGGGCAACTGCAAATACAGAAAATAATAATAAATATACCTGAATGGTAATAAAACAATAATCAAATGTTGCAATTCGTTATTCAGTTTAAAGCAAATAACAAAACGATTTTACATATTGTCCAAACAGGGTTTCATTTTTAAACGAAAAAAGAAAGAAAGAACACTAGCTTTGGTAGCATAGATGAAAATGCTCAAGTTTCGCTATCCCACTTCCGCACGTTTGGAGAAAGAGCAGCGATTAATTTAGAAGACTGCAGTAAACAAAGCGTAGTATTTTCACCAAGGTTTTACGACCTTTTTGATGGGTGTTTTTTATGTGAATTATGGATAATGCGCTTTGTCACTTAGTTTAAAGCTCTTCGATTTTTTTCTTTTTTTTGGCCACAGCTGCAGTTGCATTGATTCTTGTCAAATAACAAATGAATCTCAAAGAAGTTACTATGTTTCATGCTAAAACCGATAAGGTCAAAGCATACTTTAAATGTACTGTTTTAACAGCATATCCTTTCAAAATCAATGCACAAGTTTTCCACCACATGTTTTTTTTTTTTTAGATATAAATTTTAAAAGAAAACATTCATAGCATATTGCTACGTTACACTTGCCTACATACAACAAATGAATCACGTGCATTATTAATTGATGCATGAATTATTGGTGCTAAACGCTTAAACAGTATTCAAAAAGCAGTAATGACCTATATGAAATTTAACACACTCGCCAGATGGACAAAGCATAGTCAAGAAAAATTTGAAATTTAAAATAAAATTATAACTATACTGCTAAAGGAAAAAAAAAGAAAAACCACACACACACCAAAAGCTTTTATTTTTCTAACAAACCAAACTGGTTCATTTTGAAGAAAATCTGGTAATAGTATATTGTTTTTCCGTTCTCATTCCCGTAGAACAACATAGAATTTAGACAATGGAAGTAAGAAAAAGCAAAATAAAGAAGTTCAGTGTCAGTTTCATCTTTCCATATATATATTTCTTCCCACATACATTTATTTAAATAACTGGTAAAACATAAGAATAATCTTTCTTTAGAACAGCGGTTATTAAACTTTCGATCGCTACGGTTCCCTTTCATGTGTCAGCCTGCCATGGCAGACCCCTAAAATTTTGAACACCCTTCTCTGCCACCCAACAGATTGCTGAGTGATTTTATGGTTTCTCAATAGTCCTAAGACTGCTTTTGCTATTTATATAGACTAACATTTCTTTTTTTTCCCTTTAAGAAATCAGTAAACTTCTAATATGCATATAAAATATTACAAATTGCAGTGAAAATCTTAAACTGACGGGACTGAAACATTTTTCTTGTTAAAAGATATCGCAAAAAATATTTATTTAATAAAATTGAGTTTATTAGAGTACATTTTACTTACATAGATATGTCAATGAAACGAAAACATTCACAAGAACTTAAAAATATTTTAGCAATACCAAAATCTTCATGGATTTCCGTTTTCGTCTTCTGTTTTTGATCTTCAGCATTAAGAAGCTCCATCTTTATTTTAAACGAAATAGCAGTTTGCTTTCCCCCCGAGATCTTTCTAATATGATCGTAAAAAAAATTCTTTTGAAAGAAAAACTCGAACCAAACTCACAGATTTTTAATCACACTGCGATGTATTCGTCGCCGAATTCCAAAGACAACTAATGACATTAGATGGTTTTGAGCGGCGTTTGTAGGGTTGGAAGGTGAAAGTAACTCAGATAAGCAAAACTAACTCGTGTCACATGATCTTTCGAGGGTATTTTAAAGCAGTTTGCCTCCTTTCTACGAAACACATGAAATCACCTCTCCTTCATTTCACACCCCTCTTAAATCTCTCCTGCGCGGCTGGGTGTTTTCAGTATTTTATTTATTTTCAGAATGAAATTTTTTCGTGTTAGGCGATTTTCGTTTCGTGTTAAGAAAAAAATGCATGAAAATACATAATAATCTGTCGTGACCGATGTATTATTTCATGTTTTACGATATTTCGTCTTAAGAGTTTTCGCGTTTAACATATTTCACTGTACTAGTTTCAAATAAATTAATAATGTAGGCGCAAATAAATAAATAGTATAGGTGCAATTAGGTTAAGAAATCACGATGGATGCAATTGTTATCATATTGGCGCATTAAGTGAATTCGGTTCTTAATCTTTGCACATGTGTTTCTATCATATGTTTTTTGGAAATATTATATTTTAGTAATGATAATTCAGCTGCAATAATAATAACAATAATAAAAATAAATAAATAATAATAAAAAAACGGAATTTATATTTTTGATCGAAATACATGTTCCAATAAACCTTTTTTATTGAGAACAATTTAGTGATCTAGTCTAGATCTTTCAATTTTTCCACAAGGTCTTTCAGATTACATTAGATAAGAGACCTTCGCGGACCACAGTTTAAGGACCGCTGCCTTAGAAGAAACAGAACAAGCACTGGCAGCACATTGTTGTTGGAAAAACATCATAACTTACTTCCATATTCTGAATTCACTAGAACAGGGGAGGGTAATTGTTTTGGCTCGAGGGCCACATTGTGAAGCGGATGATACTGTGGAGGGCCCTATCTTTTTTAAAGTGATAGCATTCAATAGTTAAATTTGCATCTCAGAAAATATATAATTGTACCATAAAAATCACTTAATGAAGTAAAATAAAAGTGTCAGTTTTATTCAATTTATTTTTTGTGCTAATTTCAAATCTATAACAGCAAGCACATTTAATTTTAGAATCAGTTTAATGAAATGTATCCTATCCATCTTATCCACTTTTCGAAATTTTTTTTTTAAAATCAGGAGTGAGATTGCTTATTGAAATTCTTATCACAATCTGCAAGTTTATGTCAGCCAACTTGCATCTATACATCCTGTTCGACCTAAAAATAAAGAAATATTTTCAGTCAACATGATTTTCTGACTGTCTCGGTGAGCTGCTAAAAAATTATTTCCGGCTGCATGTGGCCCGCGGGCCGCTTTTTGCCAATTCCTACACAAGAACATAATACTAGTTCCGGGATCTTTTAACTTTTTATAAATTAAAATGAAAAACGAACAGTTATTGAACATTTCTAAGCCTTAAGGATTATATACCCAACGTGTTTCCACCTAATAACAACACATACTTGTTTTAATTCTAGAAATTAAAAAAAAAAAAATTACGTTTTTAGATTTGTTCTAATGCAACCATGAGCCACGAATCAAGTAGTAAAAAAGGTAAACATTCAAATGTGTATTTTCTACCTTAATAACGAATGTTTTTTTAATTGAATGAAATTCTTTAACTGATTAGATTTCTCTGTTCAAGGTAGATTTATACTTTTTTCACCTTCAAGGCATCAGGAAGTGTAACCTTCCTCCTCCGAATGACTTCATTTTCGGAGAATGCCAAGAAAAAAAAATTCTTCAGTTAGGAGAGTTTTGACGTTTTGTTTTAGAGGACAAGAGCAAGAGGGTAAATAAAAAGAAATTACCTCAATATCAAAGGAAAAAGAGAAAGGAGAATAAATGTGTGTGAATTCTTATTCACTGAAGACAGCAATGTATTCATTATTAACCAAAACAAAGACGTATATAATACACCAGCAATTTTGCAGTCCCTCACATTTTTCAAATCCATGTTTTTTCCTCTCTACTTATCTTATGATACGTTAAAAAAAAACTAATATAAAAAAAGGTAAATTTAACGTTCAGAAATAAAGGGATTTTTTTTTTATTTTTTAGGCTTATGTTGAAGAACCAATAGCATCGATGTTTGAAATATTTTTTCCAAAAAGATATACAAATAATATTAATTTCCTAATCAAATTTTACGAACACAGGGAACATTTTTTTTTTATATTACTTATTTCTATTCGAATAAATCCATTTTTATTCTAGTCTTTATAAGTTGAAGTGAAACTTGCGATTTTTTATGAAATATTTTTTAAGTTTTAAGAATATAGTATAAAAGATGTTATAACGCACAAACTTTTAATAAAATTTTGACATTTTCAAACTGAAAAAAAAAAAGCAATAATAGATGTTTCGAGTTTGGGTTTTTATTTCTAATGTTATGCAAAGATTAACTTAAACTTTTAATTAAATGTCGGTAATTCAGATTAGGATTTCGGAGTTATGAAAGATAAGACTGTAAGATCTCTCTCGGTTTGATCATATTATAAAGTAAATAGTAAAATAATAAAATAAAAAAAATTGGAAAACAATACCGGTAGAAAATATTTATAAATAATTGAGTGCTTCCAGCTTAGAATTATATAACTCACAAAAGAATTTGATACGAATAAATCTAATATATCGTTAACTATATCTATAAAATATCAATTCCATTTAGGGATTGCAATACCGGGATACCGAATACCGGTATTTTGAGCCATTTGGGCAATTTTGTAATACCGGTATTCACAAGTTTAAATACCGGTTTTTCGGTATTTACTAGAAATTTTTAAAATTGCCTCCACTATATGTTCAGAGATCGTCAACATAGTAAAATAGTATACGTTTTTGTTTTTATGTCACCCTAACGGGTGAAATTAATTAGACTGGGAATATAAAGTTGCATACATAATAAAACTCATAAATACAACTTTGTTGAAGTTGTGAAGACATATTTTATCAATTCTCTTGATCGTACGATGCAACTTTATATTATGAGTATATATATATATATATATATATATACTCATAAATAATAACCCATATTAATACATAAGAATAACTTTAAAGAACACAAAAAATCAGTTTAGTAATACATTCCCTTATATTTTTATTACTGTTGTTCAGAGATACATATTTTAAGTTTAGCGTCATTTATTCAGCAACATTTTCTTCTGACATTTCCAACTCGAAACAATATCTTTCTCATATATACAGAATGCGCACTTTTTCTACAGATAAATAATAAATACCGTTTCGCAAGCAGAAAATTCAACAAAAATAAATACATTAAGGAATTCAGGAAGTAATCTCAGATAACTTGGTAGAAGAGAGCTGCAGGACTTGATAAATGATGAGGATATTCCCCTAACAGTTACGCTGATAAGATCATAATTTCCCTTAGCAGTTCGTGACAAAATCATGCAATATAGATCATAACGATGAAGGTATTAAATAGAACACGATAAAAATTTTACGGTGAAACACCTCTAACAAAGGCGGCCTAAATGGGATACCCCATCAGAATGTACATATATCTAACCAATCTCTGGGATCGAAGGAGAGATTTCTTTGAAACTTATTTCTGTACTGATAAAATATCAAGAAATACAGACAACCAAAAATTGATCATTCTTATGATATCATTTTAACATTTCAAGCCAAGTAATATTGTTTTTATTTTCAAAAGTGTCGAAAAAGAGATACTGAAATAAAAAAAAAAAAAATAATAATCTCGTCCTTTTGTGAATCAAGTCGAAACGAATTAGAATTTGAGAGAATTTATTGTAATTTTCAAGACAACTTTTAGCACAAAAATTAGGTGTACATGTAAAGCTCTACCAATACTGAAAAATTTTGTCAAAATACTCACGATTTAACAAGCACGTAACGGTGTCACCTCTAATGGTAACTTAAAGATAAAGGTTAGAAATGCTCATGAAATATAAGACTTAAAGAGATTAGTGAGAAAATTTGGACAAAATTTCCCTTCTACGGAAACTCTTGTTCGTATTTTTAAGACTTAATAAAATTATACAAGAAAAATTTTTTAAAAGTTGTATTTAATATACCACATCAAAACAATAAGGGAATAAAGCAATATTTTTGGTGAGTCATAATGAAAATCGTACATCTTAGATTACTAAATAAAAAGAGGAAATTTTAGTGCTGTCGTTTATACACTAAAAAAGTAATATAAAATTTTTTTAAAGTCAATTCCTATTTTGAATGAATGAATAGAAAGTATTTTATTAACGATTGAAAATTTGAATAAGATAAATAAATATATAGAGAGAGTGAGCTAATAGTAGGAATTTAAATACAAATTTTTTAGACTAAAAAAATGTATAAGTTTTTTTCATATAAAAATCAACGATCTGAATTCACATTTCAAAAGTTTTCTCATCTTTCTTTTACTTAAACGATTGTCATCAATTATATTTTTAAATACGTCTATTGGCGTATCTTTCATTACTTATCATTTATCTACTTGAAAATTTTAATACCTGTGAGAAGCAGCCTCTCTCTTTCTTTTTATTATTCGTCTGCGTTTTTGTATGTCGGTAACTCCTGATGCATAGCTGCCTTGAATTTTTGATTTTAATCGTAAATTACATTTCATTATGGAAAAATCTTTTAATAATTGACTTTAATCATTTGATTATAATGAGAGGGTAAATTAACATTAAAATTTAAACGTACTTCGAAACTTAGTTCGTTCGCCATCTACTTGAAAATTTCAAGTAGTATAAGAGAATAACTTAAAAAAAATAGATTTTACTGCGCCTACATTCTTTTAATGTTCGTTGTAAATTTAGTACTAAAATTTAATGCACTTCATTTCAGGTTTATGTTTATAAATCAAGTATAATGTCATTTCCTCTCCGAAAAAAAAATCTGAAATTCAAACTAAATCATATGGAAACTATATTTAGTTAAATTTTCAACATACAGCTTCAAGAAATTATACGTCATTAATAGCAGCGATATACACGTAGATAAAACATAAATATATACAGTTCCCAGAATATATATTTGCAATCAAATAATTTTATATAAAACATATGTGGGTCTGAGCGTGTGTGAATCAAGGAAAATATTTTCCGCGGGACTTCGCTAAGATTGAGAGAACAGTTCCGGGTAGTTATCATTTTCGAAGAGCGTAACTAAACCATTTATTTAAAGCCCTACATTCCGGATAATAAGAAACATAAAAACTAACACTGAAAATGATTGCTATAATAACCTAAGTTTTAATCTTTTTTCAATTCTTGTTTTATATCATTCCAGCTTATTGAAGTATTTCTTTCAAGCACAAGGAAATTTCGAGGATATTATTTTAATAGACAGCTATAGATATTTTCCTTGAGAGTACAAACTATAGGTTATTTAAAATTCAGCTAATTAACGATATAACGACACGTAACATAATTTTGCAATTGTGTAAAAAAAAAAAGAACTATTTTCCTCGACTGTTTTGAATAGAACAAGATGCGTCAACGTCTGAACTTCAATGGAAATGATCTTTCAATTGGATTGATTTAACAGTTTAACTATAGATTTCTAGAGACTGGGTTTTTTTTTTATCCAATGTGCGAAACACAAGAGTCAATCTATATAACTGATTGCATACCTCCCAAAGTGTTATTTCATTGAAAACAAGCAATGTATAAAAGAAAATTTCAAGTCAATTCCTACTTAGATCAACAAAGAAAAATTTTATTTTAGCTACTTTTTATTAAATAGTTGCAATTAATATAAATATGTATATACATATGACAGAATCACAACATTAAGTGGTAAATAATTTTTATTAATTATCATTAAAGTATCGTATTGTCATCCAAAACAATCGTGTATATAAAATTTCAGTTCAACTGAATGCTTTAAAACATGAGAAAATTTTTTTTCAAGTTTTGACACTAGTCGCCTAAATGGTCGCTAAGTCACCAAAAAGGATGCCAACGTGGCTGTATTTTTAATTCTTTAAATAATGAATTTTTATTAATTATAATTAAATTATTGTATAGTCATCCAAAATAATCATGTATATAAAATTTCAGCTCAATTGAATTAGTAAAGACAACAAAGCGGTGTGTGTTTTATGTTCTGGAACAGTGGTATGCAGAACATCTTCGGTAAAGCGGCATTTTGAAACAAATCACTGATTCTCTTGCCAAAAAAGTGAACCACAGCAAAAATAATTAATTGTTTAGAAACCGTTTGGCAGATAACTCCAATTTAGCATGTGCATTTTACTAAAAGTAACATCTTACAAACCTAATATAAGTAATTTATCATCCAATCTGCAGCATTAGAAGCCACACTATTTGTTACTTTATAATACGAATTACACGTATAACTAAAACATTTACAACTATACTGTGCAAAAGTATAGTTGTAAATGTAGTAAATAAAGAGTTTTGAGTTGTTAGTACTTCGTTTTATTATTTTCCCAATAAGCACAAGTCAAATTTATTTGACGGCACGTCTATGCTTCATTAAACTCTTCTTTAGAAAAAAATGGAACGTTGATCCATAAAGTTTCGCCATCCCTGCTCTAGAGAGTTCAACTTGCACTCATCAGCTGAACGGAAGATGTACACAGGCATATGAACAAGGATGTCAGGTAAGCTATTAATTAGTCCACCAGTAATGTATTTATTGCGGAACAAAGATTGAATCAAGATTTACGGTAAAATCCGGCGTATAACGCGCACTTCTAACACAAAAAATAAGAATGAAATTTATGGGTTACACGCCGGGAATAAAAATGTAACTTAAAAAAAAATGACTTCTACACAAATCGAAATGCTATTTATTTAAAAGAAATGACATACCCAATGAACTTGAAGGGTAGTAGTTCTAGATGTGCACTATTTTTAAAAAGGCATGGGATAATACCTCGAATAAATGATATCAAGACATAAGATCATATAGCTCACGTACATTTCAAGTTCCTTCGTAAAAGAGGAGGTGGAGTGCGCGTTCTACACCAGATTTTACGGAATGCGTTCGAAATTATTAAGAAATCTGTAATGCTTTGTTTTGATACAAGGATAATGTGCCGTTATTTTTCAAAGCCTAAACTTGCATCCAAAATTAATTCCGCTCAAGATGAAAGAGCAAGCTGAAAACCATGAACCTTATTCGAATCGCATTGATTCGATATGGAATTTTTAAAAAAAATTTTTAAGATAGAAATGAATTATCTAAATAGGAAGACTTTATTTAACATGCTTCCGATTGTCCGATTTGGGTCAAATATGCACCGTTTTGTTGTATAATTTATTGCCAATTTAAAGGTAGCTTCATAATGCCTCTCTCATAAAAGTCTTGGCCCTTATTGGCGAAAATATCTAGTAATCGATTTTCACAATCTTCTCTTAATCCCGATTTCTTTTTAACTCAGGAAGTTTTGAAATGCTAGAAGAATGTGGTAGTCGTTGGTGTCAGGTCCGAACTATATGGTGGATGCATTAAAACTTCCCACAATCAAGCTCCCAGAGGTTCTGGAGAGTCACTACATAAGTGTGTGGCCTGGCGTTGTCCTGATGGAACACAACACCTCTTCTGTTGAACAATTCTGGCCATTTCTGGTCAATCGCTAGCTTCAAACGGTCCAGTTGTTGACAGTAGAGATCTGAATTTAGTGTTTGACCCAATGGAAGTAACTCCTAATAAATTATTCCTTTCCAGTCCCACCAAATACACAGTAGAACCTTCATGGCCGTTAGTCCTGGTTTGACCACCGTTTGAGCTGCTTCGCCGCACTTTGACCACAATAGTTTTCGCACAATATTGTAGTATGTGACCCATTTTTCCTCCCTAATCACCATCCGTTTAAGAAATGGGTCGATTTCAATCCTTTTGGCCAGGGATTCGCAGATGGAAATTCGATCCATAATGTTTCTTGGTGTGACACCCAAACATGGAGCTGCTTTTTTGAATCCAATTTTGCGCAAATGGCTTAAAACTGTTTTATGGTCGATCTTTACCTCCTGGGTGATGCTGAGACTACTAACATGCCGGTCAACTTCGATTATTTCTGTGATTTTATCGACATTTTCGACGACGAGCCTGCCTGTGCGAGGTGCAAGTTTAATATCAAAAATACCTGAACGGAATCGTCGAAACCAAAATTGCACGTAATTAACTGTTACAGTATCGGGACCATAAACACCATTCGCAATTTCAGCCACCTGGCTTGCATCTTCACCTTTATCAAAGAAAAACTGTAAAAAGAACCGAATTTTCTCTTTGTTGACTGCCATTTTTAACACCCTGTAGCTCACAACTGAATGGACCAAACAAAAAAAAATCAAAATAATTTTTTTGGTGTGAAATGTCATCTTGACAACGAGCATAAATTTGAAATTGTTTGATCGATACTTCCCGAGATATCGACATTACAGCCATCTACAGAAAAAATAATGGATTTCTTTTTCCCCAACCTAATATAATAATACATAAGGGATTTTATAACATTCCTTCAATTTTAGTGTTAAGAATCTTTTTAACTATTATAATACGCGTATACAGTAAGATCACAAATCTAGTTTTTGTTCCACAAAATGAATGAATAATTTAAATAATTATTTGATACCTTTTTTACAATTGTTTTTAATTAAAGAAATTTTCACAATTCTCTTCTTTTAAACAGCAATTTATATCACATTTTTATTCTTTTTAAATCACAAATTTAATGTAAATATTTGGGGAAAAATGACGATGATATATTTTCGCGACCGATTTTTTTAAAATGAAATATAATCTATTTTATTTAGTTATCAGCAAAAGCATACAAGAAATAGTAGTTATCATACAAAATCATATTAATTTATATGTGTTTAGGTTAATTATTGCGACATGATTCATAAAATTTGTGAAAATTTTGAAGCATCTCACACGTAACTTTAATTCTAATCCAACTGATCGATAAATAAGAAACCTCTTCTATTACTAAAAGTAATAGAGAAACTCAATATATTTAACGCACAACTTATCCTGAACTCAATATAGTTAAATAACACTCTAAGCTTAATAACATAGATTTTAGGTATGATTTCCAATTTCGCGCGAAATATGTCTTATACGTTCTAACATTCTACTCAGAATTTCTCCCGAAGAATATTTTATCTCATAATGAACATTAATTTATTTTAAGATAAAATAGAGACACCAATGCATATAAAACAATTGATAAGGTATTAACTTATTAGCTGATAACAGATTCAGATGTGTTTCCTGTGCTAACAAAGAAAGTGGATGATACAAACGGAAGTAATTAACTTTTAAAACACTAATTTAAATAACATGTTTTTGATTATTTACTATTAAATCCTCCTTTTCCTAACGTTCTCTCAAAACGTATGGGAAAAAAATAGTCTGTGAATAAAAATATTCAACAATAAAACTTAAAATGGATAAAGGAACACACACACACAACACATAGATCTGAAAAAATAATCACATTTTACAAAATCTGAAGAAAATTAAGAAATAAAATTTACCAATAAAAAAAAATCAATTTACTTTACAACATAATAACTAACGTAGTATGAAAATAATTTATCTGGGGGAGATGTGAGAATTGTATGAAATAAATGAACAACCAAGATGTGGAATATCCGGTTAAGGTTTCTGAATCAAAGTTTGACTGATATTAAATTTTTTTTTTATTTGCCAATTTGCGTAGGGGTAAAAAAATCAAGCAGCCAGAGAAAACAAAATTTTAATAAGACAGATAAAGAGGAAGCTCTACACTATAAAACTAGTGAATTTTAAATATCTAATATATTAAGCATTATTTTAGTAAAATAAGAATCAAATCTCTCTTTAAATGCCTTTCATAAAGTTTTTTTTCTCCAAAATATGTCACTAAAAACCTGATCTCAGAATCTTACAAATGTAATTCTTACATATATTGTATACGTGTTATTTAAAGTATAATAAAGGCAATGAATGTACTAAGAATTTAACATCAATAGTTTTTTTTCTTTTTTAGTTTTAACAGTTTATTGTCATGAACACCATGCATTTTATAAAATTTTCTGTAAGAAAATATGCAATAAACCATAACATTTTGGTAATTATAAATATATTTTAGATTTTATAACTGTGTTAAATATGTTGTGTAAAAAATAATTTAAATATATGGCTTTGAATTCCGCGAGTAGAGTGTTTTGAAACTCGGTATAATTTTCATCAAATTTTACCTAAAATACCTCAGTTTAATAATAAATTTATTAAAACTGAGTTATTTTAGGTAAAATTTATCATGTAATTTTCTGGTAGATGTTTTTCATTAATTAAAGTCATAAGCACCAATCAAATAATATACAATTACTAATAGCATGGCATTTTAGAAAACTTGTCTCTGAACGTAAGCAGATACCTTAAATACAATTAATTTCATTACAGAATATAAATTTATTTCCGGAAGAGGTATTGCTCGCACACATTTTACATCAAATCAAGCATGATAAATTATTTCCGAAAAAAGTTTTGTTTTCAATAGAAGACGAATTTTTCAAAAGAATGGTAATATATTAAAAAATAATAACTCACTCACAAATATTGATTACAATTCAACAAAATTCTCGATTACATATTTGAAAACTTTTCGAAAGCAGAAAAAAGGGAGGGGGGGAATCTACCATAACGTTATTTCAACATTTTCAACTTTTATATCAATCAATAACAATCAACAATACCATGTCATCTAGTGCAATAACCAAAACAAACGATAGCGACCCCAAAAGAGTAAATACATCAACGTCTATCATCCTCAGCTAATCTCTAAGCATTACAAAATTTGTCCGCTCCCATCCTCCAAGAGGCTCATTTCAGCACGTGAGGCACTAAGGTTGTTTTCCACAGAGAGGTCAGTAACACATTTTTATTACTATTTTTTTCCGAACAAGGCTTGGGATTATTCTTGGAATTTCCCTAAATCTTAGCGTTCCACACAAACTAGCCCTTGACATCATCTTTGGTTACCTGGGCCTCTGATGGGTATGCGATTTTATTACAAAATATCTGCAGAAAAATGTGGTTAAAAGGTCACTAGATAAGGGAAATGACATTTCTTTCTCCTTGAATTCTTATTTTCTGTGAAAACTGTTTGAAATTGTAGTTATTACTAATACAAGAAATATAAAACTCTTAACATATCAAAATATCATTTTAAAATTTAACTGTGCACGACATAATTTAAATTTTTAAATTCTAGCTAAAAGCTAACTGTTATTTTTTTTTTATCAACACCACAAACAAAATTAAAACCTGAAACTAATTTTTTCCAGATTTTTATATTGTGAAATATATTTAATGAATAAATAATTTATTCCTTTTCCGTAAATATAGTACTTTTTATTTAGTTAGCAAATTTTCACTTTGAGAAAGCTACTTTTAAATATATATAAAAACCGTAGAAAAACAAAACGGCTTAATAAAAAGTTATTAAATAATGTACTGTAATTGATTCTATATAACGTTTACCATGAACAAGGAAAAATTAAATTCTGAAAATTTCAACATAAAAATAAGTTCAAAAAATATTACGAATTTTAGATTTTTAAAAATATTTCAATAAGCAATGTGTAAAGATTAATATTAAAAAGCAGAAAAATATATTTCATACATTTTTAATATTATTTTGCATTTTTTATAAAAGCAATTTCCTTACAATACACTGTTTTATGCTCTCAAAAATATTTAGAATTTCAGAAATAATGAAAATGGCAACATACAGTGGGCTACAAAAGTTTCATTAACACCCCCCCGCCAGAACTCCTTCACTTTCATGCTTCATCATGGAAGTGAAGGAGTTCTTGTTCCACATAAATTAATGGAATTAAACTCCTTATTTTTTCATTTACAAGCTATTATAGGTTAATCGGAACTAAAATTGTTGAATTGTCTGTCATCCCAATCAATTTGCTGTCAATTTTGAATTTTCTGAAACTAAATTCCAAGAATCTAGTTGGATCAATAAAACATGGAGGTAGAAGTGTTCTGGCGTGGGGGTGTAAATGGGTCTCAGAATTAGGTAATTTGGTATTTTTTCATGATATTATGAATCATGAACTCTATTTAATTATTTTAAAAAGAAATTTCAAATAATCCGCCCGAAATTTGGATATTGGAGACTACTTAATTTTTTAACAGGGTAATGACGCCAAGTGCACTGCTCTCATTGTACGCCAATGGTGTCTCTATAATTACTCCCAAATTCTGAAAACACCTCTCAATCACTTTATTTACCTCAGTAGAACATATTTGGGGAGAATTTGATTTAAAAAAAGAAGATATGACATATAAACACACAATATGAAGTAAAAACTAATCACAGAAGCATGGAGGAAAACCGATGCAGGAATTACGAAAAATTGATTAAATCTATACCAAGACCCTTAAAAGTTGTTGTGGACACTAAAAAAGATATCTTACTAAGTACTAAATTAAGAAAGAAATACAATATTTAAAGCTAAGTTGAGATTTTTCTTAAGTGTACGAAGACCTTTGTGGCGTAATTTTTTAGTAGCTTTTTGATAATTATTTTTTTTAAAAAATATGGTTATACTATTTTTAAAAAAATAATTATGTCATTCTATTAAGAACAAATTGCAGATATCATAAAAAATTACAATTACAATATATTAATTTTTATTAGTCGAAAACATTAAATTTTATAAGAAATTGCAAGTGTATGAACACTTTTGTGGCCCAATATACATAAAAAATGATGAAAATGGCGACCATATTTTTACAATTTTCCAATGGCATTTTCTATTCATTATTACATTATACCATACATCAAGACAGGAACACACGCACATCATGTGAAGGATACGAACAGCTATTTCAGTACAACGCAGAAAATGTGTCATTTTTTTCTATTTTTCGTAATTAAATTTAATACAAAAATTCGATTACTTATTTTTTACCATATGAATGCCTACCCAAACAATACAAACCAGCCATGAATCTCTTAACATATTCTTTTAATAAAATAAATTTCTTCTTTACCAATAAAAAATATAAAAAATTAACATTCCCCCCATTTTCAACAAAAAAGTATTTGTATTAAAATTTAGTTCGCTGTAAAATGTTTGAATTGATCATTACTAGACATTGTGACAACATACACCCGAAAAAAATTTAAGAAACCATTCTCTGAGATAATGCTATTATAACTTTATGCGTAATCAAAGAATTAAAAACATTGAAAGAGGCTCTTTGTTTCAAAATATTAAAATCTGATTTTATTTAAGGATTGTGTTTTGAAAAAAAATCCATTAAGTCGCAGACAGAAGACATTGAATTACCTTTTTTTTCTTTTCTTTCAGTAGACTTTCAAGTTCCGTGTCATTCTGTCATTACCTCGAGCAACGATTTGAGACAAAAATTCATTCAAGCTGTTAGAATTGTTTTCTTGATAATCGTATCAAGCAAGAAAAATAAACGAATCAAAAAAAAAAAAAAAAAAAAAAAAAAAAATCCTTATCAAACTCGAGGTTATATTTCTTTTATCGTCTGTAGCTTTCAATCATTAATTCAAGATAATAAAAAAAAATTCTAATTAAACTAATGAAATGATTTTGTTATTAAAAGGATTTTGTGGTTTTTATTGAAATCATGAGACGATTTTAATGTTTAATTTGTTGTTTATTTAACACTTAATATGTTTAATTACACTGGTGTGCAAAACTTAAGCAACAGGTGGGTTTATTGCCATAACTTCACGAAAAATCTTCTGAGAGACATGAAATTCAGAAATGATTGAGAGTATTATGTACGTAAGGGATGACGAAAGCAAAGGCGCTGAAAAAGGAATACAATGCATACGGTATGGAATCAAACAAAAACAAGCTTTATTGAACGCATAGTATCGTGACTCATGATGGCCTATCCAACAGGAAGAACAACAAGCAGATGTTCTTAATATGGTATATGCCATCCCTTCACTGAAATGGTTGCTTCGCACCGTCTCCGCATACTCAGAACCAGCCTGGTGCAACATTTCTTGTGGTAGGAGTACCCATTCTTCAATCAGCATCTGTTTGAGTTGTTGGGTGTTCTCCGGTTGATGTAAGAATGCTACAATACGTCTCCCCAAAGCCTCCCCCACACATGTTCGATGGGATTTAAGCCTGGGGAGTACGCTGGCCAATCCATTCGAGTGACATCTTCACTTTCCAGCAGCTCCTCAACAGCAAGAGTCCGATGTGGCCGTGCATTGTCATCCATAAAAATGAAGTCTGGGGCAATGGCACCTCGGAACAGATGAGGAAGAAGTACCTCCTCACAATAGCTATCCCCGATTACAGACCCTCTATCGAAAATGTGGAGCTCAGTTCGCCCGTTCAGCATAATGCCTCCCCAAACAAGAACTCCAGGACCACCGTAATGGTGTCTTTCCTTGATGTTACTGGTATAAAACCGTGTCCCGATCTCTCTCCAAATCAAAACGCGTTGAGAATCGCTTCTGGTACTGAACCGACTCTCATCCGTAAAGAGGACACGACTCCATTGATCAGTTGTCCAGTTTTTGTGCTCTCTGCACCACTGTAGACGAAGGCCAACTTTCATAGGGAGGCAGCGTTCAGGACGGCGGGCGAATAGGCCCCCTTTGTGAAGGCGTCTGGCCACAGTAAACCGCGACACTTGTCGCCCCGTTGCTGAAGTGAGTTGTTGAGCAATGACGCTTGCTGACTGCCGTCGGCCTCTTTTCGCCTGCAGGATGATATATCGGTCATCCCCTGCAGTTGTCGTCCGCAGGCGGCCACCACCAACCTTTCTAACAGCTGTACCTGTGGTTTGGAACGCTTTTCAAGCGCGCGAAACGACACTTTTGTTGATTCTGAATTCTGCAGCTACACTGGTGACGGTACGCCCCTCCTCCAGCTTTCCGATCATTCTTCCACGTGTGAAATCGTCCAGGTGATTTCTTCTAGCCATATTTCACGAACTGACTCACTGGCACTTGCAGCGAATATGTTGAATTGCGTCTGCGTCCTTCATTTTATTTTACTGTTGAACAGCACGCGCCGACATCACGCGTTTTGCGTACGCTCACGTCGCTTCTGACGGTTCATTCCTGATATTTGCATACGCATGACGTTTCTACTGACTTACGTGTTCACTGTACTGATCTCCAGAACTCCTTTTCTGTAATTTCATGGTTATCTGCTTAATTTTTACATTGTTGCTTAAGTTTTGCACACCAGTGTAGTAGAGAAATTTTTAGATTAATTTTAACCAAAATATTTGGAATTTAATAAGAGCAAAAAAAAAAAAAAAAAAAAAAAAAATTGAAGAATTAACATTGGAGTAAAAAATTACAATTAATATAAAATTATAATTCTCATACATCAGATAACTATTGGTTCAATTTTTTTTTTAAGTTCCGAAAACAATTTTAAAATATCTACGTAGAAAACTAATTTTTTAAGCGTCATATAGCATAGTTTTTTTAAACGAAAACCATATAAAAACAATACTCTACCGTTACAAAGAAGAAACTTCACGATGACTGAGATTCTTCTATAGGGCAAGGGGATGCAATGTATGAAAATTTTTAAAGTGGGAAAACATGCTCAGTAAATATATTTTGTTTCCCGAAGCACATTTCTTAGAGTACTAAAAGTGTATCTTAATCAGTTCAGGTTTTGTAAAGATATCTGCCATGATTTGAACATTAAGCGTTTTCTTTTACACTTTTATGTGTAAAACATTAATTGTACATACATTAGGACATCAAATTTATATATGAGGTTCAGTAAACTTTAAATACATAAAAATGTGCATACACCAAATTACATTAGAATAGTTTGATTTGTTTTTGGTACTTTACACTTCCCAAGGGCAATTTTCAATGAAAATTGTTTTTAAGAAAACGTATTTCTATCTCGTTACAGAATTTTTTAAAAAATTGAGTTTTATATTTTATTATCCCGAATGGTCTTCATTCGGGTGCCTTAAAATACATCATTGTGTATGTATAGTAGAAAGTTTAATTTACAGATTATTGAAGAAACTACTTCTCTTTTACATTGAGAAGTGACTAACTTTCTCATCCGTAGATAAGAAAACAAAAATGCAATTACTATTACATCACTCGAAATTTTTTATTTTAATTCATGAATTTTATGCAATACCACTTTGTCTAATAAATAAATTAGAAATGATATATTTTGTTACTTTGAAATTGATCAGAGGACCTCCTGGTTGGTACTTGATTGTTCATATTTCCACATTTTCCATAGGTCCAGGATTACTTCGAACAGTCCTGGTTTTTGGTGCGCTCTAAGGTTGTAAAAACGTCTGCGCTTGGTGAATTTTGATAGGCGAAGATTGTTTTAAATTTTAGGCCCTGTATATTCGATTCGCTTTTTATAAACATTCACTCACAGCCGTACATCTCTCAGCCGATCCGGGAGTAAGAACTAACTTAGATTTTGACTGAGGGGGTGAGTGAGTGTGTGGCAGTCGGTTACGACAATACTTTTTACTTAGTCATTTGGCAACACATGACAGGCAAAGTGTTTCTGTTCTTTACTTGTGTGAAGTAACTCGTCTACACGTTTTTTTGGATCATTTTATCCATTTTTGTTTCATCATTTAGCAATGGGCAAAAGAAAATGAGTGTTTAATGTTACCCTGAACCGAAATATAAATTTCAGAAACTGTAATGACAGTAACAATGAAGCTGTTTATTGCACACCATATATTGGAGAACCGAAAAAAAGGAGGGGGCCCTATCATTTTCCGTAAATATTTTTTATTTATGTGTATGATTATCAACATATCAAATTATCACCAATAATTAAAAATTTTAACACGTCACACACACCTGTCTTTATGTTATCGGTAAGTATTACTTGAAACATTTTTTATGTCCATTTTATAGCTTAAATTAGAATTAAAAAAGTTCTGAATTAAGTATTCACAGTTATAAAAATTTCCGAAAAGGAATGCATAGTTTCAAAGCATATCTAATTGAAGTTCCTTCAATATGTGGCGTTATTAAATTATATTTAAAGATTTAAGAGGTGTTACTGAGTAGTAAAAAAGCAAACTTCTAGCATCTGAACATTTTCTACCTCAGCATTATTCAAACAGAAATGTAAACATGAATACTGCTTGGATTGACAACTGGCACACTTCAAGAGAAACAGTAACAATTTTCGGATAACAGAGACCCCATATGGGATTAGCCCTGCCCATGCATCAAAACTTTTAAACATTTTTTAAATGAAATCAATAAATAAGCATCAAATGTTCTTTTAAAGTAAGGTAGGTAGTGGTTACAAAATCATCTCATTTTCTATAATTATCTAATTCTTTGCCACGCCTGAAAAAAAATCAGAACACTTCCCCGATCGTTTAACGACATTGACACGTGCACGCATCTACTTAAACGAAACACAATGAAACATTAAAAGGAAAACGGAAATCCACGCAAATCGACAACCAAGTAACAAAAAATTACGCAACTGGATATTCTCTTCCCACTCTTTACCGTGGTTTCCCAAGCCTTGAAATACCGTACACATTCACAGCACTGATTTGAAACGTGGCCCAGAAAAAGCCTTGACTTATAATAAAAGTTAGAAAAATGAAGAAAATTGATATGCGTTAGGCCCACCTACGTAATAGAGAGTGTTACGTACAGAACCTGTCCTACTACTTACTCCATCAATAACGGCTTTTTTTAAATAGCAATTGCACTGAGACCCAAATTAACGGTTAGGATAAGTAGAGAGATCGTTGAAGAGTTTTTCCAACGAAATGTGTTTAAGTCTCTCTGGTTTTAATTTGGCAGGATGCGTTTAAATGGGACAGAGAAAATGGAATTGGCCTTATTTAAGGCACTTTATTACTGCTATCATGTTAAATTATTTTGCTGTTCTAAAAACGACAAAAAGGGAAAATTCTGTAGTTATTCAATGCAGTTGGACAGCCATACACTAATGTATTTTATTAAAAAAGAAAAATGTAGTCCCATGTTTAGAACCAACAAAAGGATAACCTATATTTGGACATAAAGCCAGCAGTTGACATTAATATATGAATTTATACCCTTTAAAAAACCCTTTTTACTTTCATCTATTTATGTTTTATTACATTAGGGAATATATACCTCTTTAAAGATCAATACGTGAATAAAATTAACAAATTAAAAATCAAAATATTAAAATTTTTACTAAAATGACAAGATAGCTCAAATTTTACAACGGTGGGGGGTGAAAGGCAAAAATACAGAATTTTGTGAATATTAACTAATTAACTATTTTTCACGCAATACTTAAAAAAACTTTTTGTAAAAAATATAGAAATTTGTCTGATATTATATATTTAATCTATTTCTTCTTTGTGTGTGTCATACAAAAATGCAGTAAAATTTTTCTAATATACATAACCATAAAATCTATTTTTAAATCTGGAATCTCTGAAAGAAAGCGTATATATATACTTTTAAATCAAGAGAGATAACTTAAATTAAAAACAGGAGCGATAGTTACCAACAAAGGGAGCCCCATTGTTAAAATTTTACAATAGTTATTAATTTCGTTTTCACGTTAGGATTTATTGGTTGTTAATAGGTGAAAGATTTGCAGGGGAAAAAAAGGAATACAAAATTGATACTTCCACTTTCTTTCCTCTTCTATATGCAGTGTTGAAGGATGAAATTAATCTATTGAGATTTATATAAATCAATTCAATATTAAGCAATAAAAAAAATTAAAGGTGTCTAAAATAAAACCTACTGATAAAACTTTCATCAAAAATTGTATCCGAATACTAAAGGGAATTAATATCTTTTCTTGACTCGAACGGAATTGCTTTTATTCCCTTCAATTTTCTGAATAAGGGAAAAAAATGGAATAATATTTAAAAGTGTATAAAAACTTTTATTACTGAGATAGTGACATTAAGACTGGGCATGCAACACAAAACGTGACAACTTGCAAAGTGTTATGAAATACGAGTATAAAACTGTAATGAGCGTCAAACTTACAGACTAAAAAAAATCTTACGATGACACACTAAAAGTGTTGAATGCAGTTGCGAAGAGGGATTGCATTTACACGGAAGTACTGTACATAAAGTCTGCTAACTTTTAATGTAAACAAAAAGTAAAATTATTCTTTTAAAAAAAATATGAAAGAACATCGCAATGAGAGAGAATTACATACTGTTGTTAGATTACAGAATGATGTATTAGTATAAAAAAATGTGATTAGAAGCTTATGTGTCTTTATTTGCCTCGCTTCAACAACTTATTTAATCACATACATCCGCATACATAAGATTTATATTTAATGAAAAAAAAAGGTATACCAAATCTTATATTCTTTACCATTCAGTTCGATTACTATTTTAAAATTCAAATCATTTGCCGTTGAATGATTCCTCTTCACATATGCAAATAGAACGATAAATTTCCGTTAATCTGGCATAACTAATCAGGAATAGACATATCCGCAGAACACGGAATGCTCTATTTTTTAAAAATATTTCCTATGCACAACTTCCAAATTTTATAAAACATTCTCTACATATTAAAAATAATTGAATGTATTTCTTGTATCAATAAAAAGGTTCTGAAAGCAAAAAATATTCTTTTTAAACCCTTTATAGAACCATTTTTTTCTAGTAATATTATGCTAAAATATTTTTGGTATTGAGATTGATATATAGAATGAAATTCATTTACCTTATTACCTACAAAAAATTTAATTTTTAAAACTTTTTTTTTTATGGGAAGTATTTTTTTACCGTTTACTGGGAGCTGTTCAAAGGTAGGACATCCTACGTTTTGCAGTTCTTTTTATATCGCATTACATGATATTAATAAAATAAAATTTGCAAATACTAAAATCTGCAAAAAGGAATTATAAAAACTAGATATATTTTGTACTAAAAAAATTAAGAAGTCATATAAATTACTTTCTATGAAATTTCAAAAATCAGGGATCAGCACATAGTGGGTCATAACCAGCTGTTTGTAACGTATTCTGTTCTCTTCTCATGTGCTTTAGTACAACACAAACGGCAATGTCTATGCTTTTTGTAAAGAAGGCACATATGATCACCAACTTTTGGTCAATCGCAGGTCATCTGGAATAGTTTTCTTGATGCTGAGAAAACTTACAAATCGTCCTTTGCGCTCTCGACTTGAAAATCTAGAAATCAGTTGTCGTGTTAGCCAAAGTGCATCATCCCAAACCACAGGAGGCAAAATAGCTTTCCATCGACATTTAAGGGGGGACTTGGTACCCTTTGAGCAACTTTCTTTATTTATGTATTTAAAAATTATATTTTAGCATTTTATACAATGTTTCTATTCAAGAAAATGATATGAGATGAAATTTTTCACATATTATTCACACAATTTTAAATTTTTTAATTCCTTGAAGAAAATTTGGAAAATTTTAAAATCCTACTCCTTTTGTAAAAATTAATTTTTTGAACTGAAGTTTTTTTTATAATATTCTTATGGATGTTCTAAACAACTTTAGGGATCGATTTTACAATAACTTTATTCGTTTTCGAGAAAAAAAAATAAAATGTCGATATACAGGCTAAAAATCAACGAAAAAGCCAATATGTCTTATATTTTATTATTTTTTTTAAAGTATTCAGTTTATAGAAAAACAGATCCCTAATTTTATTACATGCTTTATTTGTAACACGCAGGAAAAAATGGAAGTGATTGGTAAATAATTGTTGAAAGAGTAGCATTTTGAATGCAATAAGGTTTCAAAAAACACAAACTGAGAAAAACCACTTTAAAGTTTATAATTCTTAAAAAATAACTATTATAAGCCTAATTAAACTTAAAATACCCCTTTAAGATATTAGTTATACATTTTTCTTTAAAATAATTGCATTTTCATATGTTTTCAACCCACACATTTTTATAAATGATCAACTTTTAGAGAGTACTAATTGCACAAGAAAACTCAAGAAAAACTTTAAAAAAAATTTTTTTCTGTCACGACAGAAATTTCAGCTGTGTTTTTCTTCTTATAATATTAAAGTATTACATTTGTATGAAAAATATATCAGGAATAAGAACTGAAATTATAAAATTATTAATATAAAATGTCTTAATTTAAAAATTTTACACGCACACATTTCACAAAGAAAAAAAAATGATTGTATGTATTGCCTCGGAAATATTCTGCTTTATATATTGCACATTCTTTTTTTAATGTTATTATTTCTCTTTATAAAATAGATTTTTTTTTATCAAAACGCTTTTTTTTCTAAAAAGGGGGCGTGGCTGAATTGCCTAATTTGTTTTGAAATGAAGTTTTATTCAACTTCTAACTTTCCGACATGCACAAGTGATATATCAATGGAAAGATAATAATGCAAAGAATAAGATTAAATGAAAATAAAAAAAACGATAGGTCTGTGATTTTTGGGGTACAAAAAGTCCTCTTAAAAATTAAAGAAATTGGTGGAAAGTATACATACCACAGCCTTACAAACAGTTAAATATGAAAATGTTCTAAATAAGGAATAATTGAGAGTAACCTTATAATAATAAATTCAACACTTCAAAATTTGTAAAAGACATAAGCTATTTTTACAATTATGACATCAGGTTTTTTTCTTTTCGTTTTTTTGAGGAAATTATAAATATACCTTATTTGCTTCATTTGGCAACTAACAATTCACAGTCCAGTTCAGAAAAAAGCCCCCGTCTGCTAGTATATATTTTTTAAACTTTTTTCGAAAGGACTGTGTGATCTAATTAAAAACATTCAATGTACAATTATTTCAAGTTCAACATTTTTTATATAAAAGTTTCGAAAACACATTTTTCGACCTCTAATTTGCAATTCGGCCACAAAACTACCGATGTGACTTTTTTTTAAATTGGTAAAATGAGAACAACCACCATAATTGAGCTTGATTTTTCAGGCGATTTAAAAACTTTCAAGTCAGACAATTAGCTATGTTGCTTTACACACGATTATAAATACTGAAAAATATTAAAAATGTTATTTTTAAGTTTAGGTACATTAACATAGTTCTGGAAATAACAGGCTTTGTTTTACGAACCAGATTATATTGAACTCCTAAAAATTGGAAGAAAAAATAAACAGGGCACAAAACCACCTATTATGTAAAAATTGTACAGACAAAATGATGGAAGGTAGGGAAGTCACCAATTACTGTTTTAACATTCTATGTGCAACTAACTACTAATCATTGGTGCATCCCACGAATTGAATTTTTAATTACTTTATTATTTGTCTTGAAATTTTATAATGTTTAATTTCAATAAAAAGTATTACTCTCACTATATATGGAGCTACTTTAATATTCAAAAGAATATTTTTTTTTTATTAAAAGATCAAAACTTATTGCAGTCTATCCCACAATTATTCGACGTCATAAAATATAGCTTAGTTGTTCTTTTATTTAGCAACTCAAAGCAATGAGCAAGCATTTTCATCTACAAAACACAAAGAAATGATAGCTATGACGCGGTGGGCGCCAAATTATGAGGAAATGTGACCCAAGGTAAAAAGGGACACGCGGGGAAGGGGTTCTTTACAAAGTCCACTAGTTAATTAAACACACATTTATTAGACAAAACAAACATTTACATACATAACTAGAGAACTAATAGTTAGCATAGAATTGAAAGGGATCAGAGCGCATGCTCGAACATCCATACAGTTCCGAAACTTGGCCATTACTGAAGATTGTTCAGTCCGCCAGAGGGAGCGACAGTCTCTCTACTGTTAATATGGGAAGAGTCTAAACAACGGGGGAGGTTACATAACTAACTTCTATGACGCAGGAGCCGTTTTTAAACACTATTACTTGAACTTTAAATTAATGTTTTTTTACATCTTTTCTAAAAAAATACACAATACATTAACTATATCAACTAATGAATATGATTAATTTACATTGAACCATTTCAATTTCATTAAAAAGAATGCAAAATATTAATTTAAATTTTAGAATGATGCCAAAGTGTTCAATTTTAGAAACGTAAAATCAACATAAGTGTTTCAATTGGAGGAAATGAAATTGGACGACAGCGTAAAATAATAAATAATGTACACACTCTGTGTGTTTTGATGTATGTAAATCGAGGGGGTGTAAAAATTCCGCATACACAATACCAGCAGTACGAATAGGAAAATTTTGACGTTTCCAGTATAAAATCCATTGCAAAAAAGCAAGCTATTTACAACTAAATCTGTTTTAATCCCTTATCATAATTAATTGCATAAATTGTTTTTAAAAAACATACAAGATGTTTGTACACATTCGTAAATTGAAAGAAAAATAGGAAAACAAGATTGTTTAGTTTACTACAGACAGAAAAAAAAGACAGCTTTGCTCGGTAAAAAATTGCAATCCTACTTAATGTGTAAATAAATAGGCGGGGGTAACACTTGCACGAAATTAACTAAAAATTTTGTTAGCATCATATTAAACGTCTCCAAAAAATATTTATTCCTTAAGGTCATTATTTTTAGAAAATAAACACATAACATTAACAAATAGCACGATTCTAGAATTACTCTTACGAAACAATAACATTCGCGCAAATGATGAGTCACAGTGCGCATTGTTTATAAAATGAAAGGAGATCACATTGTTATGGTAAAGATTTTAAACAATACCAATGAAAACACAGTTCTTATGAATTAATTTATGCCTTTTGACAGTCATGGTGATTTGATTCATGTTAGCAGAAAAGATAAGGCAAAACAAGTTAATAAATAAGTGTAAAGTTCAATGATTCTTTAAAAGTTTCATCGGAGCACGCAGTATGTCTTAATGAATAAAAAATAAGTTTTAATAGTGTAATTAATGGTTTCCTGTTTATATTACCCCCTTCGTGAGGCTAACTACCGTACTCACGATCACAGTGCCTCTCTAAACATATAGAACACAACGAATAAATATTTTCCCCTTCTTTTTTTGAATGCTGTGTTTATGTCGCGTCAATTTAATTCAAATTAATTTCCAATTCTTTCATTGCTTTCCACAACTGCTTTTTCTTTTGTCTGATTCGCATTAAGAGAATTTTCGAAGTATAAAATAATAGAGCACATATCTAAACGACAATTTTTTTTTGTTGCTTTTTTAATACACAAGCAAACTAACCTTTTAAGGAAATGACAGCCGCCCCACCTAATATGGTGGTTATGACACTCGGCTAGTAATCGAGTGGGCTCGGGCTCGAATCCCGAATAAAGCATGGATGCAGTAGAGTAACGGAGAACATTTGGGCCCCCTACCAAGTCAGATTTAGGGCCACCAAGTTGGATTTTACAAAGGGAACCCTGCCTACCTAATCCACGATGCGGGGGGGGACAATTTTTTAATTGGAAAGATAATTTATTTCGCAACGATATGTTTTTTTTTTTTTTTTTTACAAAACAACGATTCTTTGCATATTTAAAGATTTTTTTCTATAATGAATCAAAATCAAAGCGTTTAAATGAAAATGATTTTTAAAAACTCATACTTTGATCTTTTAAAGTTAGTGATTTAAAAAATAAAATGCCGAAAGCTTTTTTTTAACGAATTTTTAAAAAATGCTCAAATTTTAAACATTTAATATCATTTTATGAAATTCGCATTTTTAATAACTTCTTCATTTATAAAGATAATTGCATGAAACTATTTTCTCGTGCGTCGAACATTTCAAAAACACACACACACACACACAATTTTAATTCAACATTTAATATAGTTAAAGGAATTTTGTAATTATAAAAATTTCGACTATTTTTTCTTTTTTCAACATACAACTATTTTTAAAAAAAAGGTACATTTTCCTTTCCCGGGGTCAAAAAAATTACAAAGTGAGTGAGTGAATATTAAAGTCGCACTATTCACCTACTCGAGAACTTTTGGCGACGGACTTCAAAATTTTGAAACATGGTCAAGTGACGAGGATGAGACCTGAGTTGGCACCCATCTCTCCTAACTACCACACCACACAAACGCTAGGACGTTTAAGCTCTCGACAGATTCAACGTGCATCGCTCCTCTTAACAGCGGGTCTTCAGTGGTAGCCAAAATTTTAAAAGGGTAATAATAGTTAATTGTGGAAAATTACGACGAGAATTTTGTAATGACGTTAGTATAGAATTCACACACACCAGAAAGGGCTGACAGCGAGAGGGGAAGAGGAATTTCCATGGCAATATGTTATACACTCAAAAATGTTCGTACAACGCCGGGGGGAAAGAAACCTGTCTGACTGATTGATTGATTGAATATTAACGTCGCACTGTTCAGCTACACGAGGGCTAAGAAACCTGTCTGACAAAGAAAAGTGAAAAAAAATTCGTAAAAGGGAATTTTAAGTTATACACTCGGTTAAAAGCCCGTGAAACGCCGGGTTAAGCGGAGGAGGGGAAAACAAAGTAATTTTGAAAAAGAATACTGGAAGTGCTTATTTTGTGAAAGGAAGAGAAAATTTATAAAAGTAGAGAAAGCCCGTGCAACGCCGGGCCATGCAGCTAGTCATTTGTAATAAAAGTCTATATTCTTCTGTGTTATGTTTCTGTTCATCTATCTCTCGTCTTTCGTATGTATCCCAGTATGAAACGCACGACAACAGATAAATGAAATTTGAATAATACTAGGGAATCATACTTTTAGTTATAATTTTATAATATGTGTGTATCTTTTTTAAAAAATTGTTTGAAGTTTTCCTATAACAACTAGATTTAGGTTTGAGATACATTTACAAAAAAAAAAAACCTGTTCTCAATATATGTTAGAAATTTGCTGATTCATCTTTTCTGAACTAACATAAATGTGAGTGAGTCACTTCCCTTTGAAAATTCTTCTATGAATCCTAATATATATATGAGCGTGTGAGAGAGAGATTATCCCCCTTAAATCACAGTAGGGTGACAAGGACACTGTTTGAGCAGACACGTCAATTTCTTATGCCATACGAAATGAATATTTTAAAATATCATTAGAGAGATTCTCTCGCTGCCCATGGTATGATATTAATTAGGGAAGATATGTTTTCTTTCTCATCCAGTATACTGTAATAGGACTTTATAAATAAAAACTTGCAATGTTTTTACAAAATATTTCTTACTTTAGATAATCCAAATATTTCGATTCAAATGATTAAACTTCACAAAGTGGGGGGGGGGCTTTTTTTTTCCCTAATGTTAACACAACTATGCAGGTGGTGACCAAGAAAAAAAAGTTGGTGTGTTTAAAGCGAATGTTGCAATTATACATTTTTAAATACAATCTTTTATTTGATTTTATAATGATTTTCCTCGTCTATTTTAATTCATTAATTTAACACGTAACAAAAATAAATCCTAAAAATCTTAAACATCTTCAGTTTCAATCTGTACAATATATGATTCCTGATACCTTAATGAATATCAAGACACTTTACATAGAAAATAATACATTTGTGTATATACTTACTGAATATTTTCAACATCATTATTAATTAAATTTTTTTTTATATTAGGCTTCCTTCCGTGGAGTATTTGATTCAGCAAGATTGGACACGAAGAAGTTAACATGCAGGTTTAACGTTCTAAACGACAGAGTACTATATAAACTCAAATTTTGACCCTTCTGTAATTTTAACCAAATGTAAGACAAGGCTTGGGTACAAATAAAAATATGTAACAAAATTCTTCTAAAATTTAAATAAAATATTTTCTCTCTTTCTTTTTTTTTTAAAAAAATAATAAACAATTTTTAATCGGATATCGTTTGAGTAGATTACTTACAAAAAAAAAATCACATTTCATTCACATAATTGTGAAAATAACAAATGCTAAACTAGCATGCTAATTATACGATACAGTAGGAGGCTGAATTCTGATTCGGCCAAAGCTAGCTCGGACCTCATACAAATAAAACAAAAAAAATCAAAACCTGACTGGATGACACTTAAATTACTTCATTGTGTTTTGCACTTCGGTCACCACAAGGTTCACCAAATTTCACTTCTTCCGACTTCACACTCAATTTGAATAGAAAAGTGGCAGTGACTTTTATCTCGAACGTTCGATGACCCGTTTCATACTTCAGATCGAGAAACACATCGCGAGCTTCCATCTTAACTTCAGGGTAGGGCCAGTGGAACTTTAAAGTTACGACTGTATTTCGACATTTTGCATAGATGTTTCTTTCGTTAAAAATGTTCGCTTCCGGAAACAATCAAAATACTACATTTCAGACTTACTTTGTGTATCGAAATCATACCAAGAACTAATTATGATAAAAATAGGTGGAAAATAAATTATTTACTTCTATTACATTGTGTAGAATACAACACTGAATAATCGCAGTTTAGAATTCCGATATCTTAACATTTTTTTGTTTCTTAATTAAGCTCTTACAATAAAGGATCAACATTGTCATTTTAGCAAATTTTACTCCTTGTATATTACAATTAGGGATTGCAATATCGGATCAAATGGTCAATACCGGTATTCGGTATTTTTTAAGTCTTAATACCAGGATACCGGTTTTAATACCGGTAGTAGAAATTTTAGAAAAAGATAGAAAACATAGATGTTTGTTTTATTTGCCAGTTTTATTAGAGAGTGTAAATATCACAAAAATAATTTGTAACTTATAAATTATAACGGTATATAAAGATTCACAAAAAGTAAAGGTACATCTTATTTGTTTAAATCACAAAAAAGTGTAAATATCACTATTCAGTCTATGGTTTTATTACAAATTTTTTAAATATGATCTTAAAAAACGTAATGCAGCAATTGTGCTGTCATTAAGCCTGGAACGCAATATTGTGCAAAAATTACCAGCTGTCGAAAACTCTCTTTCGTCATCTACGCTAGTTGGTGGTACTATTAGCAATGCGCGATATTTTCATATAAATAATGAAACCAAACCAAAGTATACCAACCGATTTTTTGTGTTCTTTAAAATTATTCTTATTCGTTAATAAGGGTTATTATTTATGAGTATATATAATAAATCTGAAAAATATTTTGAACCCTAAAGTATGATATGTAAATACAAATGTGAGTAACACAAACTCACCCATTTAAAAAATATGGAAATATTACGCACTTTCTTCACAATTACAAAACGAATATCAGACTACGGATCGTGCGCGTGTGCAGTATCGCCCCGAGCTGGAATAGGATAGAGAGATTGGGCATGCCTTCTTGGATGATTCACATATTTTATCACTTCTCTTCATTGTACGTTGCAACTTAATAGTCAGTCTAATTAATTTCGTCCGCTGGGGAGACATAAAAATAAAAAACGTATAGTATTTCACTATGTTGGCAATCTCTGAACATATAGTGGAGACGATTTAATAAATTTCCAGTAAATACCGAAAAACCGGTATTTAAACTTGTGAATACCGGTATTACAAAATTGCGCAAACGGCTCAAAATACCAGTATTCGGTATCCCGGTAATGCAATCACTAATTACAATCATATGCTACTGTATAAATCTAATTTCCAATTCTAGACAATTAATGAGAATTAAATAAACAATTACATTTTGCCAAATTTCTCAGTTAAGAAAAAAAAATGGGAGGAGAGTCTCATCTGCAAGAAAGAACACAATTATTGAAAAAGTGTTCATATTTCTATTCACACAAACAAATACTAGTTTGAGAGAAAACTGTTTGTAGTGTAAGAGGAGTAAAGTAATTTAAAAAATACCTTCTATCAGTGACGTATACATGGGTGGGGTTTGGGGTTTCAAACCTCTCCCATAGATACACAGATATTTAATTTTTAGTATAGAAATTACGCGCCTTGGTGTTTTTAATCTGCGTGTTTTTAGAGAAAAAGCTACCTCTTATAAAAAAGTGACCGTTTTTTTTACAATGAAAAGGAAGACGCGCGAAAAATTTAAGAACAAGTTACAACGTAAATACATGAAACATTTTAATAATTCAAATAAAAATATACCAATCACACTTGCATTCATTTTAATAGTTTATCATTTTCCCATTGAATGATTGTTTTGTCAATATATCATTTTCTAATAAAGAGTGTTTTTTTTCCAGGTATAGAAGCTTAAGTTGGCATTACTTTCCAAGATGGCGACCCATTTAACAGCTGTCAAGTGATTTATTCTCAGTTTGGTTTGGCAATTCATATACAATCATCAAGCAAGGCGTAGATTCGTCGAATGGGCCCAAAACGAGATGGCCGTTGTTCCCGATTTTCATAAGCGAATTTTGTTTAGCGATGAAGCGCACTTCTGGTTGAATGGCTACGTCAACAAACAAAACTGCCGCATTTCGAGTGAAGCTAATCCACAAGTGTATGTCGAAACACCGTTACATCCAGAAAAACTGACTGTTTGGTGCGCTTTATGGGCTGGTGGAATCATTGGTCCGTACTTCTTCAAAAACAATGAAGGCCACAACGTTACAGTCAATGGTGATCGGTATAGAGCCATGATTACTAACATTTTCATTCCTGAATTGAACAATCATGATGTCCAGGAGCTGTGGTTCCAACAAGACGGCGCAACATGTCACACAGCTCGTGCCGCAATCGATTTATTGAAAGACACGTTTGGTGACCGCCTAATTTCACGTTTTGGACCTGTGAATTGGCCTCCAAGATCTTGCGATTTAACACCGCTAGACTATTTTCTGTGGGGCTATGTAAAGTCATTGGTCTATGCGGATAAGCCACAAACGCTTGACTATTTGGAAGACAACATTCGCCGTGTTATTGCCGATATACGGCCACAAATGTTGGAAAAAGTCATCGAAAATTGGACGTCCAGATTGGACTACATCCGAGCCAGCCGTGGCAGTCCTATGCCAGAAATCATATTTAAAATGTAATGCCACAAGATTATCTTTCGAATAATAAAAAATTCATGTCAATCGAATAATACATCGTTGTTTTATTGCAATTTAAAGTTCTATACCTCTAAAAAAAACACCCTTTACATTGGAAATTTCAGAGCACAAAAAATATCCTTCATACTGAATTTTACGGTAAGTACTGCAGCTAAAATATCAACATTCAATCTTATTTCTCACTTTTCCAAAAATCATTTGCAACTGAAAAACTTTTTCAACTTCTGTATTAGTTCCAGGCAGTGGCGGCGTTAGGCGTCGGCCTCGCGCTTAAAGGGGGCACACAAAAGCAGTAAAAGGAATATTTTTGCAATTTGATTATGTTATCGAATGCGTGAATGAGCTGAAAAATAAAAGTGATGATTCTGAAACTCTAAGTGACTGTGACGCTGTCTTGAATGAAATGTTCAGTTTTGAGTTTATTGTTGCGATACACGTATGGTACGAGGTTTTACTACGTGTGAACAATATAAGCAAACTATGGCAATCGGTTCAAGTCTTGAAAGTCGCTATTGATACTTTACTGTCATTTTGCAGCTGGATTCAAGAATTCCGTAATACAGGACTTGACAATAGTGTTGCACAAGCTCGATTATTTGTAGAGAAAAGTACTTTCGAAATTGAGTCTCAATTTAAAGAAAAAAGAACAACCAGGAAAAAACGAATGTTCGGTTATGAACATATTGATGAACCTATTAAATCTTTTGAAATGCAGTACAGTTAACTTTTTTAACACAATGATTGATACTATTATAGTCGACACCGAATGTCGATTTAAAGCACACAATGAACAATTTGATTGTATTTATGATATCAGTTATTTAAATTCTATATCAAAAGAAGACCTTCTCAAGTGTATTGTAATGATTTGTTTACAATACTTCGGGAAGGCGAAAACAGCGACATACAGCCTTTCGAACTATATGAAGAACTCCAACTTTTAAAAACGAATTCACTAGACTATCAACGACGGGAAACAACTCATTGAGTACATTTTAGAAAATAATTTGGAAGAAATATATGCAAATGTTTATATTACAATTAGAATCATGCTCACAGTCCCCGTCAGTACAGCTTCCGCTGAGAGAAGCTTCTCAAAGTTAAAATTGATTAAGACCTACTTGAGAAGCACGATGAGTCAAGAGAGACTATCTGCGTTATCAGTTCTATCAATTGAAACTGATATAGTGGCTAGTGTTAGCTATGACATAATCCTGAAAAAGTTCAGTGAGGCCAAAAGCCGAAAAGTTCGTCTACTTTAATTTCTATTTGTGTAATTTTTTTCATCATTTGATTAGCAATAAATCTCATTTACTCATACATTAGTTTAACTATAATTCGGCTTATGTAATTTAACGTTCTCTTGACTGGGAAACAAGAAGGCCTCGCGAACCCTAATTTCGCCGACGTCCAAGCGTGGTCTAGCGCCGCTACTGGTTCCAGGGCAGCACAACGTCAATTCAACAAGAATAACTAAATTATCATATGGAAAATATCTAACTAAATTATCATATCATATCCACTTGAAATTCAAATTATGTTCCATATAATTTTACGATGCTTCCATCTTCCTTCCCACTTATGGATTCTGTATACGCTATTACATACACATTAATCTAGATTAATTGGGGCTTTAATTCGTTTGGATTTCCTTAAAGTAACCCATAAAACAACTACTCTACTACACAATCCAAATAATATAAATTACTTTAAACGTCTTTTAGCTACAACTTTTATTAAAAAAAAAAATTATCTCCATCCAATTTGGTGATTTTTTAAATATATAAAGTACGTAAACTACTTTGACAATCCTACATATATCTGTATTAAACTTCATTCAAAAAGGCAGGATGCCACAATGACATCATCCTAACCCTACTGTGAACAGTTAATAGTTCCAAACCCCCAACAGAACAAAAGCCCTTTTAACTGAGCATGCGACCGCCTACAACTATATAAAGGCGCATCTAATGTTTTGATATATGGAGGGTTGACTAAGCGTGCGTCGTTCTCCCTAATGTTTTGTGTCCCTTCTCTGTGAACAAATGGGACTACGTTAATTAAAGCCGTCATCGCCCCTTCATTGAACTTTGAACTCGGGATAATTAGTGGCCATCGAATAAGCACTGAAAATTATGACGAAACGAGCAAATAATAAATAAAAAAAGAGACACATTTTAAATCATATATTATTTTTCTCGACTGTTTTTAGGTATTATTAGTGAGTTGACGTACTGGTTGTATTTAGTATGGATCTTTTGATTTGAGCAGATATAGGCAACATGGAACTCAAATAATAATAATAATAATAATAATAATAATAATAATAACTGCTTAAAAATTGTAAGGCGATTGTTTTAAATATACGATGCAATTTTTCGATATATTTATAAACACAATAGTTCACATTCCTGGCATACATGCATCAATCGCTTTATCGCAGAAATAGAATGTGGAAAATCAGTTCAATATGCATTGCTTAATATATATCTATATATGGGATACATCTATTTAAAGATAATTTTTAAAATGTTGCATGAAATAGTAACGGCCTCTTTCAGATCGCCAAGAAAGTGATTCTAATAAGTGAATAAAGAGTAGTTTTCAAAACTTCCCGGTTTTCTTTTTTCAAAACTTTTATTACATAGCTTTAGATACTTCAATGAAATTTGTAGCTTTCTTTGAAATATTAAACATACACTTCCTTTACGATTATCCATCTATATTAATAAAAAACAAGCCGAATTTGCGTGCGTGAACAACGTAGCCAAAGACGTCTTACGGATCGATCATTTATTGCTAGTTTATTGTTGGATTATTGAGTTTTATTTTAAAAATTAACCCACACAAAGAGACTACCAGTTAGTTTACAGTAAATCACATTTTTGTCTTAAAAAAAAACACATGTTCCTACCAAAACTAATATCTCTCTCTCTTTAAAAATCCTGTATATAGTACTATATTGTCGTGAATAACATTCGGTTCAAACAGATGTCCCCACTATATATAAGTTCCCTTTTGGATCTAACACTATCTAATACAAATGTCAATTATGCATTCAAAAAACTATTATCACCTCACTGCTGAACTTGCTTAATTTAAAATACCGGAATACATTAACTGACCAAACAAGGGAAAGATTAATGTTTTTAACTGATAACATTCCGTTCACATCTAGAAGATCACTCTCAAATTAAAGCTTCAAGCAGGCTCCTCTCCTTTACTCTAGGTCCACAAAATATCTTATAGAGCTATATTAAGTAAAACCTTCATTTGGAGCTAATACATTAAATACATACATGTTCGTAGTTCAGAAATGTTCTACGTAAAATTTATCCAATATGATGGAATTATGCAAGATTTTTTAATAATGAGCTAGTTTGCATCATTTTCAGAACCCTCTTAATTTATATAAGCTCAATATGAGGTGATACTGTACAAAACGAATTTTGAAATACTTGAAACTTTACAAAGTAATCTATTATAAGCCAATCTGCAAAGCTCTATTGTTCAAGAGAAATACTGATATATATAATACAATAAAAAAACTCAATTAAAAAAAATTGCTGCTCAGCTGTTGAGGAAATTTTACAACAAAACACCAACAAATATTGGCAGTAAACTAATTTAAAACTTAGAAATTTATGATTCAGCACCCAATTTTAGAACACCAAGCCACATCCAATGCATTAACACCCGTCTACCTTTTTTCTTCAAGTAATGCAGATCATTCAACTGGTACCTCTCATTTGTTATTTCTCACAGCTATTTTCTACGAATTAATTTAAGACAAGATTATAGCTGCTTTGTAACTAATCAGTTCACCCTAAAAACTCAGATGTTTCAATTATAGTCTCTCTTTAGATGTTTTTATATCTCACCATAAATGCTTGACATTGTGCAAAGAGATATCAGGATGATATCTTTGTTTAATGTCAATCAGATCTAGAAGCTCTTATTAATATATTTTTTGCCCCTTAAACTAATTTGACAATAAAAAAGCTTTATAAAAAAATATTGTAACATTTTTTAAACTGTAAAAGAAAAGTTAAAAATATCAGAACTCATTTTAAATGAGAATTTACAAAGGTATATCAAGAACTTTTAAGTTATGAACTTTTTACACTGAAAAAAAATAATGATTGTATTTTAAAGAGTTATGTTAAAATACTACATTATCACAGACACAAAGACAAAAGAAAGTTAATACAATGTTACTTTGTAGTGTCTAAATTCGAGAAAGAAAAAAAATCCACAGCAATACTGTAAAATATCGGATTAAGTATACAACAAATAGTATTAAGACAAATATTTTTTTCGAAAAAATTTAAAGATTTGATTATAAGTATTTAAAATAAAAATATACATGATATACTCTAATCGAAAAATAAAACACATAGATGAAAACTGTTTTTTCAAGTGTAGAAAAGTATCAGGAAGATTTTAAAAATTAGGACATAAATGTGAGAACAATGAGTAAGAAATATCCTCACTATAGTAAGAGATACAGAAAAAAATTATTCTGAATTTGAAGCTTTTAAATTTATGAAATAGGGTACTCAATAAATGTGCCCATATTGCTCAAATTAATTTTGTAAAACATTCCTTTCCTTAAAAATTACACAAGGAATAAATTTCTTTGAATAATAAACTTTCAAATCATTATTACACTGATATAAAATACTACTAATCAAATATTACTTAAAATAAAAGAGTTAAGTAAATATGAAGAGTTATCAAAAATGAGTTAAAATATTTACACAAATTTCCATGTAGAAACACTTTTAAAGTTTGTGACATTGTATTTGTGTCATAAAAAAAATCAAATTTAAATAAAAAAATGTTTATCAAATGGAAAATGTGCAAACTTCATTGAAATTACATTAAAAAAAACAGCTTTTTTCCCTTTCTTTGCTTCCCCCACCCCATAAAATCTGGCACAAATTTCACAATTGTGTTTCAACCACAAAATTTTCCATCATACATTCAATCTATACATAAGCATTTTATTAATACATTTAGCAGTATTTTTACATTATTTAAATTTTTAGAAGATTAAATTATTAGTGTACATTTTCTTTAATAAAATTTCAAGAATCGAACTTTTTGTGAAAAATTCAAAAGATAGAACTATATATTATTGCTTTTATGAGAAATCATAGAAATAAAATATCCTACAATTTCAAACTTTTATGAAATATCCAAAAGACAAAAATACACAATTTCAAAAATCAAAATTTTTCACAAAGAACATCTGTTCTGTTATCTTTTTTTTATCTATTAGAAGTCAGAATAAAGCATCCTATTAAGAAATAACTAATTTTTGAGTTAGGATAAAATACAGAGATACATGGTAATAACAAGATTAATATCGCATGCCACTTTTAGAAAAATTTTAAGGGAAAACCCAAATTTATAAAATGTAATCTGTAAAATTTACAGTCAAAATTATCACCAATTATAAAATTAAATAACAGAGGCATATTACAAATAATAATAAACAATGGATCCCAAAGAATTATTTTTATAAAACTAATCATCAGTTGCAAAACGTGTAATTCAGTACAATTATAATTTAATACAAGGACTTCAATAGTTCTCCCCCCTCTAAATATTAATAAGAATTAGGGGAGAAACATGTTTCAGTTAGTCAAATGAAAAAGAAAACATTACAGAAGAATAAATTATAATTTGAAATGATAATTTTTAAAAGAAAAAAAATCAAATAAAAGTTATTAAAATCTCTTGCAATACATAGTTAAGATATCCTATTGCTTAAGGTATAAGAATATTTAACAATATTTAGAGTGTTTAAAAATATTTGTCACTGAAAATAAATGATCTGAAATAAAAATTCTTTAAAAAAAAGTTATGTTTTTCGCTTTATTTCAATAATCGCAAAATCTGGTTAACCAAAAATGCATTTCACAATTAATTTTTATTTTATTAACATAAGAACGGAAGGTAATAAAAAATTGAACGTATGTATGAACGACCCGGCTAGAAGGAAAATCGTCGTTATATTAAAAAATATTTAAACTAAATGACAATATTCAAGAAACAACTAATCAAAAGGACAAAAATTGAAATATTCGGTTGGTTTGTCGAATTGCATTTCCATAATGATATTTTCATACAAAAATCTTACCAAAATGTAGTAGTTAATTATAACAACGAAGCGGCGATGTATCCCATTTGACAATTGAAGCCGAGAATCAAACCAAACATCAACAAAACTGAAATTTACTTTCACGTTTGATGACGATTAATTAATATCATAATCAAATAGATCTGATTTTTTTTATACTTCCTTTATATGAAAAATAGAAATTAAATAAACTATTACTTTACAATGCTTTTAAATACAAGGATGGATTCAAATAATTTTTAATTCGTTGTGTTTCAAATATTTTATTACACTGGATTGTATATTTGAAGAACAATTTCAATATAATTTACGAAAAAGAATTCATGATTGTTCAGAAGTAAACAGGCTATAAATTTATGGGTATTTTTATTTTTATATTTTTAAGAAGAATTATAAATGAACCGTTAACATTTGAAAATTTTCTTCATAAAAGATAATAACAGACTTCAGACTTTACTCTCTTCTTGTTATCTTTCCAATATTTCCGAAGATAAATAAACTGAAAAATTTTGAAAATTTTAAACATATTGCACATTAATTTTCTTGTATTTTTTTTATAAACTAAATAAAATGGGAAAAGTATGTTGATGGAAGCAGGAGCCAAACAACTAATTTTCTTCTCAGTAAAACTTTTCGCAAGTTATGCGGCGAAAATATGTAAACAAAAACTAACTGCGGAATTTGATTGCAAGGAATTGTTTTTATAATTTAAGTGTTGTTGTATTTAAAAAGTTTTAAATTGTGTAAAAGTTTTTGATAATTATAAAAGAACTGAAATTCCTTTGAATGAAGCCAATGAGTGAAAAACTGGATACTGATGCAAACGATTCGAACAATGCATCTAATTCAGAAATCGCTGCTGACAAAATTAAAACCGATACTCCGCAATCTACAGAAAATGAAGGTGTAGAACAGAGTAATGTCTCGAATACTAAAAGTGACGACCCTCAAGATTCTAAAGACGATACAGATTATAAGAATTGTGTTGGAAGTATCGAACAACAAAATTCTACAGAAAGCCTGGAACATCACCTATCAGAAGAGAAATCTGCTGATGCAATTGAACGGCAATCGTCTGTAGACAATAAGGATAATCAGGATCGTCAGTCATCTTTTGATGACAAATCTCAACTTTCTGCGTGGTCTTTTTCGCACTGGTCAGAGAATTACGAAAGTCTTGAAGATGAACGACCAATTGAAGATCTGGGTGGTAAGATTTGAGCAGTTTCTGTTTCTTCAGACATTTAAAAAAAAAAAATTTTTTTCCTGGTTGGCTCCTATTTTAACCCACCCCCGGTTTTTGAAATTTATTTGTATTTTTCAAAATGTATGTAACTTATACAAATTTGCTAGTTTAATCATGAAAAGATATTTGTACATCAATCGTTAATGATGATTGTACGGATTTGTTTTTCAATCTTTGTATAATTTTTAAAATATAGATATTTTTCAGTCTCTCAGTCTTTTGTGTGTCAACAAGGCCTTACATCTTTTCTAATTTCTCTCTGTATATATACTTATGCACATAATACTTGTTTTCATGTATAATTTAATTATTATTTTTCTATTCAGTTTTTATGCATTTATGTAAAAGTAAATGGAAAAAGGGAAATGTCAGAATGCTTTTAATGAAAGAAGCTGATCAATTATAGAAGCCATGGGTTGGCATTTTTTTTTTAATTATCAACATAAGCACTTGTGATATTATTATTCATCTACTGTACTTTTCCATTTTGGAGGGGTGAGAGGAATGCAAACAAAAATCTCCAATCGGTTGTATAAAATAACCAACATTTTTCTTCAGTATTGGAAGTAATTAACAATTTCATGCCTCCTCAATGAAATAATAATTTATGAATTGAATTTGGAATTAAGATTATTATCTTATTTTGTGTTTGGTACTTAATTTTGCAAAAAAATAATTTTAACTGTCACCATCATCTCCTGAAACAAAAAAGTACCTTATCTGCAGTTGTTTCTTGGATATAGTTCTTGTGCCGTTGATGCCTTGACATAAAAGTAAGCCTAATAATAAATAAAATGTAAGAGTTATGTAAACAGAATTCTAAATCCATAGAACCATTTCATCGCATGAAGACAAACATTACCAAAGACATTACACTCTAGAGACATTTCTTACCAACTTTATCCTTAAAGCAAAAACAGTGCTAATTATTTTTAATATTAACCAGAATTTGGCATGATGTGTTTGCTTCATGGTCCCTATAATTGATAAATTCTTAAATTTTTATGCTTTTAAGAATTAGGATTATAAAAAACAAAAGCACAAAGTAAGATGACTGATGGATATTGAGGACATTATCATTGAGATAATTGAGTATTATATTTTTCATATTCATGAATAATCAAAAATATGCAAGACATAATTGCAAGGAAAGTTGAATAAATTCTCCTGTATTGGATTTTTGTGTAATATGGCAACAATATTCTACCTAATTAACAGTAAATGAAGGTGTTCACTGAAATAGATTTTAACCCATGTAACATGAATTTAAATTGTACAATTAGAAGAAAATAAGGAAGGAAATAGAAATGTGATGTGTATATTTTATTTTACAATAAACTACTAAAATAAATATATGTATGTAAAAAAAATATATGTAGTTTAAAACAACTGAAAAAGCTTTTTTATATTTGAAGAAACAGATTTCTGTATAAAATGTTCATTATAAAACACCTATTCATTTTTTCCTATTGATTATGAATTTTTAACTTTCCAAAAATTAAATTGATTTGAAAAATATTTATTGTTATTTATTTGTGTGACTTCTTGACTTTTACTTCAGTTTGATGCTCCACTGAATTTGCTTTGCGGATCTGTTGTGTGCTGCTTTATTAATGTAATTATTAATAATTATAACTTAACTGAAAATTTGTTTATTTTTTTAAAGTAAAATGGATATTTATGTATTAGTCTCACAGCAGCAAAATTGGCACCATGCAATTCATGCCATATAAAAACAATAAAATTTTCTAATGTGTTTTATATGGAAAAAACCCCATTCAGTCAGATTATGGTAGAAAATGGCATGACTCATGTGGTGCCAATTTGGCTGCAATGACACTAATACACCTAAGTACCATAAAATATTTTTTTATTAGTAAAAAAATTAATATGTCAAAAGCAAAATCTGTTTCTTTTGTTTTGTCTTATATCTAAAGCATTACAACAATACAATAAAACTTCTAGTGCAGGGCATAAGTCCAAATGTTCAGCCATCATAGGCTGACTAGAGTCACAGAGAGTACAGTCAGGTGAGTCAGCGATACCAATACGGTAGAGATGGAATCTCATATAGTCATGCCCAGTCTAAAACAAGCCACAGCAGCCTTTTTAGAATCCCCAGGAACCCAGGATGGGTTCATGTTCAAGATTGCCCAGTTCCTTCAACATCTCTGCAGCTTTCATTTTGAAATTATACTTTTTTAGATAATATTAGCAAAAAGCTTTAAGGAGTTAAAGGTTGAAATTCTTATGGATCTTTGAATTACAAAGGCTACTTTCTTAGCAAGAAAATCGCATGCTTATTCCCAGCAATGTCACATTGAGCCAGTACACATGCGCTAATGGCATAAGTGCTGTAGTTTGTGAAATTTTTATTTAACAAAATTCCAAGTCATTTATGTTAGAATCTAGAATGAACTGTGTTAATATTATTACATATATAAAATTTGTTGCATACAAAATGATGAAAAGGTAATGCCAAAAGATATCTTCAGAAAAATTTACTTTTAAATTCCTTAACAGTTTTAATATTGCAATAGGTCCAAATTTTCTTATTGATAAAATAAATTGGAAATATTTTCAAGGCAACATTTTACATTAGCATTTTTAACTTTGTATTTCCATCTTCTTTTCTTCTTCTTTTTTTGTCCAGTTTAACAATAAAGCTGTGATTATTTTTCTATCTTGAAGGTGACCCTAAAAAGCTGATATTGTGGGCGGCAGAGAAAAATGAATTAGAAACTATGAGAAGACTTTTAGAAGAAGATCCAAATCTTGTGAATGCAAGAGATAATGATTTATATACTCCTCTTCACAGAGCTTCCTATAGTAACAATATTGAAGTGATCAAAGTATGTTTTTTTGATATTTCATTTTTCATATGATGCTTTCTGTTTCATAAGATACGTGTTTTAAAAAAAAATATATTTAAAATTGTTTTTGAATTTTTATGTAATTCTGAAGTCGAATCAAATTTAATTATTTTTGTTCTGATTTTACAGATTGAGAATTGAGTTTGTAGAAAATTTTAACAAACTCTTTGTAAGGCTTTTCTCCTTATGTACAAGTCTTTTATTTCAGCTTTGGATTGCAAAATAATTGTAATAATTTTTTATGAATGTTGAAACTTTTATCTCAGTAACGTACAATTCTTATTGCTATGTAATGTTTTAAAATATTATTGATGTGAAAATACAACCTCCTTTGGTGAAAAAGCTTCTGTATTTACCTTTAAAGTACTTTTATTTCACACTGATCTCCAAATAACATGTGATTTAACTTTTTGCTAACCATAATTTGATTATACTTTAAATTTGATACAAATTATAATTAAATTAATTCACAATCATTTAAACAGAGAAAACCATTAAAAACTTAAAACTTTAAATTTATCGTAATATTAACATTAAAAGCTAAATTCTTTAAAAAAAACATTAATCTGACATTAATAAACATCATAGTATCATCAAATTATCAAATAAAGTGCTTTTACATACTATGGCAATAATCGATGTCATAATTAAAAGAATCTTTTAATAGCATTGCAGTCTGCTTATACATAACTTATCAAAAATACAACATATATGAAATTCCAGGTGAGTAGGAGAGAAACTGCTTGAGGTAAAGTAGAGAGAGATATGAATAGGTTGAGGTATAAAAAAATAAGTAGAGTATAAGTAGGTTGAAGGTTTATTTACAACAAAATTTAATGAAATAATTTTTTTGGAGCTCTTAATTAATTCTATTTAAACAAAATTATTTAGTTATAATCTTGCCTTTTAATTTAACCTAATCTGAAATATACTGTATTTTTATTTGGAAACATGAATACTTTAAATTTGTTGATTGTTTTCTGTTCTTTCTCTAGATGTTGTTGTCATATGATGCAGATGTTAGTTCTAAAACCACAGACGGGTGGGAAGCTCTTCACTGTGCTTGTAAATGGGATAGTGTTGAAGCAGTTTCTCTCCTATTGCAAAACGGAGCTGATGTGAATGCTCAGACAAAAGGCCACATTACTCCCTTGCACCTTGCTGCTTCCAATGCCTCTGGTAGAAGAACTCTTGAGCTATTGCTTTGGCAGCCTTACATTGATCCAAACATTAAGAATGATGCTGGTGACACTGCTTACGATATTGCGTATCGTACAGGTCCCTTAGGTGCCTTGTTTGAAATACTAGAAGAGTCTGTTAATGTCTATTAATGCTGTTACAAAGATGCAAGTTGATCTTAATAGCATTTATGTGCCATCATTTGCCTCATAGGTCATTTTAATCATTTACATAATCATTAGCTAGCAACTTTTGATTAAAATAAGCTAAATAAGAATTTTTAAAAAATGTAAATCACTTAATTTAGCTGTAAGAATGATTGACCTAGAAAATAATTTCATTTTTTGCTAAAAAAGATGTTTTCTTGTTTTCAATGTTGTGTTTTAAATTTTTGGAATAATGTTTACTAATCTTTTGTATAATTTTGTAAGCTTAGAAATAGATTTATTCTTACAAAAAGTTTGAATAGAGAAATTATCATTATTCTCAATAAATGTCTTTTTCCTATTTGAAATATTTTCAATGGAATTCTTTTATGCCCAAGTAAAAACATTAGTTTTTTTTTAAAAAAAATGCTTATTTTTTAAAATCTATTTTCTGTTGAAGTGTATTAGCTCTTCAAATTTCATTCTGTGGTTTCATTTTTCTTTTCAGAATTAAAATTATATAGATAGAAATTCTGCAGAAATATTGTAATTTAAAAGATGTATTCTTGATAGAGTAGTTTCTCCTATCCACATCCTGTTTCAATCCTAATTAGTATTAGAAATATATGTAGTTTAAATATTTATGCCTATATTAGATCTATGCATAAGCTTTTAGATTTTTTTTGTTGTTGTTGTGATATTTTGTGATAGCAGTTTCTTTCTTAAGAATCAGATAAATGTGGTGGTAACTATCAAATAATAAAAATTCTCATATTTTCAAACTTGGAAGTTTTATCCGACAGGGTCTTCCTTTGTTAATAACTTTTAGAAGGTCAAAGTTATTGTCATCTATATTTCTGTTTAAAAAGTGCCTTTATTGTCTGAACATGCATATTAATAAGGTTTCTCGATTATATACTTCAATGAATTTTTTGAAGTATAAAACATATTTCAAAATTTATTTTTAATTAAAACTAGAGTAAGGTTACTTAAGACAAGAAAGCGTGCATTATATCTTAACAAAGCCAAATTTATTTAAACAAATACTTTATGTATAAAAATAAACTTTTTCAGTTAAAAAAATATGTAAAATAGTCATAATCTTTAGCCAATGATTTATTTATCAATAGGTAAGTACAATAATTTCAAAAGTAAAAAGTGAAAACCTAATGGATAAAAAAACCAGCTTCTGCCTTTTATGTTATTGTTACTTAGTTGAATTTTTCTGGAAAGAAATGGTGCATTCATTGAGTCTTATTCTAAATAAACAATTCACTGTATTTTCATCACTGATAAAAGTTGCATGTGTCAGAAATCTACCATTTGAGTGTGCATATTAACTTAATAAATCCATCGACCACCTGTATATTTATTTGATTTAATCATCTTATGCATAGACCTAATATTTAAACTGAAGAAATCTTATATTAGTAGAAGAAACCAGCTCTTTTGCTTGGAAACAAGCAAAAACGTTTAAAATAACAAACTATTGAAAAAGAGGGAAAGAATTAGAATCATTTATTTGTAAAGTATGTTTTATTTGTAGTGAAAATTTATTGTTATTTTTAAATTAATTGCCAATGTAATTAAATATATATATAAGTATAAAAATTCTCCAATTAGATAAAGTTGCTAAAATCTTTAAAAAATTTATTCATGTTACTATGATAAAAGTAAAAATTTATGAATTTTTGTTGAAAGATTATAGCTATAAATATTTTCTCCTTTAAATATTTTTATATAATTATATTGTTGCAGTTTAACTCATTTGCTCAGTATAAGATCTTATAATTAAGTATAACGCACATTAGAGTTAGAAGAGAAGTATAAAAGTTAATTTCTTGAGAGAGTAAAAATTCCTTTTGAATTAAAGCTATTTCAAAACATTATAAATTGTGTTGTCTAATTTTAATATTCATCAATACTTTTTATATATAAGTGTGAAATATTTGAATATATTTTTCATTTATAAATTAGCAAACCTGCATTTAAAATTGCGTTGAGTATAATGCTAATTTTAAGCATTGAAATTTTTATTCCTGTATGCTTTAAGCTTTTGTCAGACTATATTATTTAATAATTTTCCAAAGATATTTTGAGATTTGATATTTTATTGATTATCAAAGAAATAGGAATGGTTGGTTTTTTAAGGTTTGACATTTATGAATGTGAGTTACAATCATTTATATTTTAAAAGAAAAAAACATGAAAGTTGATTTCATGTATGTCTAGGAAAGGATGCTTGGAAATATACCGTGGAAAATTATCTGTAATGAGAAATGTATTAGTGAATGAAATAATGGATTTATATCAAAAGAATTTTTTAATGACATCTTTTAAATAGCATCTAAGACATGCTCTGTGTTTAAGTACATAAAAGTTACACTCAATTTTAGATTGCATTAAGGAATGTCAGTAGATATATGATATAGTATCATATAATTATATACTTTTTTGACAATCATGCAAGACAAAAGTAAGTACCTGGATTGATATGAGTAATTGTGTATATCTTGATTGTGTTGTGCCCACCAAATCATTGAAATACATTTAATTCTCATTGCCAGTTTCTCTTTATAGTTTAATAATGTCTTTTGTTTTAGATTAAATGAAATGAACTGACATTCAAATACAGAGTATATTTTAGAACTTTTATTTAATTCATTTTGCTTTAGAATGTGAAAAATAATTATATTCTGAATAAATGGTAATTTTGTAACTTTTATTTTCAAAATTGTGTGTTTTTGACATGTTTATTTTTCTTTTGCAGTTTTAGTTATTATAAACTTAAAATTTATTGAATGAATTAAAGTATTATACTATTTCTGTGTTTTTGAATAAAAATTGCCATGTGATTTTAATGTCAATAACAAATCAAAGTATAACAATGCCATATAATCTAGTATTTTGTAATCTAGAGATGTTTTCATGTTGTATTTGACTATCTAAAAAATATGCATCTTAATGGATTTAAATATTTTGATTTAATAGTGTATAAAGCTTTTGTTCTCAACAATATTTTAAATTATCATTTTAGTTTTTTTTATCTGCTCAATAATCATATTAAAATAGTATATAGTTAAAACAAGTTTTATATATATATATATATATATATATATATATATATATATATATATATATATATATATATATATATATATATATATATAAATAATTCAAACTCCTGTATTTTTATTGTAATTAAGTGAACAATAAAAAAACTAATCAAATGCCAAATTGATATCCAATTTTCAAAGTAATGTGTGATTTATTTACTTTCATTTGATCCATGCATGAGTGTTGTCATATAAAAGTAAAGGGAGAAAATGGATAGTATTTAAATGTATCAAAAATTAACAATTAGCTTAAAATTTTATTTAGCACCCTTAAAAATATTTTATATTATTAATTGAACATTCCAGTGTCTTATTAATCAGATTAAAATAAATTTATTATTGGAATTAAATTATATAAACTGGTAAAAACGTATTTTTTTAAAATTTCTAATGGGCTGCAGATTGGTGTTTTACCATTGCAGACATAGTGCATTTCCCGGAAGCTGGTATCTTTTTAGTGCTGCACCATACAGGCAGATACCAATCGCCGCAGGTAATTTTGACACCCAGTTTTCTCCCTAAAGGGAGGCACCTGTTCTCTAAAGATGCGAACCTGTACTAGGACTGTAAAAAATACTTTTGATTCTATTTACTAGCATTTCTTCCATCTCATTTTGTAAAGTATCTTTTGATTAATTACACATCATTCTGATTAGTGCCAATTTAAGCTCATTTCGGGCCCAGGGTACAGATCTACTGGCCCCCTTGGCTCTGGTGCATTGAAATTTATAACCAGAAAATCTAGATAAGTCCAGCTTATATCTGGTACTCTTGCCCCAAGTGCTCAATGGATGAACTAGCACTGATTTTGATGAAAAATTTTGCTGTTTTAGTTTGAAAAAAATAAGCATTATCTTTTACAATATACATTTAAATCAGCTACTCCAGAATTATGATATAAATTATAATTTATTAATGTCTGAAACTTCAATCAGTAAACAAAAATGTAAAATTAAAATTTTCTCTTGATATTATTGTTTTTCTCCTAATTTAGCCAAGTTGTTGTGTGTGAATGGTTTTGGTATTATTAGTTTTTTTTTTTTTACTAATATTTATTTTAGTCTAAAGATTTTAGCAGTATTTAAATATATTTTATTATAATTTTAAATTATTTGAGTTTAAATTGGGTTTAACAACTTTTCCTTAAATTATTCTGAAATATATATATTTTGTGTTTAAAATATATTGAAACTAATTAAAATATCAATGGGGATGTTTTTATTTAAATTGTATTTTTTTCTTATTAGAATTTGATGGAACTTATTGAAAATAATTGATATTTTTCATTGAATTTAATTTGGTGTTATAATGTATCAATTTATTAAAACAAAATTAAGTTTTTAAAGGAGAACTGATGCATAAGTCTTTAAAAAATAATTTTATATATAACTTAGTTATGCTATTTATAGTATTTTCCTTTGAAATCAGTATTGAATAAAAAATTGAAATTTTCTCAAAGGCTCAATTTTCATATTTTTACATTTTGTATTTTAAGAAGTTTTTCTGTGAGTTTTATATTCTGTATTTTTTCCCAGTAAATTTTGAATTATACCTCATTAGAAACTATATATTGACTGTGTGATTTGTTTGACAGTAGTTATATCATGCGGGTAATTTTATTTTTATGACAGAATTAAAAAAATTACTGTTCCAGTAGAAAGAAAAGCTGTGTAGTTTTTAAGATTGTATAGTTTTAGAAATAGTTCATAAATAATTTGTATATTTTTTTTCTTGTTCTGTTGCTGTGATTTTATTGTATATTTTTCTACTTTTTATATTTTGTCATGATGTCTAGTAAAACATTCTCTTCTTTGTAAAAATTCAATTTTCTCATTAGTTTTATTTTGAAGTTATATTGGTTTCCTTTTTTGTAAACCATTAAAATAAAATAAAATGATCTGTTTTAAGTATTAGAATAAATAATTGGCAAAAGAATAAATGGTTTGTATTTACGTTATTATCATTTGACTTTGTGATGTAATCTATAATACAAGCATTGTTAATGAAATTATTTTGATGAATTTGATACAGAAATTTTTCTTGTAAGTAAAATTATATTTAATTACTTTTTATTGTTATTGCAATATTTTTTATTATTATTTAGGAGTAGAATTTTATGTGTAGTTATTCTGAATTGTAAGTATGTTATGAACAAGTAATGTAAGAAAATGATTACTAACCATCTTTCATTTTAAATCTAATATCTCAGGTTATGTATTTGCCTATAACATGTTTTTCTTTGAATTTTTATGTTTAACAAATGATGTAATTCTCAAATAAATCAGAACTTATTACACAAAACCTTTTTTAAATATTGCAGCAGGCCCCTAACATTCTCCATTATGTCGCTGTTAAGATCCATTTACTGTAAATTTCTATAGCAATGTTAATTAAACAAATCGAATGAAATCCAGTGAATGGTTTTGGAATATTCAAGGTGTTGTAATTTTAAATATGACAAAGCTCTCTAAAGAGTTTGAATAGTTTTCGAATGCATAGCATTCTTTTGTTCTGCAATGAAATCAAACAATACACTAACATAATAAAAATAAATTATCTGTGTGATAATTAATATTTTTAAGAATATTTTATTAGTTAAGTTTTCGCTGTTCCTTTCAGTTTTTCTATAGTTGTGTTAAAATAAACATAAAACTCATTAAATTTTCTGCTTACTTTTTATGGAAGTCAAGATGATGAGATTCTGGAGTATTTGTGTCTGTATAGTTCATGATATGATGGTAGTATTTGAAGCTATTGTCAACCATGCACATGAGGTACTTAATGAAATTTAAAACAGTACATTTTCTGTATGAGACATAATTGAGTTGTTTTAATTCAAAATTTTGTCTTTGAAAACTGTTATTTTTGCGAATGGGATTTTAGCATTTTAGTTTTTACTTTGAGTATAATTCTAATAAAATAACCTATTAATTTTATGTATCTCTGTTTTTGAAAATACCTAGTTCTGGTTTTGTGGTATTTTTTCCAATTGCAGTGATGTGTAAGATGATAAATATGTCCCTTCCTTTTGTAATAATAATCACTGTGTTTGTCAGAAACGAATGCACTGTTCGAAGTTTATAAAAAAGTGAAAAAACAATCTTAAATGTTGACTCATTATTTTAACTTTGGAAATGTTTTGAATGAGGTCAAAATTTATTTCAGTGATGTGATTTAAGAAAGCTTTAACCTTCACCACACTTGCAGTCTATGAAATGCTTAAATTAGTGACATATCTTAGTTTTCTATATGGTAAACTAATTAAACTTTTCTGCATTTGGAAAATTTTAAGTTACAGAAATTAAGAAAACCCTTCTCTTTAAAAGAAAGAAGCACATTCCAGTAAAACAAGGATTAAAAGTCGCAATAAATAAATATATATTTTGAACAAAATCAAATAAGTTCTAAAACTCTCTCAGCAAACATTTCCAAAGTTAAAATTTGTTCAGTACCTTTTTATAGGGCTGAAAATTTGTAGATACTTATATTGTTTTATAGTGTGTATAGATTCATTGTTGTGTATAGTGTATGATTTAATAATGCATTTAACTGCTCAGACAACTATGGCACACTTTGTGAATCTTGAATCGTACAATTTTATTTTTGTGTTAGTGTTCAGGACACAATTTAAGCCAGTGAAGTTCTCAAAAATTGTGTCTTTGTCATAGATGACAGCTTACAAATTGTTGAACTATGTGTTGATTTATGAACTATATATATATGTTTCATGTTGCCTGTATGCCATATCTAGTTGAAATAAAAGTAATGTTTCTGTTAATTTTTTCATTGTGTTTTATTTTCAATTTTTTTTTATTATGATGATGTATCAAATACTATTAGTGTATCAATGCAAAGTAAATTATTAACTCCTATTAAACCTTACATGCAAAATTTAGCGTGATTATCTAATGAATTAACTGTGTTTTTTTAGTGTGTTCAATTGATTGAGCTTACTACTTTCGGAGAAAATTGGAATTAAGTTATTTAATACATTAAAGAATGTAGTAAAAAGAACACCATTATTATTTTTTGCAATTCTGATCGAAGTTAGTGAAATTGATATTTTTATTGTTAATAAGACATGAATTATGATATTAATGAATTAATTAACTTCTACAGAGCATATACTTCACTTTTTACAAATTCTCCCACCCCCTTTTTCCTATTTCTTTTTTGGCAGAATTAAGTAAGGAAATGTCTTAGAGTAAACAATGTACCCAATTTCTTTGAAATCCGATCGTTAGATGTAGACGTATTAGACGAAAACTGTTAGGAATCACACACTAGATTACTTTTAAACTATTCAGAATAATTTTTTACTGTGGACTTTTCTTTTAATGGCTTACGTTGCCATTTTTCTGTAGGAAATTTGATTTTATTATTTCTTGGAATCTAGAGGGAATTGGGATGAATTTCGGGGTTTGACGACACGAGGCATCCGAATGTCCATAAATATACTTCTGCTCATTAAAATTGCAACACTAGGTATAGGAATAATCTGACACACAAAAAAACGCCTAAATCGCAAGAAAGGAAAAATGTTGGTACATAAAAATGATTAGTATTTCATCGCATTTAGACGATGCAGGAGGGAGAAATAACATCTGAAGCACTGTATAAAAGGAAAGTGTGAAGTAGATTTCTCATTCGGAAAATGCTTCGAAGTTTCCCTAGAATATCGTGTTATACCGCGAATTAAAAGAAAGGCTTACAAGCAAGCATTGGATTTCGATAGAGGTAAGATCATTGTCTATCGAGAGTGTGGATTATCGTTCCGTATAATTGCCCGTTGCACTGGGTTTCAAATTCAAACTAAACAACATTAAAAAAAAGATCAGTTACAATTGCATTAAAACAATTAACAGTATTAAAAATAACGAGAGGTTTGCGTGCGCTTCCTCACACTCAAAATCATGGGAAGTGAGTGATAGTTTGTTTTTAAAAGACCAAAACCATCCAGATTGGCGCGGCATACGTTAAAACTGGTCTGAGGATTAGTGTGCGCTCTCATTGGTCAAATCAAATAGAACACGCTTACGTCACTTCCGGTTACTAATTTATGTCCCTTTTCACGAAATCACTCCAACAAATACCCAGCAAGCGAGAGGAAAGATGTTACACATCAAAAAGGGTACATACGTAGCAACGAAACCTATTGGCGACATTTTATGAAAAGAAGCACATAATTGCCAATTCAGCTCCTACGATACATGCTAAATTGTGGTTCCCAACTTGGCGAGTTATCTTGAACGTTGGCGATTGTTGCAATAATACGTAAGTACCGAAAAAAGGGCTAAGTTTCTGTTGTTTCATACAAACCAAAAATCTCTAAAAATATCAAAAATAAAATAGAAGAAAAATAAATCAGAAGCCGTGTCAATGAATTGTAGTCCCATATAGATTACAATAAGTCCCGACCTAAAAACAGAACAGCAGTTAATATTTCTAATCTTTACGGACGTCATAGTCACAGAACACACTTTTTCCAGCCAATCAGTTCATGCACTTCACTGTTGCCAACTTTTACTTTTTACAAAAACTTTCTATTGAAAATAACATATTTGTCAACAATAACAACGAACATTGATAAAAGAAATGCACTTGATTTTCAAGTGCACGTATACTATAGCAAGTTTTTATTTTTTAATTCTGAAAAATTCTTTGAAGAATCTTAATATTTGAACATCTTTTCAGGGGTGTTTGTGCTCCGGGGAAGCCCCGGAATTCGGGGATTTTGAACTTCGATACCCGGAAATTCCGGGGATCGTCGTTCAAAAGGAAGTAGGAATAATAATGAATTGTTTATTTTGATCTGGGTAATTTTGTTTGCTTTGAAAGCAGAAAACGCAAGGTCAGTGTGTGTGGTGAAAACTTTTCCTTTCTTTCTCCAAAGGCAGTGATAATGCGTGAAAAGGGGGGACTTCTTTTTTGTTCTTTCCTTATTGCGAGTTATGACTCATTCCCCGGTTCTCGGACATTCTCTTCTGGATTCTTTTCGGCAAGTAGGCGCTGCAGAAAAAAAAAGGGAGAGACTTCGTTCGATCAGATGTGCGATCACGTGACTCTGGGTTCAAATGTCTTATCTCTCCTGGCGTGGCGCTAATAAATAGAGAAGGGGAATTTTTCGCCGTATTAGCTATTTGTCATTGATCGCTTCGCAAATTTTTTTTCTCCGCTGTGTAAAATTTTCGTTTCATTTATTGATGCACGTGTAAATTTTTCGTTTCGTTTATTGAAATATTTTTTTTATTTATGTACGCAAGAGAATTTCACTATGAAATTTCTCGATATAAACATTGATATTATACAATTAGAAGAAGGTGTCCGGAATGCATTTAGGTGGAATTGGATTGAACGGAGAGATGGTAATGGGGATACCATCGGTACATAGTGCAAGAAAATAAATGTTGCTGGACAAGCATATTGTGTTTTTTGTAACTCACTGCTGAAGTATGGTGGGGAAAGATTCAAGGCTTTCACAAATCATTCTAAAACTGTGACGCACATAAAATATTCAAAGTGCATTAGATATTCAATGACTTTAAGTAATTATGCTAATTCAAAAAATACTGGTGACTTACTGGAGACTGATGCTCGGCCATTGGATATAGTGACAAGAAAAGCACGCCAAGAGGTATTAATAACTTCGTTTATCGCCGAGAATTCTCTTTCTTTCACAATGTAGCTCCCAATTTAATTGAACTCTGCAAACAGTTGAGCTGCGATCAGACGACACTAAACTCGTTGGAAATGTCCAGGACTACTGCATGTTATAAGATCAAATATGGGCTCGCAAAAACTATTAAGGAAAATATAAGGAAATTAAAACTTTAAAGGAGACTCCATTTTCTCTAAATTTGGATGAAAGTACTAGCAATGCTCAAAAAAGTATACTGGCAATATTGGTGCAGTTTTATGACAACAATCAAAATGAAGTTGTAGTTCATCATTTTGCACCTCTAAAGATGGAATCTTGCAATTCAGAAGCTGTTTTTAAAGCAGTTGTTAATAAAGGGTGTTTTTTGACGTGAAACGTCTTTAAAATCGCACCGAAACATACGGGTACCAGGTTCAAAAAGTGGACCGTAACGAAAAGGTCTATATCATCGTACCTTAATAATTACAAAACTATTAGTCCTAGAAACAAAAATGTGGTGTGAATATTTCACTTATATAGTCAGCTCGCTGTTATGACCTTGAGTCCGGGTCTGGGTCGAGCGGGGTGGCGGCGGAGGGGTACTGCGTTAACTGTGCAAAACCGGCGCTCTCGCTCGTTTCTATTCAGTGTAACTCGTGACTCCGACTTGATAGCGCGGTGATTCTTTCGTGTGTTTATCAAGATTATTGAAACCGATTGATTCATACGAAAATTAGTGTAATTTGGACAGTATTTATATTAAAAATAACCAGAAAGTGATAAAAAAAATATATAAACATTTGCTATGTCGGCCTCAGCTCGTGCAAGAGCCAGCTAGAAATATAAATCACGGCTATCGTTGGAAAGAGGGGGCTATGGGCCACACACAGGTACCCCAATGTCCGGCGCCGAGCGAGCGGGATAGTTTCGGGAACATCGCAAAGCCGACGCCGCGAGGAACTTTTCTGCTGTCGCCAACCTCGCGAGCACCTCTAACACTGGAATACCTGTACTTATGGACGTAACGAATGAACAGACAATCGATATATCTATTGGATCCTGCCACGGAACTGCGAGATCTTAATATTAGTAGAAGTGAAGCAATACAAAATCATTGGCGTTCAGCGGACAAACGCTTCAAAACGGTATTTGAAGCCAATCCGTTTGGTTTATCTTGCAGCGTTTGTGATCGAATTTGGTTCGAAAGAGACTTAAAGAAAGTGAAACATCGCAACATTTCTTTCCTTCAAACAAAATTCCCCGATGAAAATGTTACGGAATTTCGCTTATGCAGTACCTGTAGCAAGTCGATAGATGCCAATAAAATCCCGACGCTGTCGCGCTCAAACGGTTTTCGTTATCCTCCAAAGCCGAGCGGACTGCCGCTGCTTGACCCGATCAGCATTCGATTGATTTCACTGCGGTTACCATTTATGCAGATTCGTCGATTACGCTACGAAGGTAACTATGGTATAGTCGGTTAGGTAATCAATGTACCTGTCGATGTAAACAACATGGTGCAGCAACTACCGAGGCGGATAGACGACGATTTTGCTTTTAATGTCAACATCAAAAAGAAACTTATTCACAAATCGAAGTACTTGAGTGGTTTCGTACGTAAATTGGTTATCAAGGCTTGGCTGCGTTATTTGGTAAACCAACCACTGTACAAACACTATGACATAAAGATCGACTGGAGTGTGTTTGACAAAGATATGGATGACTATATTGGGCTCGAATTTCAAATTGAGTCAGTCGACCCCGACTTTGCCCCAGAATCTGAAATCCTGCTGGCTCGACAACATACTTTGTTATGGAATGAGGAACAATGTTTGGATATTGCTCCGGGACAGAACTCATCTCAACATAATTTATGATGTTCATGGCGAGGAACTATCTTTCCCTCAAATATACTACGGCGTGCCTCGTCAATTCGACCTCAACGTGCGGGTGACTCCGTACATGATGGCAACCAGCGAGATTCGACGTACTGATCGACGCGGTGCAACTCCGGATCATGTTCTCTACATGGCCATGAAGATGCTTCGTATCCGCGTTGTCGAAGATATTTACAACATGTTTCGTTGTGTAAAACAGACTGAGTCAATCACACGCAAGATGCTTGAGGACCGAAACTTTATGGATGAATGTATTGATAAGAATTTCGTCTTCTTAAAGTCGATACCGAACGCCATTAAATATTGGATGACTCGCAAAAAAGACCTATTTGCAATGTTGCGCCAGCTTGTACAAAGGGCCGCGAAATTCGATCTGTGGGCCAGTGCTGTGGCAATCGCTCGACTACTATCCACTCGAACAGGTAATGAGACAAAGTGATTCCACCTTCTCGGAAATACTCACGAAAATCGGTAACGGTGAGAGACTCGGTACCGAGCAAATTGCTCTGATCGAATCACGCTTCAGAAGTAGAGCTTGGTGTAAAGTAAACGTACCCGCGACTGTTCGCCTCTTTCATCGCAACCACGACGTTGACGCATATAACAACAACGCTTTCATACCTGAGTTCGAAAATGTTGCAGACGACAAGATGATTGGCTACAATACGCTAACGGAGGTCACGACTGCTCGCCGCAACTTGCACAAAATGAGCGTCGTAGAGTCGGGCGGCTTGCCGTACAGTTTAAAACTAGCTGTCGGTTATCCATATATGATTACTATGAACTTAGATGTTGAAGATGGACTAGTGAATGGCGCAATCGGTACGCTTAAGTATATAGAATATCTCACTGAAGACGAACAGGTGACAGTCTATGGAACGACAGAAGTAGATGTTGAACCTCAGCCGTCAACCTCAACAAGAATTCGAAAGAGAGTGCGCCTTTGGCTGGAGTTTCCAAATCCAAGCATGGGCCAACTATGTAGAGTAAAAGCGAAGCTCCACGTTATGTGCAAACGTGATGTGTTAGATTTAAAGTGGACACCTTTTGTGACCAGAGCCGCCAACATACCGCTCGGTGGGAATATCAAGTGTAGACGTAACCAATTTCCGGTTGTGTCCGCAAGCGCGATCACCATTCATAAGTCGCAAGGTGGCACATTCGACGAAGTCGTTTTCAACTACGATAAGTCACAACAGATACAGCTTGTGTACGTTGCGCTGAGTAGAGTAACATCGATTGACGGCCTGTATCTCACCAATGATAAAGAGGATTTTAAATTTTATCACGGGCGAGGCAGCACGGCGCCAACGGTGAAAGATATTCGCGACGAGTACGATCGGATGGCCAATCATCGCCTTCCCACGTTGTCAATGCAAGCAAGAGCCTTCTGTGAGCGAGACGTCCTAGCCGAACGCAATGAAGACCAGGGTGGCTACCTACATCGACGACGGCAATTAATTTTGATCGTATCTGCTTTCAATGCACAAAGTTTGGTTGCCCATGCAAGAGATATTGAAAGCGATAATATATTGATGAACTCCGATTATATGGTAATTAGCAAGACTTGGATGAATTGCGCGAACACTGTGATGATCAATGGCTTCGAACTAAGAGCAAGTAATAACACCGCACTTGAACATCGTACACATTGTCCGTCTACCTCATCTGAATTGCCGGTGCGAGTTTCTGCAGCCGGAGGTTCTGCAATCTACAGAAACCTACAAAGCTCCACGAACTGTAGCGAAATCATAGTAAATGCCAACAAGTCATGCGGAAATTCAGTCTTGAGAAAACATAATGTGGACGACATATGCTTGGTGGACGTTAAAGTCGAAGATCTTACGCTGTTTATCCTCAGTGCCGTATATATACATCCTAAGGCGTCGGCTGAAGCTGTTAAGCTATGTCTTTATCAATCACTCCTGCCATATTCAGCAAACTTAACAAAATTAATACCGAACTCTCAGCCAGACTTGGAGACTCCAATCGTTCTATGCGGCGATTTCAATTGCGATCCACAACAGAACAGATATTTTGTTGAGTTCATGAGGAATGAATTCGGCCTTAACTACCTACAAACATCACCGACAACATTAGGCAATACCACTATAGACTGTACATTCACCAGAAATATTAATGTTGACATTATGCCGTATGTTTCTTATTTCACATATCACAGACCTATGTTAAATAAAATCGTTGTCGAATATTAATTGTAATAATAATTTATGTTTCTATTATGTATCTATTCTTTTTTAATAAAATACTTAAAACACCGTCAATCCTATTTTTATTTATTTCAATCTTTTACTTTAAAAGCGTTTCGCTAACATAGACGTTTCACGTGAAAACCAACGGCTGTGTGCCCCAGCACAGCCCCACCCGATTTTTTAGAGGTATAGAACTTTAAATTGCAATAAAACGATGTATTATTTGATTGACATAAATTTTTTTTATTCTAAAGATAATCTTGTGGCATTACATTTTAAATATGATTTCTGGCATATGACTGCAATGGCTGCCTCGGATGTAGTCCAATCTTCACGTCCAATTTTCGATGACTTTTTCCAACATTTGTGGCCGTATATCGGCAATAACACGGCGAATGTTGTCTTCCAAATAATCAAGCGTTTGTGGCTTATCCGCATAGACCAATGACTTTACATAGCCCCACATAAAATAGTCTAGCGGTGTTAAATCACAAGATCTTGGAGGCCAATTTACAGGTCCAAAACGTGAAATTAGGCGGTCACCAAACGTGTCTTTCAATAAATCGATTGCGGCACGAGCTGTGTGACATGTTGCGCCGTCTTGTTGGAACCACAGCTCCTGGACATCATGATTGTTCAATTCAGGATTGAAAATGTTAGTAATCATGGCTCTATACCGATCACCATTGACTGTAACGTTGTGGCCTTCATCGTTTTTGAAGAAGTACGGACCAATGATTCCACCAGCCCATAAAGCGCACTAAACAGTCAGTTTTTCTGGATGTAACGGTGTTTCGACATACACTTGTGGATTAGCTTCACTCCAAATGCGGCAGTTTGTCAACCAGAAGTGCGCTTCATCGCTAAACAAAATTCGCTTATGAAAATCGGGAACAACGGCAATCTCGTTTTGGGCCCATTCGCCGAATCTGCGCCTTGCTTGATGATCGTTTTGATGAATTGCCAAACCAAACTGAGAATAAATCTCTTGACAGCTGTTAAATCGGTCGCCATCTTGGAAAGTAATGCCAACTTAAAATTCTATACCTGGAAAAAAAACACTCTTTACTATTGAAACTATTGAAGATAATAATATTCCATGGGCAAACTTAATTAGTGTATTAATGGACTCATATAACACCATGCGTGGAAAAAAAAGGGTGTTGAAACCAGACTACGATCAAACAAAGCACCCCACTTATTAGATATTGATGGTGACACATGTCACACAGCTAATAACTGTGCAAAAAAATTTGCTTTATGTTTTGTGTGTGTGTGTGATAGATACTTAGAAGATTTGTTTGATGACATCTACTTTGATATGAAAAGCTGCAGTAAAAGAGAAAATTTTTTCAAAATCTGTGAATCCCTTGCCATTAAAAAACTTAAGCCCTTGAAGAGACCAGACCATAGGCGGGTGTACATTTTATGTGTTTTAGAAAGAATCAAAGATCTGTGGGATGCTCTTATTGCATTTTATTTTCACTACGTGGATAAAACTGATAAAGGGGATTATTTTTCTTATGTTGAAACTGTGTACAATAAAAGAAATATTTCTGCAGCTCAGAAAAATTTTTTTGAAGGGGTGTATTCTTGCTTGCATTCCCAACAACTCACAAAGGATGATTTAGCTAGGAAAAAAAGAATACTAAATGGGTTATTTGTTATGCAAAACAAAACTTTATTGCATATGGAATAATATTCAGCAGTATTACCAGAGTTCAACACATATATTAAATTATTTGAAACAAAAAAACCAATGCTTCATTTAATACATTCCAGTATTTATAAATTGATGGCAAAATTTTTCTCTTTTTTTATGAAGCCAGAAAATATAGAGTGCACATCTTATAATGATTTATTAAAGGTTGATGTCACAAATCCAGAATTCCATCTACCTAGCAAAGTAATATTTACTGGTGCAGAAGCTTCCACTCTCCTGAAGAAATTATCAAAAAATCATCCAATAGCAAAAGAATTCCAAATTTCTCTGATGAAAGCTTATACTAATACAGCACAGTATGTGAAACAGAGATTACCCCTTAAAAATTCATATCTAATTAGTTTTACAGCATTAGATCCAGAGCTAAGAGGTAATACCAGTACAATATTAGCTTTTGAAAAATTATCATCTTTTATGTCCCATATTTTTAGTGATAATGAAAAGTCAAAAGTAGAAGCTGAAATAAGGTTGTACCAGAGTGATATTGATATCACCAAAGAAATGCTCTACACATCTGATGAAAGTGGAAATCAAGTCAAGTGTACAATTGATAAATATTGGTCTAAAGCTTTTAATTTAAAAGATGATTTCAAACATGATGATAAGTATCCTACATTGGCTAAATTGGTCAAAGCCTGCCTTAGCTGCTTCCATGGCCCATTAGTGGAAAGTGCATTCAACTTAATAGATACACTTGTCACTGACTACAGAACCTCTCTTAAGATGGATTGCCTAGATGCAGTGCAGACTATTAAATAGGATTTAATGGATTCTAAAGAAACCTCATGTGAAAAATATGGCTCAAAAAATCCAATGACTGATCCAATTCACAAAGATCTCTTACTGAATATGAACAGAAGTTGGAAAACATATCAAGAGGACTTAAAAACATGTATTTCAGATGAGTCACCTATAAAAGTCTCTGAAAAACCTTCTACATTAGCAAAAAAGCAAACTGCTTCTACCTCTGCATGTGCAGTTCTCGAGGAAATTTCTTCAACTGTAAATGAGGAAAATAAAAGTCAACCTTCCTGCAATTGTGAAGTTCACCACAAAAGAAAGACAAGCCCACAAACATCAGAAAATAAAAGAAAGCAGCAGAAATTAGATAATTTTTTTTAAAAGAATTAATTCAGGTAATTTAAAATATTTACATAAAATGTAGTAGTTTATATGTTTGAAAATTCATGGTTATTAATTTTGCAAAAAAAGTAATTCATTGAACTTCTATAATTAGGTCATTCAATACTTCATAATTGTAATTTTTCATTTCTCCCCCCCCCCATCTCGAAACTCCAAAATGTCGGTAGTAAGTCCGTAAAAGTTTCAGGGGATTTTTTGGGGTTCCACAAACACCCCTGTAATTTTGAACCATGGTCAAGTGACGTGGACGACACCTGAGCTGGCACCCTCTTCTCCTAACTACCACGCCACACCAATTTAGCAAGAATATTCTACCAATACTTAGCTGGAATATTCTTTGAAATCCACTCTTTCAAGATATATGACAGCAAGGGTTTTATGATGAGTATTTTAGCGGAGAAGGCTAATAGTTTTGTAGCAGATATTGTATTTTCAGCTGACGGTGTTTTCAGCGGATTGCAAAGACTATTATTTTTGTCCCTAAAAATAGTTTATGTCAAAATTTAAGCGTCTTATGTTTTTGTATGTTAATGAAGACTTTAGAAAACGATTTCCCTACTATAAGGGGTGTGACCCAATGTAATAAAGGGACATGCGGGGAAGGGGTTCTTAATTAAGTCCACTAGTTACATAAACACGTTTATTAGACAAAACAAACATTTACATACATAACTAGAGAACTAACAGTTACAATAGAATTGAAAGGGATCGGAGCGCATGCTCGTACGTCCTTACAGTTCCGAAGCTTGGCCATTACTGAAGATTGTTCTAGCCGCTAGAGGGCGCGATAGTCTTTCTACTGTTCATATGAGAAGAGTTTAAACTACGGGGGGTTACCCGACGACGTCCTGGCGAGGAGACATAATTAGCTGTTGTAGTAGTAGCTCTTGTTGAGGGATGGATGGTTCTGTTGGAAACTGCTGTTGTAGCAGTCGACGGGCTTGGAACATGTTTATTTTGTGATGTGGGTGTAACTTTTCGTGGTCGGCCTCTTTTCCGAAGTGTTTATGTCTTTAACAGGTGTTAAAGCAGAAGTATGGTAAGTAGCAAAATCGGTTTAGATGGATTGGCAAGACTTGCGATAACATAAGAAGTCGGTGACTTTTGGGTGAGAATTAGATATGGACCGTCACGCTTTGGCATGAACTTGGAAGTTTTCTTGTTCTTTGCACTACTGATGGGATGTAAAGTAACCCAAACTTTATCTCCAGGAGAATAATAGACTGGACGGCGATTTTTATCATATTGCTTTTTTCGTTGATCTTGCTTTGTTTCTATTCTTTCTCGTATGTCTTCAGTAATAGTTGCAAATCGTTTTAAATAAGGTGTTATTTCGGCAACAAAATTGTCATTGTGAACGACGCTTTTGAAATCTTGCACCACATCGTCTACAGTTCGTAGCTCTCTCCCGAATAGTAGGTAAGCAGGAGTGTGACCTGTAGTATCACAGACAGTTGTATTCATGGCAAAACGTATGACTGGGAGTTTGGAATACAAACTAGAATGATCGTCTCCAACAAGTATTGCAAGTCGGGGTTTAAGGTCTCTGTTTTTTCGCTCTACTGGATTAGATTGTGGTGAATAAACTGGTATGAAGTTTTGACTTATATTTAAAGTAAAGCAAATCTGTTGTAGAACAGCACTGACAAACTGCGTTCCATTGTCACTGATAATTCGTCTTGGTATGCCATGACGCATGAAAACTTCTTCTATCAGAGTTGTTGCACATTGACGAGCACTGTCTTGAGAAAGGGCAAATAACTCAACCCACTTCGTGGCACAATCCTCGACAATGAATATCCATTGTTTACCTGTGTCAGTTTGAGGCAATAGCCCAAATAAATCAATAGCAATGACTTAAAATCTCTGTGAATAGACTGGAGTTTTAAGCAAACCGGCAGGTTTTTGGTTTGTAGCCTTAAAACGAGCACATTCTGGACATTTCTTAATATAATCGGATGTGTACTTTCTCATGCCTGTCCAATAATATCGTCTGGCGATTTTCTGGAACGTTCCCTCTTCTCCATAATGTCCAGCTATCGGATCATTATGATGTCTTTTCATTATCAATTCACGTTCAGCAGTTGGAATGACTAACTGAGCTTCTGCAGAATCAGCATCAGGAACATACCGATACAAAACACCTTGATTCATCAAAAATCCACGTTCAGTCCAGTTTGCATATTCTTCAGTTTTTAGAGGGGATTCAAAACTGTCGATGATTTTCTTTAAATTATCATCTTTAAGCTGCGCCTCACGCATGTCCTTACAACTTCGTGTAGGCATATCAGCTATCGTGATATTATTTTCTTCGCAAAAGGATTCTTCTTCTTGAGTAACTGGGCGAGATAACACATGTATGCAACGACATTTGCTTTACCAGGAATATACTGTGCTTTCAAGTTGAAAGACTGGATTTCAAGTGCCCATCTTGCAAGTCGTCCGGTTGGAGATTTGAGGTTTAGAAGCCATTTCAGAGGTTGGTGGTCGGATGCCACGGTTATTTCTGTTCTTTCAATATAACCACGAAATTTCTTCAAAGCCCATACCACAGCAAGTGCCTCCCTCTCTGTGGTGGAATAATTGCGTTCTGCTGGGGTTAGCAGTCGACTAGCGTATTCTATAGGATGTTCATCAGATCCTTCTCCTTGAAGTAAAACTGCTCCAAGGGCATAATTGCTAGCATCTGTTCGAATAATATATGGCTTAGTACCATCTGCTTGCTTTAACACAGGAGGTGTTGTAAGACTGTTTTTAAGGGTTTGAAATGCATTTTGTTGGTCAAATCCCCACTGCCACTTGACTTTCTTCTTTGTAAGATAACTTAGTGGACGTGAAATCTTCGCAAAATCTTGAATATATCTTCGAAACCACGAACAAGTTTGCAGAAAAGATTGTAGTTCTTTGAAGTTTTTAGGGGGTGGAATATCCAGTATAGACGCAACTTTTTCTGGATCAACTTCTATTCCTTTTTGTGTAATCCAAAATCCAAGATATTTAACTCGAGAAGAGGCAAAATGGCATTTTTCTCTATTTGCTTTAAGTTTGAAATTTAAGAGTCTTTCAAAAATAGTTTTAAGATCAAACATGTGTTTTTCAAAAGTTTCTGACAAAACAATTATATCATCTAGATAAGGTAGTGCTAGAATGTATTCCAGGCCATTACAAAAACGGTTCACCAGTCTTTGAAACGTAGCAGGTGCGTTGCGCAAACCATATGGCATTCGTAAGAAACGGTAAGTGCCAAAAGGACATACAAATGCTGTCTTGTCTTGATCTTCAACATGCACTTTAACTTGATGGTATCCTGTTCGCAGATCAAGTGTAGACATGAAAGGAGTGAGTTTTGCTTGATGTAACAAGTCATCCATTCTAGGAAGAGGATAGGTATCTGCGACTGTAATTTCATTCAATTTCCTGTAATCAATACAGAGGCGAAATGTTCCATTTGGTTTTGGTATAAGTACCACTGGGGAAGCATACGGAGATTCACATTCTTCAATTATGCCTTCTGAGAGAAGTCTATCGATTTCTTGTTTTAATATTTCCTTCTTGGAAGGATTCATCCTATAAGGTGGCACTGCAACTGGAAGATGGTTTCTTGTATTTATACGATGTTCAATAAATGGTGTAGTCTCTCTCCCTGGTTGAAAGCATTCTTCATACTTTTCCAATAGTGAATTTAGTTCTTCCCGTTGTGGAAGTGAAAGGTGAGTACCTTCATTTTTCCGAAGTTGACAAAGATGTGGTTCAGGGTCAACAGTGAGCAGAGCATTGATATTAGGAGGCGCTTTCACAAAATTATATTTTCTGTGAGACGTTTCAGTGAAGTACCATTGTTTTCTTTGGAGTACTAAGATGATCCCTGCAGCTTTTAAAAAGTCTATGCCTAGAAGAGTTCTGTTACCTCTAGCATTTTTCAAAATTAATAGTTCCGTGGGAATGACTTTTCCTTGAATACTAATGTCTACAGAAGTTGTCAGTATTTCTGTGGTTTGAGTACGACTGTCAGCAAGAGTCATCTGCATGGTTTTCTCTTCAAGATTCAATCCTTTTTGTTTAAGTAAATGGTATAATTTTTCACCAGCCACTGAATGTGTAGCACCAGTATCAGCACAAACTGCTGCTTCTGTATTACAAATGGAAATTTGGATTATACTAATGGGATTACTTTCACTAGAAAAACTATAAAAGTTTGATTGATTCAGACTTGATGACAAGGCATCATCTTTTCGTCGAACTGGGTTGCAAGTGTGGCATCTTGATCGAATGATTCCAGGAGCACCACATCCATAGCAAGATACAGGAGTTCTGTCTTCTTTTGTATCAACGATTTTCTTTTTCAGGTATTCTGTCTTTGGAAATGGGATTCCGCCTACTGTTATTGGAATCCCGGTTTCCCGCCTACTTTGACTGGGGAAACCAGACAGAGAATGTTCATACGACAACTTAGGGATTTTGTGTGTAGTTACTTCTCCAGGGACTGGAATTCATTTCTTTTTGTTTCCAGCTAAAGTTTTTATTGTTTTTATTTCTCATGTTTTTAACTTCTTCATACGAATCTAGCTTATCCACTAGGTGTAGAGGATTGTTCCAATTACACCACTGGTCCAAAAAGTGATCTTTGTAATCTTGAGGGGTTTTCTTTTTTATTTGGTCCGCTACAATCAATTCTTTCAATTCTTCAAGCGTCGTAACTTTTGATTCTTTCAGCCACCCATCAAAATATGTTTGCAAGTCAAAGTAGAAGTCACGCCAGGTTTTCATAGGATCTTTAGTGTGTCGGGAAAACATCTGCCGAAATTTTTCTGCACTTAATTTAAAGCGTTTTAGAAGAACTTGTTTGACTTTATAGTAGTCTTGAGCATCGGCAAAAGATTCTTTAGTGATTAAATTTGAAACTTCAGTTGGTAAAAGACCAACAAGGTATACCACCCACTGTTACATTGGTACTTCTAAAAATGTTAATTGTCTTTCGAAGAGGTTTAGGTAAATTGTTATATCAGTTGTCTTTGGATCAAAAGTCGGAAGTAATTTTTGGAGTTCTAACTTTGGCATATTGGAGTCTGAAGTTGTAATTTGGAGTTTTTGCCATTCAAATTGTCTTTGGTTTTCTTTTTCTCTTTCAGCCCGCAATTCGAGCTCTTTTCTATCACTAATAATGCGATTTAAACATTCACACGTAAATTCTACATCATATCCCTCACTATTTAAAATTGCATCTTTTATGTCAAGAATTTTAAAATTGTCTTGTATTGTTATACCTAGCGTTTCCGCCAATTCAAGGAGGTCCGCCTGCGACCTTTGCTAAATGGTCATTGCGAAATGTCACTTAAAATTAATTACAAATTTATTCGTTGAACTTTAAATTAAATTTAACCAAATGTTATTAATTAATTAATAATACAGTATTATGCAACATAAAAATAATATCTTAATTTCTACAAAATGCAATTCGAAAAATTTGTATGAATCACAAAATGAAAAAAATAAAAATATTCTCGTAGATATCACTTATAACTCAAAAAATCTAAGTAAAAATACTATCAAACATTTAGCCCAAAATAAAAACTTATAAAAGCATGTTAAAAATCATCAATAACCTAAAACACAGTTGAAATATCTGGCACAATCAAGTTAAAAAATAAATCATATACTCATAAATGAAAGTTCTACTCAGCCGAAACAAAATTTCTTATTAATATTAAAAAGAAAAACACAAGTTATTACAGTTGATTCCATAAAAAAAACCCAATTGCAAAGAAGTCAGTTATGTGATGAACGTTTCGTATATACAACCTTGAACTATCTCAGATTCTTTCCCCCTACTTTATTCTCGCTTACACAGCATAAAATATCTCATCAGTTTCATAAATGAATCATAGCTTAAAATTAATACTAGCAAGAAGAGAAAACGGAGATATATATATTCTTTTTTCTTTTAAACCACTAAATATATTATTTAACTGAGACAAATCTTTCAACATATAATGCACATTTTACACTTAAAATTATACACATAAATGAATTTTTTTTTTTTTTTTTTTTGAAAATAGCATATAACAATACAAAAATTTTTCCAGCTTAAATGCTTTTTGAACAAGAATTGTAATCATTCAGAGAAAATAATACACATAAATACATATATATTTGGTTTTGTGTTCTCACTTAAGCTTTTAAGTAGACAACGTTATACTTATTAGTTTAAACAATACAGGAAGTATATTTTAAAAACACATTGAATATAATTTAACTGTATATTATGCTGTTTAGCAAATTACACAATTACATTTCTTGAAATAAGAAAAAAAAAGATTTCTTAATTTAATTCGAACAGAACGTTCTAAATTTAAATCAGTAAAGAATGTTTTCTATGTCAGAACAATGAAGTCAATTTTTAAGAAATTAAAACTTACACAATTCTTTAGGATATTAAATCCAATTTGCATTTGGGCATGCAATGGTTAATTTAGTATTATAAGGTATAATACCTAAAAGAAAATTCAAAATAAAAAGCTTTACTTGTTCTTCAGGTGAAGGTAAATCCAACGATTTTGTTAAACTTGCTCATTCTACAGGTGAGAACGGAACAATAGCGGTTAACCTGAAAAATTTGTTACTTGCACATTTCTACGAGTGAGAACGGAACACATTAGCGGTTAACCTGAAAATTAATAGCGAGCAACAGCCAAGCCTCTTTAACTATAAAAACACGTTGGGCGTCAAATTATAAGGGTGTGACCCAATGTAATAAAGGGACACGCGGGGAAGGGGTTCTTAATTAAGTCCAGTAGTTAATTAAACACGTTTATTAGACAAAACAAACATTTACATACATAACTAGAGAACTAACAGTTACAATAGAATTGAAAGGGATCGGAGCACATGCTCGTACGTCCTTACAGTTCCAAAGCTTGGCCATTACTGAAGATTGTTCTAGCCGCTAGAGGGCGCGATAGTCTTTCTACTGTTCATATGAGAAGAGTTTAAACTACGGGGGGTTACACCACTTATTTTAAGTGAACGGTGTATATAATTAGTTTTACAGTGGAATATCTTTAATTAATTTATTAGCTCTAACCGATTAAATTTCCCTAAGTGGAGTATTTTGTTTATGTATGTCTCTTAATTTTCAATGTAGTGACCTAAAAAATATTGCATGAAAAAAGTTGCAGTAAATCATAATGCGGTAGATAAAGCATTAACGTGCATCGCTCTCCTACATGGCGGGTCTTACAAAGCTCTAATAAAGTTTGAGCTATGAAAGTAGCTAGACATTTGCAAGCTTGACTCCATCGTCAACATTTCGCTATGTTTTTCATTGAATCGCCATTGTTATTTAGGAAACGGCTTTGCTTGCGAGTATTACAATTTTAACATAAAACAAATTCAACAGAAAGTAAGATTAATGTATGACACTTTCAGATATAAATTATTTACAATATTTTAAGCGTCACAAAACTTTCAACAATGTGTTACTTTTGTTGAGCAGAGATCAGCTTAGGGAGGTATTTTCAAAAATCGACCCTCAAGAGTGTTACGGGGAGTTATAAATATTAAAAAAAATCCTTTTTATCAGCTATTAGATCTACTGCAGTGTTTCTCAAACTGTGGGGCGCGCCCCCCTGGGGGTGCTATAAGCTTACGAGGGGGGCGCGAGCATATCGAAAATAAAAGTATTACAAAATATTTAATTTACTGGAATGAATTAAAACAAAATACTTTCAGACATAATAAAAAATGCACTTTTACTCTGATATAAGTTATAGGCGATATTAAGTCATCAAAAAAAAAAAACTTCTTCAATACTTAATTAGCTATCTTTGATCCTATAACCAAATAAAATATATATTATTTAATTTGCTTTAATCCCATGATGAGAGAGTTTTATTACGTTTTCTTTTTTAAAACTAACATTCTACTCTTTCAGAGAAAAAACAGATCCCAGATCCCGAATCGAAAAAAATTAGGAACATACAATATTCATCACTGCCATTATTTTTGAAATACTGCACACTATATCTGTAATTTGTTTGACCTTCTAAGTTATTGGTACAGTTAGTTACGACCCCTCTCTTATGTGTTTATTTCTCATTTAAGGAAGTTGCAAGTAATGTATTTCTCTGTTGCGCTTTTTTCCATGCAAAACAGTTTTATGATATTTGGAAAACCACGGAGAGCACACACACACACTTTGATGGATTACTTGGCCAAGCCTTAGACCAAGATGAGTATTTTCAAACATATAAATCATAACAATTGCTTTTAGCAGTAACATACATATTATCATAATGAATACAGTTTTTACCCGGAAGTCATCGCGCGGGACACACAGATCGCGAAATTGTTAATTCTGGTAAAACTGTTTATTTGTTACAAAAGAAAAATTGAAAAGTCCTTGAAAGTAGGTAAGTAAACTTTCTCTTAATTAAATTATTCCCTGGAATATATAACGATTTGTAAAATAATTATAAAAAAAGGATTGGAGTGACTCAATAATCCTGTTCGACCGTATCGAGTGCGCGCCTGTTCCCAGGTTAAAACATGTTGAATTCTTTTTGCTTTAAATATTAAAAATAACACAATTATTCTTCACCGGAATTTTATATTATTGTTCATTATTTAATATCAATTATAAATGCTAATTCTGTGAGGCTTAAAATTAAAATTCGCTTAAAGCTAATTATAATTTGAGCGATCATTTAAAAAAAAAGACATTTTACATTTTCGTAAACATTGTCGCGCACTTCACTTTACTCTGCTTACAATACAGCTACTACATCAAGAATGTTTTATTTTTTTATAAATGAACTCCTGCAAAGAGCGGGTTCTTCAGCCGGCATACTTTTAATGTATCAGTGCTGCACAGAGTATTTTATAACTAATTAATTAATACTAAATTAAGAATAAGTTTAATAAGTATTAACGACTTCCATGGGCTTGTCTTGCAAAGCAAAGTTTTTCAAAGGAATGCTTATGATTAGAAATTGACCCTCTAAGTTGTTTTTCTATATTTAGCAGATATCCATATTTTGTCTTCTAAGCAGCCATCGCATTTTGCAATATGTTCAGTTTAAAAATTAGAGAAAGGAAAAATAACATAATAATTATTCTATTACTTAATTAATTAATTTTTTTTTTGCTTAAAATTAGTATTCAAAATTTAATACTTATGTTATTAATTTGTATGGTTTATAATTAAGATCTCGTATTGTAGCTTTAGCGTCAAAGTGCATTATTATTGCATTTAGTACATTATTAATGTATAAGAGGGACGCGATAAAAATTGTGATTGAAAAGGGGGGCGCCAGTATTGAAAGTTTCAGAAGCACTGCTTTAAATATTAAAAATAATACAATTATTCTTCACCAGAACTTTTTTTATTGTTCATTATTCAACATCGCGATTCTAAATGCTAATTCTTTGAGGCTTGAAATTACAGTTCGCTTAAAACTAATTATAATTTGAGCAATCATTTAAAAAAAATCATTTTACATTTTTGTAAACATTGTCGCACACTTGGCTTTACTCTCCTTACAATTAAGCGATTATATCAATAATGTTTTATTTTCTTATAAATGAACTCGTGCAAAGAGCGAATACTTCAGCCGGTATACTTTTAATGTATCAGTGCTCCACAGAGTATTTTATAATTAATTAATTAATACTAAATTAAGAACAAGTTTAATAAGTATTAGCGACATCCATGGGCTTGTCTTACAGAGCAAAGTTTTTCAAAGGAATGCTTATGATTAGAAATTGACCCTCTGAGTTATTTTTCTACATTTAGCTGATATCTATATTTTGTCTTCTAAGCAACCACCGCATTTTGTAATATTTTCTAATTTAAAAATTAGAGAAAGGAAAAATAACATAATAATTATCCTATTACTTAATTTTTTTTTGCTTAAAAGTAACATATACAAAATTTAATACTTATGTTATGAATTTGTACGGTTTATAATAAAGATTGTTGCTTTAGCGTCAAATTGCATTATTATTGCATTCAGTACATTATTAATGTATAAGGAGGACGCGATAAAAATTGTGATTGAAAAGGGGGTCGCCAGTATTGAAAGTTTAAGAAGCACTGAGTTAGCCTTTAAAAAAAGAAAAATGTTGATGTATTTTGCATAAATAGATATTTTTGAATAATAATTCGAATGATTTTGAATAGCTCGAATTTAAAATTGATTTTTATGTTTATTTATATGCATAAATGTCTACTGTAAATGTGTCCGTATATTTTTGATTACCATTTATTCAAACATTCAAGTTATAAAAAAAATATGGGAAAATCTTCATTCATGTTGTCTTTGATGTAAACTGAAGTTCAAGCACTTAAAATTCAAACATAATTCGGTGTATTTTAACAATATATAAGTAGGCACTGTACGTAAACTTCCCTGAACACTTGGACTTTGAAATCTAAAAAAAAAACCTAATAGATCTTAATTAGTTTTTTTTCGTTATTATTTTTATCAAAGTGTAAGAAAATGTTTCAAATTATATGATGAAGTTTAAATTATTCATTTTTATTGGTTGGAAAGTTGAAAAAGTTTCAAATTTTAAAGTGTTTGATGTTTTATTAATTTTTTTGGCATCTTATAATGAAACAATTATGTTTCAAAAACTGAAAGCATTGATTAAGATAAGAAAAATGAAGTGAAAGAATATACTTAAAAAAAAGATAATTTGTCTAACTATATAAAATAGTAGATTGCACTGACACGCCCCAACTTGCTACAGTTTCAAATTAATATGAAACCAAAAGGGAATTGTAACATATTTTACTTATGCGTTGGGACTTTTCAAAACTTTTAAAATACCAGCTAAAAAACAAACACTTCCTGGGGTCTAAAGAAATTTCCCCCGATTTTTTACGATTACTATAGGGTCAAAACACAGGGTTCCCTGCGAGCCATAAAACTTCCTATCAGTGTCCTGCTGTGTTGCTTCCACCGTCCCTAATTATCTTTCAAGATGTTAAACCTTTAAAAGGGGGAAAGGATTTCAGAAAAGTACGGTTCAATCGCATTTGAAAATGTTACTTGAAGGCAAAAAAACCCGCGCAGTGCATTTTCGAAGCATCTCTGCAATGACGGAATTTTCCGTGCTAACCGCTTGGAGGGTTAACATAAATTATGTGACAAAAAAATTACTCATCTTTCTTAAAACTTCAGATTCCTGAAATAAGATGCTGGTGGAGAATACAGATAGGTAGAAAACAGAAGCAATAAGATAGTTAATTCCTGTATTAGCTTCTTCACCCACAGTAAATGCAATTATAAAGATGTAGTTGTAAAATACACATCAGGTTGAACAATACAGCTGTAACAAAAAGTAGTCATTTTACATTACACCTTCACCCATAAAGATAATATACATATGTAAGGATAATTAAACTATAGATTTAAAATTAAATTCCCTATATAACAATTAACTTTTATTTTCCATTAAATCGAGAAGAAGCATTTGACAAGATATATAGCATTCAACCAACTATTCAAATCTTTTGAAATAAAACGCACACATTTATTTATAAACTCTGCCAAAGAATTATCACTTGCAGCTGAATTTTAAAAAATGTTATCAAGAGACAGCATTTCATATTATATAAGAAGCAGTAAATTCACAGTATAAGTGAACTGGCATCAGTAGTTTTTTGTTTACTGCAAGTTTAGTGAAACTTGTTTACATTGGTAATTTCAATTTTAGGACATGTTAGTAGCAGTATTAAAACAAAAGGGTGTATCCTAGTTAAGCACACTGCTTGGCGACAAAATTTTTCCTGCCAAAAATTTTGGCGATGAAGTTTCCAATCTGGCAGTCCAGTTTCTAAAATATGGTAACCCTAACACCGGTCAAGCAAAAATAAAAAAAATCGGGTGATAAGTGAACATCGTCTATTTCCGCCTTTGACCCTACTGCAACACGTCGAGTTCACCCTTGCTCATACTTTCTTCCCCACGTATTCCGATTTTTGGCTTGATTTTGCATCGGTTCTTAGAATGGCTTGCGAAAGAAAATTGCTTGAAAGTGAGGCAACCACAATATTTTTTTTGTTTTGCTTGGATAACAAGGGAATAAGGCTGTTTTAGATTGGGTTATGAAAGAAGGATTAATTCCCTCCAGATATGAGTCTCCGAAGTGTAAAAAGGATATGCGTTTGGTTGAACAAAAGGGTACGATTGATGGTTTAGGAATCAGATGACTAAAAAGAGTGAGACAAGTGATTTTTTACAATTTTTAAAATGCTGTTTTTCCTTTATTTTACTGCCTTTATCTCGTAGAAATGCTCTTTTTGCCCTTTTCTTTATTTTATGCTTTTGTGTAAATACATGTCTTTTCAGCGTCTATGACGCCATAATGAAAACCCCGTTTCCTTAGGGTTTTTGATCACCAGCTAAGACCGTCACCCCCCCCGATTTTTCTTCGTTTTCATCCATGACGTCAATTTTGAAACACGGGTTTTTAGCGCCATTTGGCGAAAAATTATGGCGCCAAAAACAGCAGTGTGCCTGGCTAGGATTTTACCAAACAAAACTTCAGAAATTGCGTTAATAAAATTTTTGAGCTGTGTAGCTCTTATCTCGTAAAAGAGTAGGATATACCTACAATTTCAGTGTGTTCCCTCAAAGTAAGTTTCTATCCACCAGATTTTTAATTCATAATTCAAATTCAATGGTTTAAAAATAAACAGTTAAGATGGTTAGAAAGTTACGTTATTAATGTAAAATATCCCCCAACTGAAGGATTACATTTTATGAAAATGTAATGAGTAAGAAATAAAATTTCAGGTTTTTATTTATTAGATAATAAAAGCAGAGAGTTAAAATATACCTTTTATGTTTATTTCATATGCAAAGCGTGGCTAACTTTCTTTTAAGCCTAATTATCCAAAATAATAATAGTTAACCACATAAAAGAGTGATAAAAATACAATAACTGAAATTAACAGAAACATAAAAGATTTGTACCATTTACTTCATTTAAAATAAGGGTCATTTGTCACAAAAATCATTAGAAAAATAATTTTTCAATTTAAATCCTGCTTCTAATGCAGTTTACATTAGTTTATTCCAAAACTAAATCAGAAGTATTTAATACAAACTCTGGTGCTAGTTATGCATTACTTTAATGCTATATTAGCTTTATGTTAAATAAGATCCTAATTAGGAATGTTTTCTCAAATATAAAAGAACTGAAAAATATTATGGCTTTGCTATCCTATAGAAAGCGGCATATTTTATCAATACATTTTTCTGTTATTAAATGTGCTTCACATTCCCCCTCTCCAAGACCATAATCCTAAATGAACTATCTTCTTACATGTTAAAAGCAGGAAATAAGTATTGTTACGTAGATCCGGGTTCCTGGATTTTATGCAAAACAATCACTAAGAAAATAAACAGTTCTTTAAAAGCGATGTGAATTTATTATCGAAAATCCAATCCTTTAAATACAGGATTAAGCAGCAGTATTCACAGGGTAAATATTCGAAGGTCTTCACACCTTCAACAGTAATCAAACACAATCACCGGTGTGTTTCAAAATACACGTAAGTAAAGATTATTCACAAGCACAGCCAAGCTAATCGCTAGTCAAAACAATCCTCATTACCCGCTGGCGTAATCAAGACTGCTCGCCGTACCGGCGAGCATCTTCTTTTATAGGTGCGACAGAAACTTCCAGAAATAAAACCGCTCGTGTCATTGAACGTGACACTAGTGGAGAGATCTACTACTTTCTAGATGATTCCAGAAAATTCCGAACTCACCCAAATGGTCGCCAATGACACCAAAATAGTCGCCAAGTTGGTCACAAATTTGGTCTCCAAAAATAATGCCAACTTGGCTCTACCGCCAAGATTTCGCCAAGTTCTCATTGAATCGCCATTATAACGTAAGGGGTGGCATTGCTTGTGAATAGCAAAATTTTAACATGAAATAAATATAACATAGAGCAATATAAATACATTAAACACTCGAATACAAATTATTTACACTATTTACACAAAATTCGTTACACTGCCGCCTCCTCAAAGACTGCACGTTCCGGGCAGTACAATCCTTGAGTAAGAGGCATCTATTTACAGGCAAACTACTCACATAATAATCACATATAAAAAGTAACAAATATATTCCACAGCATATACAATTCAAATAAATTAAAAGCACATGAAGAGAGGTAAACGTAAATTCCAATATTAAAATAAAACTAAGGAATTAGAAAAGAGAGAAATAATTTACATTATCTACAAAATAATTGATGACCATGGTCTGAACTTAAGGATCTTATTCATCTTGGCCAAGAGAAGGGGCTAGCCTATTGTAATGTATTACCTGCGGTTTTGAGTGTGGTGATTTCTGTATTCGCACCACAGCGTTATTCAGTCATTTTAGGACTGTGTACTGACCTTCCCAGTTGATCTGCAGCTTCGGAGAGAATCCTTTTCGACGTTTCGGATTCCATAACCACACTTTGTCGCCTTCGTGGAAGTCGTGTCCGGTTGCTCTTGCGTCGTATGGGGTCTTCATCTTCTCGGAAGCCATGCTGATTCTTTCCCTAGCCAGATGATGCATTTCCTCCATTCGTGCCTGGAGTTTCTCGACATACTCCTCAGGCGCCAAGGGTGCATCTGGTGGCCGACTGAACAAAAGATCTTCAGGCAGACGAAGATCACGTCCAAAGAGCATCTGGGATGGAGAATAGCCGGTGGTCTCTTGATCGCCACTCATGTAGGCAAGCAGGAAAAAGAGCAATTTCTTGTCCCAGTCCTGCTAATTAATGGATACCAAGAGAGAGAGGCTATTCAGGATGGTCCGATTGAACTTCTCTACCATGCCGTCAGACTGAGGATGCAAAGCGGTTGACCTGGTTTTGTCTATGGCGAGTATTTCACACAGTTTCTTGCAAACTGCAGAATCGAAGTTTCTCCCTTGATAGGAGTGCAGTTGTAAAGGGACCCCGAATCGTGAGATCCAGTGTTGAACTAAAACCTCTGCAACAGTTGAGGCCTCTTGGTCGGGAATAGGATAGTCTTCTGGCCACTTAGTGAAGTAATCCATGACAACCAGGATATTGTTGTTGCCATCTGACGATCTCAAAAGAGGGCCTAGGATGTCAAAAGCTATTCGTTCGAAAGGCGCCCCCCCCATTATACAGCTGCAGTCTTCCTCTAGTGCGTTTCCTGGGACCTTTGCGTGCATCACAGGGATCACATGTGCGACAACATTTCTCCACGTCACTACGCACATTGTTCCAGAAGAAGCACTCACGAACTTTTTGTAAGGTCTTCATAACACCAAAATGACCTCCAGTTGGACTGCCATGCAGTTCCTTAAGATTTGCTGAAATTCTTGTCTTCGGGGGTATTAATTGCCACCTGAATGTTTTTCCGTCGTCAGACTCCCATTTTCGATATAAAACACCATTTCTCGTATGGAGAGAGTCCCAAAGAGCCCAATAATACTTCGTTGTAAGATGGAAAGGGGCGATGTTTTGCCCGCTGTGCTTTTCATCAGACAACTCTTTGAATTCTATGATTGGTTTTATTTCAGGATCAGCCAGTTGATCTTTTTGGATGCTCTCATCACTCCACAGGTCCAATGCCGATGTTGATGGCTTTGTAACTTGGCGGACTATTGGATCCATCACTCCAAATTTCTTTTCGACTCTCAAGTGGTTTGAGAGATTCTTGCTACTCTCCGAACAAGGTCTATTCGAACGGACGTCTCCATTTTTATCTTCTGATGCTTTTCGGTTGCTACACACTTTCTTTGATTCTGTTACACTTGTACGACAAGGATCTTCTTGATTTACTCGAGGGCAGTTACTTCTTATATGCCGGGTTCTACCGCACCCCCAGCACTTGATGTTGTGATCTTTATTTATTCGAGGGAAGTTACTTCTCAGATGCCCTGCTCCACCACACCCCTAACACGTGATTCTACGTCTCCTCAGGTTCTGATGTTGAGCCATTAAAACCTGAATTTCCTCTCTCAGTTTCTCAATCTCCTTCCTCCATGGAGATTCACAGGGCTTATCTTTAGTCACTCTAGCTCCTCGGACGGAATGGTTGTCTCTGTAACTGGCTTCATTGCAGGCTTCCTATTTCAGGGCATATAACAGGGCAGATTTAAGATCTTGCACATCTGCCATTCTCACAGCCTTCTGTATTTCCCCATCTTTTAGGCCGTCCACGAAATACTGTAAGGAGATTGCTTCTCACACAGTTGCTGGGTGGTCGGAGAAAGCCAAGTTTGCGAGCCTTTCTACTTCAGAGGCGTACTTCTGCAGGCTTTCTCCGGTTTTCTGGAGTCTTGTTTTCCTCTGAAGACGTGCGTAGTCCTTGGAGTATTTCCGGCTGAATTGAAGATCCAGAGCATTATATGAGCTCAAATTCAATCGTTCTGTGTCGGGAAGAGTCTGCAGTATTAGCAGCTTCTCCTCTAAGGGATGCAGCTAGCTGACATGCTTTCCCCCCTTCAGTCCATCCATTGGCTTCAGAAATTATGGAGAATTGAGTCTTATATACCTCCCAGTTGGTTTTTCCGTCATAGGTGGAGAGTTTCACTTACACTGGTGAGTCAGTGAGAGGCACTGGAGAGGCAGGCATAGGTACCGAAGAAACAGGTACAAACTTGCTTTCATTCTTTGTATTCCCGCAAGCTAGAAGCTTCTTTTCCGAATCTTCAACTCACTGGGTAAAATTTCCAGCGACTTCTTCAATTTTTTCTTCAACTTGATTTTTAATTCTTCCTATTTCTTCACACTGCTCTTTAATTCATCCTATTTCTTTCCCTACTTTCTGCTCTATCTTCTCTTCAACTATTGCAATCTTTTCTTCAGCTTTCAATGCTATTTTTTCTTCTACGCTATCGATTTTATTTTCTACAGTATTTCTCAGCTCTTCTTGACCTTTCTGCATTTCTTGTTGGCCTTTCTACCCGCTTCTGACACCAAACTGTTACGTAAATCTGGGTTCGTGGATTTTATGCAAAACAATCACAAAGAAAATAAACAGTTCTTTAAGAGCGATGGGAATTTATTATCAAAAATCTAATCCTTTAAATACAGAATTCAGCAGCAGTATTCACAGGGTAAACATCCGAAGGTGTTCACACCTTCAACAGCAATCAAACACACACCAGTGTTTAAAAATTCACGTAAATAAAGGTTATTTTCAAGCACAGCCGAGCTAATTGCTAGTCAAAACAATCTTTATTACTCGCTGACTTAATCAAGACTGCTCGCCGTAGCGGCGAGCATCTTCTTTTAAAGGGCGCAACAGAAACTTCCAGAAACATAACCCCTCGTGTCATTGAACGGGACACTAGTGGAGAGATCTACTACTTTCTAGAAGATTCCAGAGGGTTCCGAATTCACCAACATGGTTGCCAATGACGCCAAAATAGTTGCCAAAGTCGCCAAGTTGGTCTCCAAAAATGATGCCAACTTGGCTCTACCGCCAAGATTTTGCCAAGTTCTCATTGAATCGCCATTATAAAGTTAGGGGCGGCATTGCTTGTGAATAGTACAATTTTAACATGAAATAAATATAACACAGAGTAATATAAATGCATTAAACAAACAAATACAAATTATTTACACTATTTACGCAAAATTCATAACAGTATTTATCGAATATTTTGAAATTTTAAGAATGCTTTATTGTAAACAAATATATGAATTATAATGTTCCAAGTTGCGATATTTTCTTGGCTGAAAATGTGCTCTGCATTTATATTAGGCTTTTGTACATCTGATAAAGACAATATTAAGTAAAAATTGCACAAATGAAAGAATTAAACATTGACTTGGTGTATCTCTTTAAAAATAATCCTCGAACATAAATCATGGTTTAACATTATGGAAATGCTTTGTGAAGTAGCACATTTAATAGATCATTAAGTTACAGAATACATTTAAAAAGTGAGAGACAAAACTACAATTACCTGTAAATAAAAGGAAGAGCTATTCATTTCAAAAATGGCCTTAACTTGGCAGATAAACATAACCACAGTACAATTTTAGGAAAATTTCCTTTTTCAGTATAAAAAGTAGCTAGCAATTCACTTTTTAACTATGAATATATGCGGCATAATCAACAGTTTCTTGTAAATTTCACTATTCTGCAAAAAAATTAGTTATGTATTTTAATTCGCTATGCATCTCAAGATTTGCAATGGCAGATGTATCGAGGGTGTAAGCTTGCATACTTACATGGTACTGTGGCATCTCTCTGTAAGGACTCCCTCTTTTCTCGCAGTTGTAATCTTCTTGACGAGCTCTGCAAGAAAGGCATTTCATCATTTAGCGATGCATCTCAAGAATTGCAATGGCAGATGTATCGAGGGTGTAAGCTCGCATACTTACATGGTACGGTGGCATCTCTCTGTAAGGACTCCCTCTATTCTTGCTTGATTGATTGATTGACTTAATATTAACGTCGCAATGTTCAGCTACATGAGGGCTTTTGGCGACGGACCACGTAATTTTGAACCATGTTCAAGTGACGTGGACGACACCTGAGCTGGCACCCCCGCTCATAACTACCACACCACACCAACGGGAGGACGTTTCAGCTCTCGACAGATTTAACGTGCATCGCTGCCCTACACAGCGGGTCTTTAGTGGTACTGGGCTCGAACTCGTGACAAAGCAAGCCACGGTCCGATACCTATACCACTCGGCTACCGCGGCCACCCTCTATTCTCGCAGTTTTAATCTTCTTGACGAGTTTTGCAAGAAAGACTTTTCATCATTATGCTAAGCATCTCAAGAATTGCAATGACATGAAATGATGCAAGAATAAATGCTTATAAAGTCTACTTACATATCATTGGCTAGCTTTTGCTTTTTGAAATGTCTGGATTTTTGCTGTTGCCGCTGTTGAACAATTTTCATATTTGCTGTAAAATTTTGAATACTTGGTAGAGATGAGAAAAATGGTGAAACTCCCATACACTGCAGTATGTTTTTCGCATCTTCATCAATTCGTTTAATTTGTTCTGCATTTGCCATATTGATTACATTGTTTAGCAATGGACTCGATTCACCTGACGTCACAGTCACATGTCATCGGCAAGCGCGGATATCAACAAATAGCCATGTGCTTCATTCAACTGAGTATTTAGCCACCATTTTCGGATTTGCACATCTTCTATCGAGCAGCAAAATGAGATACTGCAGCGCATTAAATTGTCGTAATGCAAAAGGAAAGTCTGACAGTAGGTCAAAAACCTTTTTTTCGTTTCCGCTAAAGGATCCATGTTTATTAAAAAAGTGGTTGCAAAACTTGGGCAGAAAAAATTTCAAACCGACTAAGTATTCCTCAGTATGTTCCGAACATTTTGAAGAAGCATGCTTTTTGTACCAGATTTTCACTAACAGAAGGCAATTGAAACCGAATTCAGTGCCCACAAAATTCTGTTTTTTCGAGCCACCATCTAATCAAATTTTGCAGAGAAGGAATAAATCTTCAATGTCACAGAAATTAAAAGATGTTCCAAAAGACATTTCGACTGAAATGTGTGATTACTTTTTAATTATTTCATTTTCAATATTTTTTGTTTTTATCAAAGACGCCGACGATATTTCAAGTTTTAAAAAGAGTGATATATTTTCTGAGCATTTCGAATTCGAAGAATTTTAATTTTGCAAGCGTAAAGAAATACACAGATTAGGGTACCACTTCTGTGATCTATTCTGGATGCTCTGTAACTGGTGAGTAAGTATGCAATTGATCACCATTGTTTTTTTTTTGGTCATTTTAAGATTATTTTCAATAATAACTATGGAGAAATTCTACTTTGTAAACAACAACATTGACCAGGAGCCCAACAATACTTCCGGTGTAATGTTCAGTATCTTTGCAAAAATACCTTGTAAACTTTTTTGTTTCATTTAGAGCAAGGTTGACACACACACACACACACACACACATTTGCTTGCTTATCACTGTTTTTGGCCACTAATAGAATGTTTAAAATGAGAACATCTATTATCATAACTGTATTGCTTTCTTTGATTTTTTTGTTTATCAAATGAAAAGTAATGACAAGTATTTTGGAATTTTTTTTTTAAATAATTGTGTTTGTTACATTTTATATTATTTAGAATATAATTAGGTACACTGCATGTACTTATTTTTACATATAAAACTGCATTATAGATATAGTATTACATTTCCCCCTATTTAACTAAAGAAAAATAGCTACAAATATGTGAAAAGTACTTATTTTTATTTTGTTAATTTTTGGCTGGTTTAAGATTAATCAGTGTGTTTAATTTTTGAATTGCATGCACATATTTCACCTTAATAACTTTTTATAGTGAAAAATATTGATAAATACATAGAAAATGCATTTAAGTATCTTCTTTATTCTTACTTTACTGTTGAATTAGTTAGTGTATTTAATTGCTGAGAACTGTCTCTCATCCACATCAAATCCAAATTCTTTCTTGTACTTAAAAAACTAATGTTTGAAAAATTTTCATTTCAATTTTGTTTAATTTTATGCGAATAAAGATTAATTATGCTAATTAAGATTAGCAATAATTTTTAATAGTTATTTAATCAGTGTACTAAATCTATAATATGTATTGTTTTTTTATAAATTATATCATGTTTAGAAAAATAACAATATATGTATATTAATATTTAATTTATATGATGTGAAGATAATATCGAGTGATTATAAGGAATTGGAAACAATATTAAAGGCTAGATATGATGAAAAATCAACATGCAATGGGAACAAACTTTCCGATCCATTTGTTCAGAGACAACAAAACATGTATATAATGAAAAACTATTGTTTCCAATCACTTTTGGAGACATTTATATGCACTTTGTGGAAAAAGAATGTACTTATACTGGGGGAATAGACTAAAAAAAATTAAATTCATTCCTGTATATTGTAATTTAAATATGTATATAATTTTGTACAGTCAAAATTCCCTCACGAGGGGCTGCTAAGAGAGGAAATCACTGCAAAGTAGCAAGTTTAGGTAGTGATTATGAGGAGAAGCACAGACTTAATAGTGTCAATGAACCTGCTCTCTTGAACTTTTAAAGAATATTAGTTGCATGTAATTAAATTCATTAGTTTTGTAATGCTGGCCTTAGTCATGGAATTCTGTCAATGACAGATTCTTTTATAAAAGATTTTTACAAACTGCTTAGAAAGTTTATATGTATATATAAATAGATTTCTAGACATAAAATGAAATAAAAACATTTTTAAATTTTATTTGGTCTTCATAAATAAGACAAAGATAAATACACTGTTAATTACAATAAATTAAGGTTATATAATAATTTACAACCATTTTGAACAATACAATGACATTATTTGCATATATTGGAATAATATATTTTTTATTTATAAGTATTTGAAGTATAAAGTGATTATTTGTCAAGTTTGAATATCCACTTAACAGTGGACCTTCCATTTTTGTGGTGAGTAGTCTTCTGCAATCTTGACCATTGGAAATTTAAAAAATTGCTTACCTGCCATTATTTTGAACTAATCAGTGTTTATTTACTATTTAAACTACATATTTTTCTATTTGTAATTGTTTGAATTACATACTGTTTACTTGTAATTATTTGAATTACACACTGCTTATTTTCAGTGGTAGGATTTAGAAGCTCAAGTATCTCCCATAGAACCAAAAATTTTTTAATTTTTAGCACAAATATCACACCTAGATGCTTTCCTCAACATTTTTTTAGAAATATAACTTCTCCCATGAAAGTAGTGTGTGTACTCCACTGTTTATTTTCATTTATTTGAATTATACAATTCTTTGAATTGCACAAAGTTAATATGTGGTTACTTCAAGCAGTGCTTATTGTAACAATTTAAATAGCATAGTGTTGATCTGCATAAAGTTTTTATTTGCAATTATTTTAATAGCACATTAATTCTTACTTTTTAGCTAAGATGTAGTTTGCATTATGATATCACATTTCTATGTTGAAGTTCCTTTGTTTTGAAATATTCTAATTATATCAATGCTAATTATGTCAACCCATTGATATGTTTTTGGTAAAATTAAAGATTGGTATGTCTACACACATGCACACAATAGATTACTAGAAATTTTATTTGAAATTTTCATCGTAACAGTATTTCGAATTTTTAATTTGGTTACAATAGTTTTTCAAGAAACATTTAAATTATTAGACACTTTTCCTTACAAAGAAAACCTGTTTTGGAAATAATGCCAAAACTTTTTTTTTTTGTTTGAGAATAAAGGTTATAGAGTGATCATTGACTATACAGAATTTCCAATTAAAAAACCCAGCCATCCTTTACAGCAACAAAGAACATTTAGTCATTATAAAAATTGTAATACTTTAAATGGTATAATAGGTATTATGTCTTCAGGGGCTATCTGCTTTGTATCACATTTACATTGTGGCAGAAGTTCAGACAAGGAACTTTTTCTTTAAAGTAAACCAATGAATGAACTAAATAATGTTTTTATGGCTGATAAAAGGTTCTTAATTGAAGAAGAGTTAGACAAAATTGGTTGTAAATAAAAAAAGCCCTCTTTTTTTTCAAAGATAAAATTCAATTTTATGATTCTGAAATTGTTAGTAACTGCAAATTGTCTGACAAGCGAGTTACTGTGGAAAGAGCTGTTTCAAGAATCAAACAATATAAATATTTTGATGGTGCTCTTCTATATGAAAGTTTACACAATGTTGACAGTTTATTTATTATAACATGTTTGTTGTTATTTTCATGACACTTTAACAAATGTAACACAAGAAAGCTCTTAATATAATGTTTCACTTTAACTATATACTTATTCTATGTATATATACAAACATTGAAACTAATTAATCGATAATTGAATTCCAAATATGGTAATAAATTCAAGCATTAAAATTTTCAGATTGAAATGTGTGTATAGTAAAATATAAATTTGTGTCCATATATAAAAGTCCTGTTCATCCTTACATGATCAAAATAAAAAAAGCTATTTTTGAATCTATAATTATCTTTAAAAAAAAAAAAAAATTGCAACATATTTGTGTGGTATTTATGAACACAACATTTGTGTTTTTCAGAGTTTGAATGTGGTATAAACCTATCATACAAATGTAAAAAATTTTTTACTATATGTAACAAATATGGATTTATTGGTTTTTGCACAATTTGAAAATTTATCACTATAGATTAGATTTATTTTTGTATAAATATAAAAGTCTGAAAAAAGACTCATGTATACTAATATTATCCTGCTTATAAGTCCTGAATGAATTTGTTGCATTGAGTTAGTTACAAGTATTGACTCAAGAAGAGAACTTGGAGCAATTGTATTGTTACGAATTTGGTCTTGTTCTAATTGTTTCTACTCATTTGTGTTCATTTTTACAGTTTAATTTGTCGTGTCTGGTGTGATTTCAACCCTGTTTACCTGTAATATCATTTCCACTGCATTGCACGGCCCCCATGCTTTAACATTGGTTTAAATGGTAAACTCGCCAAATATTGCAGCTAGCGCCAAGTTGGCGACGGATTTGGCGACTAAATTTTTGGCGCCAAATTTGGGCGATAAGCCAAATTGGGCGAAAACCATGGCAACCCTGCTCCTAATAACCCTGTCTGGCAACCCTATCGCGGTATTGTAACACTATGTATTGAGCTTTTCTCATACCTTCCGGATTTTTCTAGACCTTTCTATTTCTAGATTATTCTGGCAAGTGCCAGAGGTTTCTGACCGAAAGGTATAAAAGGGCCCGAGCCGGCTAGTTAGTTAGTCAGATCTCAGCTTTCATGCAAGTGATACCTCTCTGCTTGAGAGAGACGATTGCATAGTGCGTGTGTTATTGCTTTTATTGAGTTATTATTTTTGTGCTGAGTGTTTACTATTGTTTTTGTTAGTGCATTGCATCTGTGTTATCAGTATTTTCATCGATTGTACGTGAATTTCTCGAACTGTTCTACAATTTGTGGAGGACTGTTTTGGCCAAGAATAAAATTGTTTTGGATTCCGCTCTTCGGCTTCAATCATTTCGAATCCCCGAAAACGCAACAATTGGTGTCAGAAGTGGGATTGAATGCCAACAACAAGAGCGATGGAGGCCCAGTTCCAGACTCTTCTAGAAAAATTGACCGCCAGCATGAATGCCAATATGGGCGAAATGAAATCGGAGTTGACCGGCATGAATGCCAATATGGGCGAAATGAAATCGGACTTGACCGCCAGCATGAATGCCAATATGACTGAAATGAAATCGGAGTTGACCGCCAGCATGAATGCCAATATGGGCGAGTTGAATACCAAGCTTACAAACGTAAACGAGCAGATCAGCGCCAACAAGGAAGAGTTGAAAAGTGATCTGAAGGGCATTGGCGACAAATTGACGACTATGGACAAGAAATTTGAAGAAATGGAAGGAAGAATCGAGTCGGTGGAATATAAATTCGAAAACAAATTTGTGGATATAGAGAACAAATTTGAAAATAAATTCGAAGATATGGAGAGCAAACTAGAGGCGAAAATTTTCGAAAAAGTAGAAGATGTTTCCATCTCGTTCAGGAGTGACCTAGAGAAATTGAAGCAGAAAGTCATGACTGGTCAAGGGGATGAATTTAAGTTTCAAGCTCCTTATTCCAAGCCTTCAATCAAGCTTTCTACATATGACGGAAAGTCCTCTTGGCAGGTGTATAAGACCCAATTCTCCATAGTGGCGGATGCAAACCAGTGGGACTCCCAGACCAAGGCCTGCCAGTTAGCTGCTTCTCTTCGAGCCGACGCTGCTGACATTTTGCAAACTTTGCCGGAAACACAGCGGCTGGATTTCGACGCTCTCGTTAATGCTCTGGAGTTACGCTTCGGAGAGAAATGTGTGAAGGATTACAGCAGACTCCAGCTGAAGTCACGGCAGCAGAAAGTGTCCGAAACTCTCCAAGAACTGGCGACGGACGTCGAGAGGCTTTCTCACTTGGCGTTTTCTGACTGTCCGACTGAAGTAAGAGAAGTCCTGGCGCTGCAACACTTCATCGACGGGGTGCGTGATCCGGAAATCAAAAGCTCTCCGAATGGCGGATCTCAAGGACTTAAAGGGGGCCCTAGTGTTTGCTATGAAATTCGAGGCAGCCCAGCAAGCAACACGAAAGGACAGACACCCCATACGAGCCGTCAACGAATCGGACACGTCGAACTCAAGTGTGGAGCGGTTAGAGCGACAGATGAGAAGCTTCATGAATAGAGTTGAGTCTTTGATGTCCCAGAAAGCAGACGGGAAGAAGACCCTTAAATGCTGGACCTGCGGTCGAGAAGGGCATCTGCAGAGAAGCTGCCGGGCACGCCAAGGCGCTGAAACTAATAAGCGCCTTCCAGAAGGAGGTGTCGGAAAACTAATTAATGACCATCTCGTGGGGCGGAGTTGCCAGATTTTGGAAAGCCCCACATTCCAGTGTGTCAAATTTCGACAAAGAGTACCGGTGAGAATGGAATTTTTATAATGGGACATGTTAACGAGCTTCCCTGCAACATGATCATCGATACAGGAGCCAATGTGTCTATCATTCGGAACGATCTGGCTCAAAAATTAAAAGAGAAACTCCTCTGGACCCCGCCCCGCGTGGTGCTACAGACCGTGACGGGGGAAAAGATTGATATTCACGGAAAATTAAAAGTCAAGATCAGGTTTGGAGACACTACCTACCAACATGCTGTGTATGTCGCAGATATTGCAGACCCTTTCATTCTTGGACTGGACTTTCTAAAGGAGCATGGTTTCACTCTAGACTTCAACAAGAACGAATTACGTTCCATACACGAAGAAGTCACTATATTCAAAATTAAACACAGGACAGAATCTATTCGACAGGTAACCGCTAACGAGAATATTACCATTCCCCCAAGGACTGAAATCATAGTACCTGGATACATCGGTAACGATGTGAGTTTCAACTCTGGCCTAATTGGATCTGCGGAAAATAAAGCGAATGGATTGCTAATAGCTTCGACGCTAGTGGACCTTTCCAGAAAAACTATCCCGGTAAGAATTTGCAACGTAACTGAAAAATCTAGAGTGTTCCAGAAAGGTGAAGTGTTGGCAACCTGCAGTCCAGTAACGTGTGTCTGCAAAAGTTCGAGCTTGCTCCTATCCAACTCGCCTCAACAGTTGACTCCCGACCTTCTAGAAAATGTTGAATTGTCCCCCGAACAGAAAAGCTCCGCAGAAAGACTGTTCCAAGAATTTGAAGACGTGTTTTCTAGAAACAGTAGCGATATTGGCCATACTACAGTGACACAACACAGAATTGATACAGCAGACCATCCGCCGATTAAACAGCACCCAAGACGCTTGCCGTTCGCTAAACAGGAAGAGGTCGGAACACTACTACGAGAGATGCAGGAAAATGACATCATAGAACCGTCTTCGAGTCCGTGGGCATCTCCAATCGTCTTGGTTCGTAAGAAAGATGGCTCCACAAGATTTTGCGTGGACTATCGAAAACTTAACGACGTCACCAAGAAGGACAGCTACCCTCTTCCAAGGATAGATGACACCCTGGATACCCTTTCCGGTCATAAATGGTTCTCGACTTTAGATTTAAAGAGCGGATACTGGCAAGTGGAGATCCATCCCGAAGATAGAGAAAAACAGCATTCACTTCCGGCCAAGGACTATGGCAGTTCAAAGTCATGCCGTTCGGGCTCTGCAATGCGCCAGCTACTTTCGAGCGCCTGATGGAGACCGTGCTAAAGGGTCTGACTTTTGAAGCTTGCCTTATTTACCTGGATGACGTCATAATAGGAGGGCGTACGTTTGAAGAACATCTTCAAAATATCCGGAAGGTGTTATCAAAATTAAGCGACGCTAACTTGAAGCTAAACCCTTCGAAATGCAAGTTCTTCCAGAAAGAAGTCAATTATCTGGGACACATCATCTCTGCAGAAGGTGTTCGTACGGACCCCGAAAAAGTGTCCGCCGTAAAGAATTGGAAACGCCCTGAAAACCTCCGTGAGCTGCGAAGCTTCCTGGGACTATGTACTTATTACCGAAAGTTTGTGAAAGGGTTCTCTAACATCGCAAGACCCTTGCACAAGCTAACAGAAAGTAAACAAAAGTTTCAGTGGACAAAAGAATGTGAAGATTCCTTCCTCCAGCTTAAAGAAGCTTTGACGTCTTCACCGATCTTAATATATCCACAACCGGACAAGCCATTTATCTTGGACACTGATGCCAGTAATGAGAGTGTCGGAGCAGTATTATCTCAGGAAATAGATGGCCAGGAACGAGTCGTAGCTTATTGGAGTAAGTGTTTATCGAAACCGGAAAGAAATTATTGTGTCACTCGAAAAGAGCTACTGGCTATTGTGAAAGCCATCGAGCATTTCCATCACTATCTCTATGGCCAAAAATTTCTTCTACGTACCGATCATGCCTCTTTAACCTGGCTAATGAATTTTAGAAATACTGAAGGCCAAATAGCCAGATGGATACAACGGCTCAACGAGTATTACTTTGACATCAGACATCGTAAAGGCTCCTCGCATGGAAATGCTGATGCCCTTTCAAGAAGACCATGCCCAGAAAATTGTCGTCATTGTTCCAGAGTAGAGACCAAATATGACTATGCTATACGCCAGATAACAACTTCAACAGCGACGCCACCCGATCCCTGGAGTGACGAGAAAGTTCGAGAAGACCAGATGGCGGATCCTGATATTAAACCCCTTATAGAGTTTATGGAGTCTTCCAGCAATAAACCAAGTTGGCAGGACATCTCGGCTTATAGTCCTACAACTAAGCAGTATTGGGCCCTCTGGAATTCTCTACATCTCAGGAATGGTGTTCTATACCGAAAATTCGAATCAGAGGATGGAAAGACATTCAGGTGGCAATTAGTACTTCCTCGATCTCGTATCCCAGAGGTACTCAAAGAATTGCATGGCAGCCTAACAGGAGGTCATTTCGGCGTCATGAAAACTTTGCACCGAGCTCGAGAGCGATTCTTCTGGGGTAAAGTGAGAGCTGACGTGGAACAGTGGTGCAAGTCCTGTGATGCCTGTTCAGCTCGGAAGGGGCCAAAGATACGTAGCCGAGGGAAGCTGCATCGCTACAATGTTGGAGCACCCTTCGAACGTATCGCTTTCGATATCCTGGGACCTCTGCCAAGGACTGTGTCTGGTAATAAGTACCTACTTGTTGTCATGGACTACTTCACGAAATGGCCCGAAGTGTACCCCATTCCGGATCAGGAATCCCCCACCGTAGCGGAGGCTGTAGTGCAGCACTGGATATCGAGATATGGGGTACCTCTTCAACTTCATTCCGATCAGGGAAGAAATTTCGTCTCTGCGGTATTGAAGGGGTCTATGAACTACTCGGAATTGACAAGACCAAGACCACACCTTTGCACCCACAGTCAGATGGCATGGTGGAGAGGTTTAATCGTACCATCCTGAATAACCTCTCACTGATGGTCTCCAAGAACCAACAAGACTGGGACCAGAAAGTTCCTCTCTTTCTGCTAGCGTACCGCAGCGCCGTTCACGAGACTACCGGATATTCACCATCCCAGATGCTTTTTGGCCGAGATCTTCGTCTCCCTTGTGACCTGCTGTTTGGTCGCCCTCCGGATACACCTTCATCGCCTGAGGAGTACGTGCAGAATCTCCAGGCACGTTTTGAAGATGTACACAATTTGGCTCGAGAACGGATCAACCTGAGGACGGAGAAGATGAAGACTCGGTACGACACAAAAGCCACAGGACATCAATTCAAGGAAGGTGACAAGGTGTGGTTCTACAACCCGACTCGACGCAAAGGACTTTCTCCTAAGCTACAATCGCATTGGGACGGTCCTTATACAATTTTAAAGATAATAAACGACGTCGTAATCCGGATCCGTAAGTCAACGAATTCGAAGCCTAGAGTCGTTCATTACGACAGGCTTGCTCCATATTATGGCCATAATTCTTAGTGTGTCAATTATTGTGTAATTTATTTTGACCATGGTCTTGTATAAATAAGTTAGTGTGTAAATAATCTTGTAAATAATTTTGTTTGTTGTTTTGTAAGTGTTTATTTTCTACTATGCATTACGTGTTTATTTTGTACTATGCATTAGGTGTTTATTTTGTACTATGTATTACATGTTATTATTGCATATTCATTTAGTTGTTTTTAATCAATTGCTTTATTATTATGTTAACGTTTGATGAAGGGTTGTACTGCCCGGGACGTGCAGTTCTTGAGAGGGGGCAATGTTACGAATTTGGTCTTGTTCTAATTGTTTCTACTCATTTGTGTTCATTTTTACAGTTTAATTTGTCGTGTCTGGTGTGATTTCAACCCTGTTTACCTGTAATATCATTTCCACTGCATTGCACGGCCCCCATGCTTTAACATTGGTTTAAATGGTAAACTCGCCAAATATTGCAGCTAGCGCCAAGTTGGCGACGGATTTGGCGACTAATTTTTGGCGCCAAATTTGGCGATATATCGCCAAATGTGGGCGATAAGCTTGGCGACCATGGCAACCCTGCTCCTAATAACCCTGTCTGGCAACCCTATCGCGGTATTGTAACACTATGTATTGAGCTTTTCTCATACCTTCCGGATTTTTCTAGACCTTTCTATTTCTAGATTATTCTGGCAAGTGCCAGAGGTTTCTGACCGAAAGGTATAAAAGGGCCCGAGCCGGCTAGTTAGTTAGTCAGATCTCAGCTTTCATGCAAGTGATACCTCTCTGCTTGAGAGAGACGATTGCATAGTGCGTGTGTTATTGCTTTTATTGAGTTATTATTTTTGTGCTGAGTGTTTACTATTGTTTTTGTTAGTGCATTGCATCTGTGTTATCAGTATTTTCATCGATTGTACGTGAATTTCTCGAACTGTTCTACAATTTGTGGAGGACTGTTTTGGCCAAGAATAAAATTGTTTTGGATTCCGCTCTTCGGCTTCAATCATTTCGAATCCCCGAAAACGCAACAGTATATTTATCGAGAATTAGGATCATGAAACACAGTAATAATATAGTTTTTTTAGGTTTACTTTTTAACTTTAAAGTACTAAAATATAGTACTACACACAATATATTATCGTATAGTTTGGTACATCATGAAAATATTCAGTTTTATCAGCAATACTAGAATTCAAAAGTCTAATTGCATTATCAGCTGAGGGTGATTTTTAGATGCATCATTTTCAATAGTGTTCCATCTCTTTGAAATATTGTTTCTCAACAAGAAAATATTAATGATAAAGCTTCTAAGTTATATAAACAATTTTTAAAACAGAAATTGGCCTTGAAATCAATCTTAATTAAATAACTATGAGAATTTATAACATAATCGAGCAGAAATGCTTTTAGTAATGTTAACCGAAATAATTAATCACATTTCACACTGCAAGAGTCAATTGTGCTTAAAAATATTTTTCATTCAATTTAAGAGTGGAAAATTGATTTAAAATGAAACTGAAACCAAAACCTAAGCTGTAGCCTTAAAATAGTATGATTTGTACCAATACAGTGTGAAGCCTTTAAAGATATGTTATAAAATAATAATATTTGGCGCTTTGATAGTGTTAGTAATTATCACCTATAAATGTTTGAAAATTATTTTTTATAAATCATTGTCTCCTTAGTTGGAAAAAAAGAAATAGAAATGAATCATACTAAGATATGGGATTATTTTTAGGAATTGTTTGAAACTTACACTATAGGGAAAAATCCCAAGTTATTTTCGAGAAAATTTTTCCATACAGTAGTATACAAAATTTTTGTTAGATAGCTAGTTTAAATTAGTAATTAAAATTTATTTAATATGCATTATTTATCAACATTTAATTTTAATATTACATGATTATAATACAAGTGAAGCATATGAAAATTTTATTTTAACTAAGAAATTCATTGTAGTAATTTATAAAATGCTTTTATCATATTCTGTTGAAAGACTACCAGTGACATCGCTTCATTGTGTACTCATGAAGAGTATTTTTCTAAGATGTATGACAAAAGAGGGTTTTTTTGTGTCAGTTTCAAACTTTATTTGATTTAATATGGATATATAAAGTTTAAACATTGTTATTGTATACTAATTTTTGAAACACAACTGTTCTATAAAAATTCCCAAGACATAGTAAGATTTTTTGAAATATATGATGACTCTGTAATGAAATAACATTTGCCAGCTTTGATTGTCTGACTTTAATTAATAATTATCATTTATGAAGGTTTGAAATTTCTTTTAGAAATGACTGCCTTCAAAGATCAAAAAAGAAAATACTCTTAGTTCAAGAAAGGAATCATGTTAATACATAATTTTTACAAATAATGACTAAATTTTATTGGATTATTCTTTATTACAAATTATTTTTTATGAGTTATTGAATTACATATAAATTGTCTAATAGATGTAAACCACACAAATATTTCCATACACTTTTAAAAAAAAAAATTAATATTAAAAGTTTTGATATCCTAACAATAATGCTGAAATGGATTTTCAAGAACAGCAAAAAGGAAACTTTATATGAATATCAAAAAATAACAAATCAGGCTATTTTTTTCATAAATACAAGAAGTTTCTATGTAAAAAAATATAATAAAATTTGTTAAGGAATAGGTTTGCTTACAAAGAACGAATGAGTGTATTTTCAGCCGATCTGCTCTGAAACAAGACATTTTAGAATGTAAAAATATTGTTCGGAGTTCCTGGATTTAATGCTGTCAATCCAGAAGAGCAAGGCAGTCTTCAGGAGTGATGAAAATTTATTGTTTAGAATCCTTAGAAGTTCCAGATACAGTACCTTTACAACTCTAGAAATACAAATAACTAATGTATTTCATTAGCAGTCACTCGTCCTATTCAACAGCTGAAGTATTAACTAATCGTCGGCTGACTTTTCAGTAGTCAAAACAATACTTTGTTTTGGCAAGCACCACGCCCTATTTAGTCTGCTGGAATTTTTCTCAAGAATTCGTTTACATCAGAGACTGTGATATTAGTAGATTTCTTTTTAGAAGCATCAATATATGTTCGCCAGAAATGATGCCAACTTGGCTATGCTTCCATTGAATCGCCATTTTTATGTAACGAACGGAATTGCTTGCGATTTTAACATAAAATAAATACAACAGAAAGTAATATTAACGAATTACACATTCAGAAGTAATTTTTTACACCATTTTTAGCGTTCAGTGCACAAAATTTGTAACAATATATATATATATATATATATATATATATATATATATTAACAGCAACAAATAACTTGCAAAAAGAATAATATAGCTATACGAAGTAACAAAACAAAGTACGAAAGTGTTTTGCGTTAGGCGGGAAACAATTGAAAACAAATATCACTAGATCATAATGTCATATGAATTTAGTCCATTATAATATTTTACATTTTCAAATAAGTAATATAAAAAAAAAATTAAGACAATTCCTTATCAGGGTCAACAAAGAAAAATTTTACTTAAGTTACTTTTTACTAAATATAAATTAGTATACACATATATGACGGATTCACAATATTAAGTGGCAAAAAAATTTTGTTCAATAGAGCGTTGCATAATTATTTAAAGCACAATGTGGCTGGCACTAATAAAAAAAGAATTTCTGAACCTAAAAGTATACAAAAACACGAAGCTTAAAAATAGAAGAATAAACTTAAATCTAATACTATAACTAAAACTATATATATATTTAGTCACGAAACAAAAACTAAAAAGACTAGAAAATATACTAAAAATATTTAACGTACTAAAAAGAATTTAAAGAATATAAAATAGCAAATTCGAAAGTTAGCGCACAACCAGAAGTGTAAAACGATCGGCTGTTATTGTTTACTTAAACGCACATGGAAAATCACGTGTCATCGGAATGATCACAGCACCCTCTAGTGATGAATCGAGTCCATTGCCTATTTCTTAAAAAAAAAAAACTAAAACTGTATAAAAAAACTAACTCTGTAGGTTCCTCATGTACAACAGACTTTTCCTTTTTCTTTTAAGATTGCTTCCTTTTCTCTCCTCAAACGATTTGAATCCTCACCATGTAAAATACTTTCATCCACTTCAAAATCCCGACTTACATTATGAAGATCCTTTTTGGTTAAAAGTCCTAATCTTTCAGTAGGGGGACATTTGTTTTGGATATTTTCTATAATGTTAATATATGGCACCCCTACTTTTAGGAGAGCTGCTAAATTTCTTCTATCTTCCTGTTGAAGTCTCAGTTTACCAATTTGCATTTCATGACCAGCATGCACAGATTGGTACTGAACAGTTAGTTTAATTGCCTCTTCTTTTTGCTCTCGGATAGCCGTCATAAAGGCAGGGCATGTCTTTCCACATTTAACAGATCCTACTATTTTTTCATTGCGTTTTCTTTCTGATTTTAACTTTGCAATACCGCTCCTGTTACAAATATAATAAGAAAATTGCCTGTTCTTAGCACTTTTCCTGACACCACCTTTTTTCACAAATAAGGACTTCGGTCTTACTTCTTCCTTTTTCTATTTTTGAAAACTTTCATCAGTATTAAACACATGTTCTTCGTGTTTCAGTTCTATTTCATCATGAGATACTTCGTAATGTTTCTTCAATTCTTTCAACGTTCTAAACTTTTCATCACAAAACGCGCAGACATGTTTCCCAGCATTAACTGCAATCTCTTTCTCCCATAGCCCTGAAAAGGGCTGTTGTTTTAGACCAGGGGTGGCGAACCTTTATGGATCAACGTGCAATTTTTTGTAAAGAAATGTTCAATGAGGTATCGACGTGCCATCACATAATTTTGACTTGTGATTATTGGGAAAATAATAAAACTAAACACAAAACTCTATTTACTGCGAAAAAATACCTTTTGCACTGTTTATACGTGTAATTAAAACTAAAGTAACATTAGTGTGACTTCTGTTGCTGCAGATTGGATGACAAATAACTTGTATTAGGATTGTAAGATGTTATTTTTCGTAGAATACATGCTGCATTTAAGTCATCAGCCAAACGGTTTCTAAGCAATTAATTATTTTTGCTGTGGTTCACTTTTTTTTTGACAAGAGAGCGTATGTGATTTGTTTCAAAATACAGTTTTACAGACGATGCGCTGCACACCACTATTTCAGAATATAAAACACCACCGCTTTGTCGCCTTTACTAATAATGCCATGTTTCTTTCGGTCCACCAAATTTGAAATTATATCCGTTACACTTACTATCTTGTACTTTTTGTTTTTGCTGAACCAGCCGTGTTAAATAACAGTTAAAAATCGTAAATATAACACAGATAAACTAAAATACAGTTGTGTCAATGAAATTGACTATGCCAACTTTACATGATAAGCAATTGTAGTCTACGACGTAACTAAGGCAAGATAATAACAAAGGAGTGTGCTCCACGCCGCCCCGTGAGCTATTACTCGCATTTGTTAGTAATACTTCATAGTGAACTTTGAAATAAAATGCAAACCATTTTGATCACTGGCGTGCCAAAAGTATTGCGTCGCGTGCCACTGGTTCGCCATCTCTGTTCTAGACAATGGTTGTCATCCATTTTTTAAGAAAAGTAATTGAAAAAAATCTGGCTCAGTTAGATTAATTATTCTAAATCACCAGACCGGAAAATGGCGCTGAATGGACGTTTCTGTTTGGGCATCTGGACTGTAAAAACAGTCCTCAATCCCATATCAGTACAAGTCTTTGATGCGGGACATAACGAGAGTGGGGTTTTTCTTTCTTCTGAGTGGTATGACGGTGATTGGTTGGACGATGGAATCCGGGAGGCGTGGCTACGGTGCTTCTTCTGGGTGGAAAATTTTAAGAGTTTTTTTGGCTTGACTGAGAGCTTAGAGGCTGCTCTCTGATTGGATGCTAGGTATAGTGAACATTGACTCCAATTGGCTGCCCTGGGGGCTGGGATTTAGGAAATGGGGAGGTGCAAGAGCAGTTGGGGGAAAGCAATAGAAAAAAAATGACAAAATTATTAATAGAAAGTAAAATTTTAGAAAAATAAGGTGCAATAAAAATTATGGCACCAAAAATAAATTTAAAAAGGATTATATGAATCAAGAAGAATTCTTCTTGGTCTTTCAGAAATATCGTTAGAAATATAAGGAATTAAGCTCTGCATATTAGAATTATTGGTTGCAGGTAGATCGTTGAAAAAGTTAATTGCTATTTTCTGAATATGAGATTTAAAACTAGTAATCCGGAAAATGGCGAGCAAAATTGGTTATATATACGCGCTATGATTTTTCTAGAACATTCGACATTGGCGGGATAAAAATTTGTCCCTAATCCCTACTTCACCAAGCCCTCTTTCTTCTTCCACCCGCTCTTCAGTTGACTATGCCCATTTTAGGTGCATGTACGAGACGCTAGTTATCAGTGCATATTTGTTCATTTCTCTATTTGTTATAATTTACACCTGCTTTCGTTGATAAGGAACTTAATTTTAGAAGTACTATTTGAAAGTCTATGGAGTGCTAAATAACAAAATATTGTTATTTACAAGAAATAACTTTTAGTAACTGCAAATTTTACCCGTTGTTCTCCGCGTGTACATAGAAGTTGTAGGTATCCCAGATAAAGTTTGTTGTAAAAAGCAGTAAGTACTTTTTATTAATACATGTATTAAGTATCGTTGTCAAAAGTGTTCGCTTGACTAATCGAAAAGCATTTTAAATGTATATTTTATCAGTGAAAGAAATTTTTTTTAAATGTTTTATTCCATAAAATTTTTTAGTTTATGTATGGAACAAGGGGGTTAAAATTGTTTTTTCCGAAACTTTTCATAAATCACTTGGTAAAATACTGGAACAGTCCCCTGATCTATTTAATTCACTCATACGCTAATCAATCATTTCTTTTTTACCCATTTCTTTTAAAAGAAAGAAATAGAAAAGTACCTACTTTTCTTGCTTCCAAGGAAAATTTGCCAAAAAGAAAGTCTTTATTTCGAACTTATGCGAACTTTCGAACGATACCTGGATCAATCAAAAGCATGCATTTTGGATGTTTCCCCCATTATTTTAATTTAGAAGCAACGTTTTTCTTTTCTTTCTGTTTTCTTCAAAAAGGTATTTTGAAAACTACGTTTTCTTAGCAGCATGGCAAGTGAATTTTTCTTCTACTTATGAATGAAGGTGATAAAGAAATGATTGATTAGAGTAATGAATGAAATAGATATCAGGAGACTGTTCTGGTATTTTACCTAGTACACAAGAATAATGTGCATCACAACTTTAAGGAATTATCCAATACTTAATTTTGACTCTTCCTTATACAGAATACTATTTGCTATTTTTTTTGTATGTGAATCAATATGCATCTTAGGGTACCTATAAAAAAAAGAAACCTTTCTCTCTTGTCATAGATCAGGTGTGTCCAACCTGCCTTGAATAATTTTGCGACCCGCAAGACTCTTTACAAAATTCGACTATTTTGTACAATATTTTTTGTGTAAGGAGTTTTTTTTATTAAGAACAAATCCCATAACTTATTATTTTATCACGTTGCTTCTATTACTGCAAATTTCTTTTTTTCCTAAATTGAAATTTATTAAACATAAATTGCCCTCAAGCTTCATGCATGAAAATCTGCAACATCAATTACGATATGCAAATACACATGCATTGAGATTGACTTGCAAAAACTAAGTAAAAAAGTTGAGAAACGGATATATCACTAAATAAATAAGTTAAACTGTAGTTGATCATTGCATTATTATGTTTGTATACATGAAAAACAAGGAGAACAATAATAATATATCAGTCTGTTTTAAATATTCACTCCAACAAATGTTTATAATGGATCCAAATCTGATATGATGATATATATTTTTATATGCGGCCTGCTGGATTGTAAAATTGTTCCGAAGTGGCCCGTGAGGTCATTTGGATTGGCCACCTCAGTCATAGATTATGAAAATAAGGCTACATAGCCTCCCAAAATAGAGGAATCTGACATAACTTTTGCTCAGTTATATCGCATCCTTAGAGATGTAAAAGATTTTCCTCAAGGAAACTTATCATACAAAGAAACATATCAGACATGATAAGAAAAGTTGCATCCTTTTCTTGTAACTTTTGTTTGTAATACTCAGTACTTGCGTATTATCACAACCTATTGGCGACTTATATGAAACAAAGCACATGATTGCTAAATCAGCGTGTACAACAAATGCGAAATTGGAGTTGCCAACTTTAAAAATTATCTTAAACGTTAGTGATTGTTGCAAAAATGCATAAGTACTTAATATTCTTGACATGAAAGGTTTCTGTTTAAAAAAAATTGGCTTTCTTATATATTCTCCTATTTGAATGTGTGCCAGAACAGGGCTTTCACTATTGGGGCTTATATTGTGGTATTCGGTGACATGTTTTGATTTTACAAGATCTGTTAAAGAAGTATAATACTTAATTTCTTTTCGGAGAATCAATATAGTTGGATATCTGTGAAAATTTTTATAAATATTCAATAAATAAAATTCTCATGGGGTATGGTATGCCATTATTTTAATTTCTTTTAACTAAGTTTTTTTTAAAACTCTATAAGAATAACTGATCAATGAATGTGAATATTAATCTTACAAGGGGAGGATACGATTAAGGAAATTCATTTGGGGTCGAGACTTGGTGTAATAGTAGTACTCCATTAGGATGTGCAATCCCCAATGTAATTCCACCGAATGGCCAGTCAATTTGGAGAAAATAGGCTTCCAAATTTATCCTTAGCTTTTATACAGTTAAGTTCCAATTTCCTCTAATGATTCCGTAGCCTGGTTGGTTTTTCCTCTGCATACTATGTGCAAGGTTAGGGTTCGATTCAACGATCAACCTTTTTTTCAATTCATTTCATTATTTTTTAAAATTAAATAAATTGTTTATGAAAGGTTTATTAAATATTAAATGATATTTTATGTAATTTTTATTTTATAAAGAAAGAAAAAAAATTGAATATATTTACTATTAAAATTATTATTAATTAAAAATATATAAAATTATTATTAATTCATTATTAAAATTATTTAAATTTATTTAAAAAGAACTTATTAAATATTAAGTATAAAATTTATATTTAGTTAAAATTGGTAAATTATTTATATCCTAAATTATGTGTAAAGCTTTGCATTTTTTAAAAGTATTATGCCTTAGAAGAAGGAAAATTAAGAAATTATTTATATCCTCAATTATATGTAAAGCTGTGTATTTTTTAAAATTATTATTTTTTAGAAGAAGCTTATAAGCTGTGTTTCTATCATTGTTCATGCCAAACATAGTCTTTGATTTATATAATATTATAGATGTCTTTAAAATTGCAGCATAATTCATTAATTTTAAAAGCTATATCATTTGTCCCTCTTACTCTTTTATTTCCTTATGTATGTACAGTAGTGGCCAAAATTGTGGACACTTTTTAAAATTGATATGTTTTTTAAATTTGTATGCTTATAGAACACTTTGTTTCACAAAATGCAAATTATATTATATAATTTTAAACAAGAGTTCAAATTCAATGCAAAGAAGAACATTCAAATATTTGTAATGCAAGAAAGTTATGCTGCAATAACTATCGATATTCATTAGATACTGATGATAGCGGTGAGTTACCAGTGCTTAGTGGGATAGACATTGTTTTTAATTACAGCTTCACATCAATTTTTCATTGAGCTGAAAATAGTTTTAAGCTCTTCCTTCGTTATTACATGATGCCAGGAAACAATTATATCCTCAATTAGTTCCTTTTTATTTCATGGGTACGTCATTTGAACCAGAGTTTTCAAACAGTGCACAAGTTTTCGATAAAATTGAATTCAGGACTGTTTCTTGGCCAGGACCACAACTCATTGATCTTAGAATGGTACCAGTCTTATCCAATTACTTTACTGTGTGGCAAAAGAAGCAGAATCTTGCTGAAAAATAAATGAAGCATTGTTGGTAAATAGATCCCTGATGGAAGGCAGAAGTTTAAGTTCTATACTCTGTTCCACCTCAAGTTGGCAACGTTGGGAAAGGTAGGGAATGTAAAAATCTGCTTGAAAAAAGTAGTTCCAAATTGTTTGGGAATTTAAATCAACACACAAATACTCAGAAAATTGTTAAAAAGTGTCATGTATTACAGAAATTGTAGGTTTAAGGATATATTATAAGTTAATTATACATCTTAAAAGCATTTATTCTTTAATACCTGGGAGCGAATACAGTAGAAAACAACTACTTGACTTTAGGCTGACAGCAACAATATTTGGGTGTAAAAACCAGTTTTCAAGATTACATTCTTTCAAAATATTTGCGCTAATTCAAGGACACTCGCTTTGTGACTTAGCTTCGTTCTTGTGTAATATTTTTATATTTCATGCGACTATCTTAATTTTGTTGTTTTTGAAATTTTAAACATGTCTGAGATAGAAATGTCACTAACCTCTCTGTATACACCATCGAAGCGAGGAATATCTCTCGGAAGCAGAGCTCGGAAAAACATACTGAGTTTATTCTCGACTTCGAGAAGAAAACCCACAAGAATCCCTCAGTGAACTCGTAACAAAGGTTTCTGAACTGACTGGCGTTTTGAAGAAAACTGTCTTTCATTTGAAGAAGGAAAAGAGGACATTGAGTGCTTTAAGTTCTGGTAAAAAATGACCCTGTGCCGTAGGGCAGCGTTGAAGGCTGGTGAAATATGACGACTTCACATTATCGTGCATTCGGTGAAAAATTCATGGGTTTTTCCATAAGAATGAAATTCCTACATTATCCAAACTTCAGAAGGAAATAAATGATGATGCTGATATTTTTCGAAGAATATTAGCCGGTCAACCTTGTACAGATTACTAAAGAACATAGGGTTCACATTTGAAAAAAGGAAAAGACAGGCTGTGCTTGAAAGAGGATATCATTTTATGGCGCAGAAATTATTTACGAAAAATTAGGGAGCTAAGAGAAAGAAATGGTGCGTGAGAAACTTCTTTGGTGATGTTGGAACATTGATTATTAACCCTAATATTCCAAATTGACCAAGCACATGTCTCCATTGCATAATTTGCATGAAAGGTATTCGTGGCAAAAAATGAGTCTTTCTGATACCAAATCCTAAGTAGAAATATCTAGAATTTCTGTGTATAACAATACCATTTTTTTGTTTTGATAAATTTGTATACTTTCCTATTTAAACTTTGTCAGTAATTGTAGCATGCTTTAATGTGTCTTCTAAATTAATTCCTGGTAAAATATTTTGTAAAATATTTTTTGTGGTCAACAACAGACATTCTCAAATCATCTCTAAACCATAAGCTATCATAAATTGAATGCCCGTATCAATTGAACGATTATCAATGAATCGCTTTTGAAAATCTTTGTGAGAATTTATATGGGAATCATATTCTTTGTAACGTATGATAGAATTTATTATTGATTTGCATGCATCAGTTCCAACAAGCTCTAGACATGTTGAGGGCTCTGTAGTTAATGACACAGGGTGGTTCATGAAGTCCTTATTAATCTGTGCTGTCATTAGAAGAGTCTCAATAGCATTCCCATCCCTTAAATTGAGCATTAAGAAAGTATTTTGCAGTGTTTTTTTCCATGCTCGATATTCTCTCATGTACTCTGGAGATTCGGCAGTAGCACTTAATAAATTTGCAATATTTTTCTGGGGTTTTTTTTTTGCTTTTTTCTTGTCACTGTTTCGACTGTGGGTTTGCTGCTAGTTTTTCTTTCTATCACAAAACACTTTTCCTCTTTGTGCATTTGATTTAGGCATTCTGACTAGAATTAATATTATAATTCAATGCAAATAAAAGTCAAAAAAGCAAATTAGCCTCCTAAAACATCGCCATGTAGCAAACAATCTTTGAAAATGTTTCAAAAAAGCATGCTTTTGCTGTGAGATATGGGAAATTGATGAACTTGTTGATGAAATTTGGGAAAATCAGAATTTCATTATATCTATGAACAGTGACTCTTCGGATAGCGATTAAGAAATGATGAGTGCTGATGACTTGTAAAAAAATTATCATCAAACTCCTCTCGTTAGTGTGGTATGTTAGTTTGGAGAGAAGGGTGCCAAAAGTGTTATCCTCGTCACTTGACCATGGTTAAACAATTTCGATGTTTATCTTTAATGATGCAATATAAGTGCTTATATAATCAGCTATTGTTACAGTTTTTTATGGAAACACTTATTTTGCATACTGTGGAGTAACATGTGGAACAGGGTCCTCGCCCTCACTCTGGAAACTGTGCTTTAAATATAATATTTTCTGTATAGGGAAATGGTACCACAATGGTAGGAGAAAGCCCAGGCCGCGCAGCTATTAATATTTATACTAGCTGCATGGCCCGGCGTTGCACTGGGTATCTCTACTTTTAAAAATTTCCCTTTCTTTCACAAAATCAAAACTTCTAGTACTCATTTTCAAAATGACTTCCCACCCCCTCCACCGCTTAGCCTGGCGTTGCTCAGGCTTTCTCTTTTCCTCATGACACCAGCATTTCTGTGTGTGTGTGTGCGTTTGTACGTGCACAATGTGAGTGATTTCTAAAATTATGTCAAAAAATTTCTCTTTTTCGAAATAGCTGCATGGCTTGGCGTTGCACGGGCTATCACTACTGTTATAAATTTTCCCTTTCTGTCACAAAATATAAATTTTACCTTTCTGTCAGAACTTCTAATACTCATTTCCCTTTTTCGAAATTTGCTCCATTCCACTTATTTTTGATTTAAGACAAGTTTCTTTCCCCTCTGTATAGCCCAAACATGGTTCTTTTTAGTGTAAAATTATTGTTCCATCTTCCCCTCCTTGTCATCGATAAGATATAGCTCCAAATTTCGATGTATGACTTATAAAAAAATATTGTTAGAATTTAAAAAATTATTAATGTAAAAAAATAATAAACAAAAAACGATTCTGATGCTAAGAGTAAAACTTTAAAAAGTAGCGTACTGCCAAATTGTGTGTGTGTGAAAGTTTCTGCCTCCTCAGTTTCTGGAAAATGCCGTTTCATAAAGCGCAGCCGATTTAACAATCGCGCCGGCGGTTCCTTCAGAGAGAAGTATTGAATTGAGCTTTAAAATAAAGGTAGATTGTTTTGAGTATATCATTTCGTTATTCGTTAAAGTAAAAGATTTTTTTTCGGGCTTCATTTTTATGTTAATGCTTTCAAACTTCATATAAATAATAGACGATGTACTTTTTAATTAACAAAGAATTCCTTTAGTAAGGAAATAATAGAAGTAATCCTTTTGAAGAAACATATATATATTTATTAGAATCAAATTTCTATAAGTAATTAATAAAAGAAAAATTTACAGATAGCTATTGAAACGATTGCTTTTGTAATCAAAAAGTATGAAACAAAAATAAAGAATGTAATTATAATTATTAAATTATTACTGACATTTTAGGCAATTTTTTTCGTTTAATTTTGCAGCCACCGGAAATTCAAAAGTACATTTTTTTAAAAAAGAATAGTTTATGTATGGAACAGAAATTTTCAAAATTACAAAACTATTTGATCGTGTTTTAAAAACCTCTGAAAAAAAAAACGAAGTTCTGAAAATATTTAAAAAAAATTGTAAAATAATTAAATTGAAAGAAAGATATTGTATTTGTAACAGTAATTTTTAAGATATTTTATTAATTTTTGTACAGATTACGTATAATATTGTTCTACACTCGGAAAAAAAGGAAAGCCAGAACCCGTTTTTAGTGTAAAATATTTTTTCAAGCGGAACAACTTATAATTCATATTTAAAAAAGGAACAGATTTCGACTCATTTTTTATTTAAAAAAATTGTAAAATATTTAAATTGAAAGAAAGATATAATTATAATTTTATTATATTAATTTTAAAGTAAATTTATTTATATGCAAAGTTTCGTTGATTTGTAAAAACAGAATTTTTTCCGATATTCTCTGCAGATGGCGTCACTATGCATTTTAATGCGTTTTAAGGTTTTTAATTAATATCTTTTTAACTACTTGGAATATCGGAATATAAATGGTCAAAACGGATTCTTCGGATCATTCCCGATATTTTGATACATTCTGCTAATTACTGCGTCTTGTGGTTCTTGAGAAAATTGGGATATATACCTACATAGATACATTTGTTTACCTACGAATTTTAATATATAAGATACAAAAAAAGGTTGATTTAATTTTTTAGATCACCTTATTTGAATAAATCAAATTTCAAAGTTTTCTTAAACAATGCTTTTAAAAATATACATTATATAAGAAACTCCTTATATTTATAATCAAAGTATCTTAATGTAAAACTTTTCTTGTGCAATGCTTTCGTTTTGATTCTAAACACTTCCTACATGGATTGTTAAATATACATGTATATATAATTTGATTTATATATATGAATACCTAATAAAAAAGCAATTGTCCGTTTAAAAATTTTTTATGGAACCTTTTTACAACAAATACAGTTCTAAATATCAAAATATATAATTTTTGTATTAAATTATTATAATAAATCATTTTTTTCTTTAAAAGTTATACTTATTGGGCCGAATATATAAACTTTGCATATAGTGTTAGTAACATAATTTTTGAAATGTATCCCCAAATTCTATTATGTGCTACTGTATATCTTAAGCTAACGTTCATAATCGGCATTTACATGTAATGTGTGTGTGAATAATAATTACAAAATGATTTAAAACAGTAATGATAGAAGAAAGATGATTATTTATTTATAAACAAGATAGAAATTTGTATCTTATAAACAGATATAATAAAGGAAATTATGAAACTAAAGATATGAGTCGTTTATTTTGAAAGTAGTTTAAATCACTTAAAAAATCAATATAATGATAGCATGTGAATTATAATTTAATCGTATTTTTTCATTTAAAAAAATGCAATCAACATGTTGGGAACTATTCAGATTTTATTCCAGAATAGTTTTGCTAGTTAATTAATCAATATTTTTAAACATATTGAAACGCAAACCCTTAAATATCTCGATTAAAAAAGGGGCTTATACTATTTTCAAAAAACCTCATACAGTTTTGTGGAACATATTTTTCAAGAGTAATTTTTTTGCTTGCCAAATATGGAAAATTTTATTTGTTACAGTTACACTCTTCTCCTAGAGTAACCCTGTAGTGGCTGTGATTTGGTCAGCGAACCCTTCCCTGTGCTGCCAACTTAAGGTAAAAAAGGAGTATACAATGGTGTCAATGTATTTTAGGACATTCAGTGTCCCATGGATGATATGAAGGCGACTGATACCATCTTCTGATATGCATGACTAACTGATAAAACTATATGGGTACTTCACAGTTGCCTGAATGCAGTCAGGAAGTAGCATTCGGCAATTCTACCTCTTTCATATTTTAGGCTATCACTACAAAATAACAATATTTTAGTTTCGTCCCTCTATAACTTGTGACCAATAATCATTTGTCCAATTAATGTGTGTCCATTGCCCACTATAGTCCCTATTAGCACTGCTGTAAATTGAGATAGGCTTTTTTCGTGGAATTCTACCTTTTAGTCTTACATCTGCTAATTTTCTCTTGATTGTTTTTGAATTGACAGAAACATCTGTGTATCACTCAGATCACTTCTGATGGCTGTCCCTGAAATTCTTTTATCTCTAAAACACAGTATTTTTGTTCTGTCATTAACAGATGTTTCACACATTTTTCAGCCTTTTCCTGCTTTATTTTTTTATTAAATTTGTCTCCATCTTGAGCAAAACTTTAAAGTCTCCAGATGTAGTCACTTAACTATCGTCCTGTTATGTAATTTTAGCATAGGAAATACCACTTTCTCGGCATACATGAGTCGAATCTACTCTTTTATTTGATGTCATTGCTTTTTAACTAAATATCATTGTTATCGTGGCCAGGAAACAGTCCTGACCTCAATCCTATCGAAAACATGTGGCACCATTTGAAAACTCTTGTCCGAATGAGGTAACCAGGAAATTGAAAGGAGCTAATTGAGGATATAATTGTTTCCTGGCATCATGTAATAATGAAAGAAGAGCTTAAATCTATTTTCAGCTCAATGAAACATTGATGTGAAGCTGTAAGAAAAAATAAAGGCAACCTCACCAAGCTCTGATAACTCACTGCTATCATCAGTATTGAACGTATATCAATGGTTATTGCAGCTTACCTTTTTTTGCTTTGCAAATATTTGAATTTTGTTTTTTTGTATTGAATTCAGTATTAAATTCTCTTATATAAAATGATATAAAGTACTTGGGATTTTGTGGAACGTTAAATTTTCCACAAGCATACAAACTTAAAACTCGTAACAATTTTAAAAAGTGTCCACAATTTTGACCACCACTGTATATATTATATGTACCGTATTTTCCTGTATATAATCCGCAGCGGCGTATTATCCGCAAAGCCTTTTTTTCGAGTAAAAAAAAAACATTGTATAATCCACGGCGGCGTATAATCCACGGCAGTTTTTACGGAAAATAATCCAAAAATATAAACTGCCGATAATGAGCCTCATATAAGATAAAAAATACACAATGTAATTAAAAATAGAAGAAATTGTACAGAAAAAAAATTATTATGAAACTTCTCTTTAAATATGTATGATAATATTTTTTACGATAATCTCAATAAAACAAAAAAAATTCTTTGCTACTGCCATCTATGTTTGAGTTGTTAAACAAAACATTGTACGCGGAAAAAATGTTTCTTCTTCTTTTTTTTAATTTAGCAAGTTACCAGCAAAAAAATTAAGATCGAGACTGCTTTTCCATTTTCTTTCTTTTAAAATCCATTTATTTATTTTTCCTCTAATTCTGGCCTGTGAGATTTTTCACGACTATCGGCTCTTTAACGTCGATCACAATTTTCGAAGTTGGTCTTGTTTTTTCTCCACAAACGAATATTCAATTCGTCAACGCTGAAAATCCTTGCAGCTTCCCGATTTCCGACTTCGGTAGCCTTCTCTATAACTTTTAACTTGAAGTTTGCAGTGTAACTTAACGCTTTCGCTTCAACATGATGAAAACTTTCAAAGGACGCAACACCTCTAGTCAAGAGAAAATTGGAAATGGTGCCAGCGACTCGTAACTGTTTTTTCCCTCCGAGGAACCGAATTCGTTTTTGAATGTAATTGGACAAAAACTAGTTATGGCTGACATACGTCATCCGAGTCATGAAAGCGCCATCTATTATTTATTTTATAAAACATAAACGGCATTTCTTTCAAAACTTTATTATTAGCTTTTCTGATGAAGAATGTTTTATCTCAGATAATCCGCGGTGGCGTATAATACGCATAACGAAATTTGAAACTTTTTTAACACATAATCCGCGGATTATATACAGGAAAATACGGTAATAGCTTTACCTTCACAACTTTTTTTTAAATGTGGTACAGTCTAAAAAAAGTTCATAAGATGATTTGAAGAAAAAGAGATTCAAGAAATTGTTAATAATGTGGAAATATTGGAAAATAGCAATAAACAAAAAATTTTCTTGAAAGGATTTGCTGACACATTTTCAAAGGATCTTATTTAAAACAATTCTAAATATTTTTATCTTAATGCCATTCAATTAGTGAAATGCTCAGAAGTAATGATATTGTTTACTTTATGGAAAACTAAAAATTGCAGAACTTTTTATTTACTTTTGTTCTCTGTGGATGAAATATTTGCAAAACAAAACAATCATTCTTTTAAAAAGTTCTTTTTCAGTGGAACAGTTACGGAGAAAATATCGCAATTTTTTAAATTAAAATCTTGCATTAAGAATGTGAATCGAATTTGACATCAAAATTTTGAAACAAAGACATTTATAAAAGTAAGGGTAATCCATTCGAAATTGCTCTAAACCAGCAGTACTCGCTCTTTTTTTCAGCCAAACCACTTACATATCAGTACTATTTCACGCGAGCTGTATACATATGACAACTATTTCTCGCGGGCTGCAACATGAAAATTAATGGGGAGGGGCAGATTAAAGATATTTAAAATGCAGAAATTTATCAAAATATTAATAGTTTTGGATTTCATTTAAAACTACATTAAACTTCATCAAACTTGACTCACACACACACAAAGGTTTTAATGCATTTTTTTACCCTTTTATGGGGTAAGTTCGATTTCTTTTCATCAATGTGATCCCAAGTCCCACACCCCCAAATATTTTGTTCCTGAAAAAAAAAAAAGGAGACTTTGAAAGAATTGTGCTTAATGGTATCATAACAAGCAAAATTATATATTTTTAAATGTAGCATTTTCATGACAAATTAAACAAATTGTTGATCCTTGTTTGTTTTTTTCTACGAAACAGCCATGACCCCAATTGTCTTGAAATCACAAATAATCTTTAGATATATTTCACTTGGAAAGGACAAGAGCTTATTAAAAATTAGTTTGACCCATAAAATAGTCGCAATTCTACTGTAATTTGTTAACACTTACTGCTACAGTTACAATATTGAAAATCATCAACGTGCTGACTACTGCTATGGGATCCAGCAGAGTTGCCAGAAAGTTATGCAACAAAGTATCATGAAGAGGGGAAAGAGTAGTAGCGAATTAATTTTCACTCGTAATTTATAAATATTTTTTTTAATTTGGTGATTATCTAAAGCTTAAGAAGTATGTTAAAATTCTTTAAAAAATTTAAATCATATAAAATACATTCGAATTCTTCCTGTCCAGTATGAAATCTGCTGTCTTTTTTTAATAAATTTCTGAATTATATTGAAGCATTTGTGCTGATGGATTAAAATCATCGCAGCATCCTCCTTTTTTCTAAAGTCATTTTGAGTCTGAGAATTGAATCGAACAGTTCAAGGCACATTCGATTCCTTAGTTTGTTGACATTTTAGGTGGCTTTATAGCAAATGTAGCTAAATCTCTTATAAAGGGCATTTCTAACTGCGTCTTTTATATTAAAAATGTGACACAAAATAGTGCTCCAACATTTAAAAGTTCCGATTCTCTGAATGAAAATCATCTTTTAACTGTATTTAAAAAATTTATGTTCATTGATTCCCCAGAATATCCTATTTAGGTTAGTCTGGTAATTCTAAAGGCAGATAAAAAAAACCCAGCAAGATTTGAATTTAAAAAAATACCAGGGAGGGGGAAGGGTATTTTTCATTTTTCAAGTTACATAATGTGAAGGGACTCAGTTTATAAGTTGATCACATGAAGTCTTCAGAAATTATGACAACTTTAATACAGTTCTGTTGTAGATTCGGGAGAAATTATTTTACTTTCGCTTTTCAGTTATTCAAAAAGACATATCGAAAATCTATTTCCTCAATCATCAAGTAAAGGTTTGTTAAACTCATGTCAACTTCTAGATTTGCTCTTTTAGATTAAATTCTTCTTTGAAAAGTAAGAGTGAAATCTTCGTGTTAAAAAAACTTCTTGTTAGAAGATATTGCAAAAAGAAGGGGGACATGTATTCAATAAAATTAAGTTTATTTATTTAAGTTTTATTTATATAAATGGCATATTATAATATTTCTGTATAGTGGTTGATGTAAACAATGGCGGAAAGCTAGGGCGTGTCGGGTGATGTGATTTTCTGTGTTACTTGGAACGTGGTCGATTACGGTATTTTCAAAAAGGCACTCATGTAAATAATTATTCCTTTTTATTCACATTCGGAAGCACATAAAGATCCAGTAGGGACGGCATTACACATAACAAGTAAATATAATGGCACAGAGGACAAACATAGAACTCGTCGCAGCCGGCTGATTACATGAGGAAGGCAGGTAGACAAAAGAGAGCGATTACACAAGATTTTTGCTTGTCTACCAGCGCAGTGCAAGCGCATGATGATTACATAATAGTAGTTCTGATTTGATAGAATGGGCGCGGGACAAGGATTTCGGACTAGTCGATTACGATTAA